>CM074724.1:13160905-13475134 GCA_037306005.1 Rhinophrynus dorsalis | reverse complement strand
GGACCAGAGATCGTCCATAGGATGGTGTAGCAACAGCGCCACTGTACAATTTCAGGCCACTGTGATATTGCACCTAAAAAATTCAGCTTTGAAAATTAATAACTTTTGAATGAAACACCTTTCAGCAGTTGGAGTTCTCTTGTTTTACTCAGGGGGATAAACCCTACAACATATTTTTTTTACATTTTAAGTATTACTATCCCTTTAAAGACACTGAAATGTGGAAACGTAAAAATGCTTGATGATGAAATGCGAGTGTTTTTATCTAATATTTTACTGAATATTCAAAAACTATGTTCATCACATACATCTCATTAAAATGGTAAGAAGTAGTTATTGGTGTTATTCAAATTTTTTTAATTCTTACACATATTTACATATTATTACTCATAAATGACAACAATCTTGGAAATGTATGTTATTATCTTACAAATCATATATTTTTAAAAATATAAGTGAAAGGTTTTCATGAGATATGTTGTGTCCCCGTACATTTCGTTATTACAATTTATGTGTGTGTCTGTATCTCTTATAAGGGGTTAGTTTAACCTCTGGTTTGCTAGTAAAAATGAATTACTGTGTCGCGAAATGATGCATGTCTAAAAAGTGTGTCACCAACATGAAACGTTTTGAAAGCTTTGCTCTACACTGTTCTATGGACCATTAGTGATGCTCTGTCATATGACTGCTCAGGGCAAAAGTGTTCCTGGAGATTCTTCCTAAATGTTGGAAAGTATGTAATGGAAATCCCTGAGAACAACAGACCAAAGGTCATATGCACAAAGTAAAATAAAATAATTTTGTGGCAAATCAACTGCAGTATAAAAACAAAACAAAAATCTATGATTTTATTGCTTTTTACTCTATCAATGTAAAATAATCTTCTGTAGCATAGTCTATAGATTTTAATAAATGCTATTTTTATATTTTGCTTTCTCAAATACAGTTGGATTACCACAGAAGTACTCAACTTTCCCCAATATTTATTGTTTATGACATACCTCCCAAGTGTCCCTCTTTAGGAGGGACACACCCTCTTTTAGACTCAAATCCCTCTGTCCCTCTTTACCACTCTGATGTCCCTCTTTTTAGGAGATCAGATTGTGTGGTGTGTATATAAGTGTATCATACTGCTCTACAGCAATAAATCTCACATTATTGTTTGTTTAAACTTCAGTATATGTGTTTATAAATTAATCTGTGTAAATAAAATCCTTTGGTCCTGTTATAAGTCATTTATTATGTTACACAAGGAGGTGTCAGTAGGTCATGAAATAGCCTGAAAATGCTCGGTAATACCCCACCCACCAGACACGCCCCCAGCAACACCCCCTATAACAAAACTGTCCCTCTTTGGCAATTTGAAATGTTGGGAGGCATGTTATGATTGTTGTTTAAGGTAGGTTTTTGAAAATTGTGGCCCTCCAGCCATTGATGGACTACATTTGCCAGCATACTCAGTTGGTCTTTAGCCAGCTGGGAATGATGGGAATTGTAGTCCAGCTAAAGCTGGAGGGCCACAATTTGCCCACTTTTGAGTATTAACTTAGTGCAACTGGTTGCCATGGTATCCAGGCCTAGCTCACCCTGGTGAACCTAGACAAGACAAATAAACACTACTTTTCAACCAATCAGATCGCTGGATTTGCTGCTGAACATTGCAGGGATTCAGGACTGAGTCTGAGGTAGTGAACCTGGTAACAAGGCACAGGGAAGGAGGTGGATAGACCAGTAGGCCAGAACCTGAGGTAGTGAACCTGGTAACAAGACACAAGGAAGGAGGTGGATAGACCAGTAGGCCAGAACCTGAGGTAGTGAACCTGGTAACAAGACACAAGGAAGGAGGTGGATAGACCAATAGGCCAGAACCTGAGGTAGTGAACCTGGTAACAAGACACTGGGAAGGAGGTGGATAGACCAGTAGGCCAGAACCTGAGGTAGTGAACCTGGTAACAAGGCACAGGGAAGGAGGTGGATAGACCAGTAGGCCAGAACCTGAGGTAGTGAACCTGGTAACAAGACACAAGGAAGGAGGCTGATAGCACAGCAGGCCGGAGCCAGCACAATGAGCCTAGATTCCCTGTTCCAGCACATCTTGCTCACAGAGCAGCAGGCCCAGGAGAGACGCAGACGGATCCAGGAGGGTGAATATATTTGTTTTATATAGCAGTGGTTCTCACCATGTGCTATTGTTTTTTTCTTTTCTTTTTTACCCATTTTGTATGGTTGCACTGTTCCTGATTCAGTCATGTAGAGTATATTCTGCACTGCATTGTTTTAAATGATGTTCTAAACTTGTAAATACACTTTTCCAAATTGATATTTGTATAACAACTAAAATACACACATCCCAACATTTCTAATGGCCAAAGAGGTGTTTTAGGTGATGTTTCTGGGGGCATGTCTGGTGGGCGGGGCATTACCAAGAATTTTGAGGTTATTTCATGATCTATTGACACCTCTTTTGTGTATCTGAATAAACAATTTAGAGCAAAATCTAAGTATTTTACTTACACAGACTCATACCTACCAACATTTTAAATTGCCAAAGAGGGACACTTGTGTTTTAGGAGGTGTTGCTGGGGATGGGGCTGGTGGGCGGGGCTATTACTGAGAATTTTTAGGCTATTTCATAACCTACTGTCACCTCTATGTGTAACCTAATAAATGACTTAAAACAAGACCAAAGTATTTTATTTACACAGACTAATTTATACACACATATACTGACGTTTAAACAAACATTAACGTGAGTTTTATTACTGTGGAGCAACATTATATACTTATATACACACCATACAGTATGATCTCCTAAAAAGAGGGACATCAGGGTGGGAAAGAGGGACAGATGGATTTGGGTCTAAAAGAGGGACTGTACCTCCTAAAAAGGTACACTTGGGAGGTATGCAGACTAATTTATAAACACAGATACTGAAGTTTAAAAAGAGCTTTATTGCTTTGGATCAATGTGATATATATATATATATATATATATATATATATATATATATATATATATATATACCACACAGTCTGATCTCCTAAACACAGGGACACCAGGGTGATACACTTATATACACACCACACAGTATGATCTCCTACACACAGGGGCACCAGGGTGATACACTTATATACACACCACACAGTCTGATCTCCTAAACACAGGGACACCAGGGTGATACACTTGTATACACACCACACAGTCTGATCTCCTAAACACAGGGACACCAGAGTGATACAATTATGTACACACCACAAAGTCTGATCTCCTAAACACAGGGATACCAGGGTGATACACTTATATACACACCACACAGTTTGATCTCCTACACACAGGGGCACCAGGGTGATACACTTATATACACACCACACAGTCTGATCTCCTAAACACAAGGACACCAGGGTGATACAGTTATATACTCATCACACAGTCTGATCTCCTAAACACAGGGACACCAGGGTGATACACTTATATACACACCACAAAGAGTGATCTCCTAAACCCAGGGACACCAGGGTGATACACTTCTATACACACCACACAGTCTGATCTCCTAAACACAGGGACACCAGGATGGGTAAGAGGGACAGAGGGATTTGGGTCTCAAAGAGGGACTGTCCCTCCTAAAGAGGGACACTTGGGAGGTATGGACCCCTAATATCTCCTAAAGAGGGACACTTGGGAGGTACGGACCCCTAATATCTCCTAAAGAAGGACACTTGGGAGGTACGGACCCCTAATATCTCCTAATGAGGGACACTTGGGAGGTACGGACCCCTAATATCTCCTAAAGAGGGACACTTGGGAGGTACGGACCTCTAATATCTCCTAAATAGGGACACTTGGGAGGTATGTACCCCTACTATCTCCTAAAGAGGGACACTTGGGAGGTACGGACCCCTAATATCTCCTAGAGAGGGACACTTGGGAGGTATGTACCCCTAATATCTCCTAAAGAGAGATACTTGGGAGGTATGTACCCCTAATATCTCCTAAAGAGGGACACTTGGGAGGTATGTATCACATGTACACAGACACGCACCACATATACACACGTTTTTTTTTTTACAGAAAATGTTATTGAATTTTACAGATATTAACAATAAGAATCAATATTAAGCTAGAATTAACATTTAAAGTGATAGTAACGTTTCACAAAAAAAGCTGTTCTGATTAATCATCATAGTATTTGGGCCATGGAGAGTGTTATTTCAATACTGTCAGAGTTGTAGTTCAGGAGTAATTGAATGATAAAGTATCCCCCTCCCGCCCCTTTTACCTAGTGTAAGCCACCTCCCCTCAGATGTGGAATCTGGTCACTTGACCGGACAGATCACAGCAAGGGACAATCTTCTTACTGTGATCATAAGGAAAACCCTGCCCCCCCTTGACAGGTTTTTCTGGCACTCAAAGGGTTAACTGGCCTCCTTGAGGGTCCAATCACAGCTGCACTCACAGCTCCCCTTGTAGTTACCCCCTCATTCATGGGGTTAAAAGCACAAAACTCAATTTAAATCAATAGAAATTGTGGAAATGATAATTTGCTCTCTCTGATACAGTTCTGTTGCTTTAGTTCTTCTTAATCCATCAACCGTAAGACAACATTTTGTTAGATAAATAACCATTTCATGATTTAACTGTATATTTTTTTTAATAAATACTCAAAGGATTAACAAATCCAGAAAATGTGTCCTAGAGTGCATTTAACCCTTTGAGTACCAGAGAGGTAACCAATGCATTGCACCGCTACCTCTCTGGTACTCAAAGGGTTAACCTTCATCATAGTGACACTAATAGGAAAATCAGTACTTATCTGATCCCACCCAGATTCGTGCTGGGACATGTGAAGCCGCTGACCACATTGTCTTCTTCTGATTGGCAAGAAACTTTCTCCTTGCTCAAGTACTGTGAGGCTGATGTGCTGAGAAGATCAATTGATCAATTCTTGAGCAAATCAGCTGCATCTTATGGGATAAATAAAAATGTCCATACCTGTGAACTTTCAAAATGAGCCGACCGTGAGATCTTTGAAATATTAACCTTTAAAGTTCCCCAGAATGTAGATTTCATGCACTATCCAAGAGGTGTTCTTATCGGTCTTCAAGGGACTTTTAGTGTGCTGTAACTTAAAGGGATAGTAATACTTCATTTTAACTTTATTTTATTTTGTAGGCATTAAAAAACATGAAGAATGATATAAGTCTTATCTCTGAAACCTTTATGGTTTAAGAGATATTCACAAACAAAGTATCCCCCCCGTTCAACCAGATCAGAAGGGAGGTGCCCAGGTAGACTGCAGAGAGGGACAATCTTCAATTAAGATAATGGAAAAAGCTGAAAAACTTGTCAAGGGGGGAAGGGCTTTCATTGTTCTCATAGGAAGAAGATTGTCCCCTGCTGTTATCTGTCTGGTCTATGGACTGGATTCCACATCTGAGAAGAGATGGCTTACACTAGGTAAAAGGGGCAGGAGGGGAACTTTGCTTGTGAATATCTCTCAAACCATAAAGGTTTGAGAGATAAGACTTATATCGTTCTTCATGTTTTTTTAATGCCTACAAAATAAAATAAAGTTAAAACGAAGTGTTACTATCCCTTTAAAGTTTTCACTGCCTGAAGCTACAGAAAAGAAGCAGGGTGTATCTGATTTAAATAGTAGCTGTTTAGGGACTAATGGCGCGATGCAAGAAACGTTCGCATTAGATAAAGGCATTTTTGTGCGCAGATAGGTTTTGCGCATGTTCTAATCCAGGAAGCTAAATACCGAACGCTTCTTGAATTGCGCATGAAAAATTCCATTTTACAACAACAGTACACAGACGTATAAATTCATTCCCAATAGCAGTTCTTGCATTAGGCGCATTCGCTATTCCACTCACACAGATTCGTTAATCTTAGCCACGCCCACAAAAAATAAATATACGCAGCTGTTCTCTAATCTTAATTTTTTCATGCGCAATTCAACAAAATCATGTGCAGACCTATTCCCTAGTGGTTTTCACACGGGAAATAGCGATTGCGCATCTTTCCTGCATCGCGCCATAAATAAGCAATTAATTGGTGCAGATGCAATGGTAAGTAACACTGGATTCTCTCATCCTGAGAATTTGGCCTTTCACCCTGAAAACCCTGAGTCTTGGGGTCAAACCCTGAGAGTTCCCAAGTATGAAAATGTCCGTTGATTGAAGCTATGTGTTTTAGGCTTCTTTAGCATTCAAGGGGTTAAAATCTCCATTTCCATAAATGTGAATTTTTAGTTTTCCTAGATGTTCCAATGCAGAAAGGCACCCCCCCAACCCTGCAGCACTCCACACAGGATTGGTGAAGAATGGGCATTTGATGTCCTTTTTTTTTTTACACGTCACTACTGTTTGTATAATCAGAATGACATAACCGTTTTAGTGACAGAGAGGTATACAGCGCATTGCAATGCAATGTGTTGGCTACCTCTCTGGCGCTCAAAGGGTGAAGGATATTTTTCTTTTTTCTTGCATTAACTATTCCTTTAATTTAGGCCTTGTTCACATATGCAACTGGACTGTGGCTGCACAGCCATTGTGATCATGAGAAATAGCAAGGATCACTGCTCCTTGGAAAAAAAAAAAGCAATATGTTATTGTATTGTGGGTAAAAACTTAACTAAGACAAAAGAAAGCCCTTACGTGTTTCACACGAGTAACACGCATACACAGTCATTGTGCACAGTCACCTAAAATTGGATTATTGCTTTATGTAAGCTCTGTTCACACACACAGCTGATCACACAGAGGTGGGAGACCAAAACTTAGCTTGCTTCAACTCCTCAGTGGATAGCAATGGTTACTGGAGAGTTGTAGCAGTGAAGATCTGCATGGAGATCTATAAGGCCACCAGTCAGGTCCTTCACACAGGTATCTAAGATACTGTTCACAGAGATGCACTTACCGGCTGGCCCACATTGGCACGAAATAATCACAAAATGTTGATGCCTATATGGGTGGGCTGATGGATTTAAGGTAAACTCCTCCCTCTGCATTTGGTATGCAGGGGAGAGCAGAGTACAGGGCATGGGAGATACCAAACTAGTGTCAATGTATTGGTATTTCCTGTGGCAGTTTTTCACCAGATGAAGAGAAAATTCAGTAGGCACTAACTCCTATATGATAAATAAAATTATAAAATGGATCATTATCTGTTTATTATGATTTATATGTATATTATTATATAGTAACAATTGTTATTATTTGTACATTAACCGTTTGAGTGCTAGAGGGTAAGCAACACATTCGGCTCTCAAATTATTAATCTGTACTGATACAATGAAATAATGCAACGTTTCTAATCATTTTCCTTACAACAGTGAAATCAGAAACTAACATATGCCATGAAAAAACCCGAGATGTCACAAAGAAACTTGAAGAAGCAAAAGAAATTCTGGAGAGTAAGGTAAAGGGCAGATACATATGTTACGTGAAGGTGAATGTCATGACCTTGGACCCAAGCATGTCCACACAGTATTTATACTAACTAAAGATCCCCTCATCTAATAATACACAGGACTAGGGAAGAAATGTCAATGCCATTTCTTAACCCTTTAGGTGATAGAGACGTCTTCAATTAATTCTATTGCAACATGTTGATGACCTCCCTAACCTCTGAGGGGTCTGCAACGGAAAGAAAATACTTTAATTGTAAGAAAAGCGTACTTTTATGAAAAGGGTGATATTTACATGAAACGTAAATAAAGAGTCAGAGATGCTGAAACAGGAAAGAGTCTGCAATACAATTTGCAGGCTCTGTAGAGGTGTGTTCTACCCAGGGTGCAGTCTCTTTTAGCCCACTAGTACTTTCACAGAGAGGAAATATCCCAAAGCGCATCATACTGGTCCTGCCGTAACAGCAGTCCAGCCACGAAATGCCAGGCAATTCATCTCTGAACAAGAGAAGCAGCCAACCCCAGATGTACATTTAGGCCTTGTTAGGTTTCGTCAGGGAGGTGCAGCTGATCTCTCTAAGCACTGTGAGCAAGAGGTTCAATGCTGGATTCCCCTATTATCCTTGGGGTGAAAAATCACATGGGTAATAGGGAAATCCAGCATTGGACCCCTTGCTCACAGTGCTTAGAGAGATCTGCTGCACCTCCCTGACGAGGCCCAACAAGGCAGAAACGTACATCTGGAGTTGGCTGCTTCTCTTGTTCAGAGAGGAATTGCTTGGCATTTTGTGGTTGGACTGCTGTTATGGCAGGACGAATATGATGTGCTTTTGGATATTTATTCTCTGTGAAAGGCACTAGTGGGCTAAAAGAGACTGCAACCGGGTAGGACACCACTCCTATAGAGCCTGCAAATTTGTGTTTCAGGTTCGTTCCTAGTTGACCGTCTCTGACTCACAATCTACATTTACATGAAATGGACTCCCATCTGCAGTGGTAGGGGCCTAAATGAATAAAGGAGGATTTGTCAAATTTACATCCATACTCGTGAGTCCCTCCTATTCTCCCACCTATCCTGCTTAAGCTCAGTCTCATTTATGAGGAGAATTGTATCGTTTCAGAGCTCCCACCACAACATTTTTAAGTTGTCAGAGGGTAAACAGAGCATCAGTGTTGCCAGGTATTATAATTACCAGCTGGTAAGTGGAATCGATACTGGAACCACATCCATTCTGCTTAAAGGGATAGTAATGTTGCTATTAAAGTGCAGCCCCGAGTCTTCTTTATGTTTTTTATAACATGTAGCGCTATATTTCTTTACTTACATATTTTACTTTTCCCGCTTCATGCTGCCTCTCTGTCTGGTCCAGATGGAGAGCGGTGAGGGACAGTGATCAGTAAGCAAAGGGAAAATCCTGCCCTCCTTCGTCAAGGGGAACAGGGTTTTCCTTATACTTACTGAGTGAAGATTGTCCCTCGCTGAATCTGTCTGGTCCCACAACTGTATTGCAGTTCTAAGGGTAAATGGCCAGAAGGGGCGGGAGAGGGATCATTTCAGGTTGAATAGTATTTACACTACAAATATGTAAGTAAAGAAGCACTACATGTTATAAAAAACTCAGAGCTGCACTTTAATAGAAACATTACTATCCCTTTATTATAAAAACTATGCAGATGTCAAGAAACAAAAGGCACAGCCATGGCCATGTCCCTTCAGGCCTGGAGATGCATTTCAGGCACATACATTTAATACTAATCTAGATAAGTCATCAAGGCTTTATGATCCTAGCAGTGGTAGAATTAAGATATTGTCAGTATACGTGTGTAGTGAAGGTAGACATCCAGATGGATGTGCCCAGGTCACTGCACTTTAGGAGAGAATGAGACTGGGCTGATCTATGAAGTATGGGAGGGGAATAGGAACAGATAAAGAACTGCAGTAGTACCCAGGAGTGACTCCGTTAGGATTATTTACATGCAAAATCTATGGCATAGGACTAAAATGAAGGGCTGATATTACCAGAATGGGGGAGTATCGTTAACAACATCCTATATAATAATTTTCTATGATGATTGTCAGAAGCTGTCATGCGCAGTAGACACTGCTTGAACGCAAAGAATGCTGGGAGCACGGAATGTTGGGAGTACTGAATGCTGGGAGCACGGAATGTTGGGAGTACTGAATGCTGGGAGCATGGAATGTTGGGAGCATTCTATGCTGGGAGCATTCTGTGCATTCGGGCAGTCTCTAGAGTGCATCGAGTAAGTGACTGCAGTAAGCAGAGCAGGTCCGGCCTTTTAACCCTTTGAGCGCTGGAGGGGTACACAACGCATTGCAAAGCAATTCGTTGCATACCCCTCCGGTGCTCAAAGGGTTAACATCTCACAGACCTTGGCCGGTGTGCACGGGCTTTTACACTAGTACTTAAATACGTCTTAATCTACATATTGCAGAGAAACATCTCATAATATATGCTCATAATGTGCTTTCCAATGCTATACTGTTTATTCTGTATGACGGGTTCTCTTTAAACTGGTGCTGTTCCTATGCCTTACTATGTTATCTATAACACAAGATCTCTAATAAAGATACAAATTAAAGGGATAGTAATACTTAAAATGTAAAAAAAAAATAATATGTTGTAGGGTTTATCCCCCTGAGTAAAACAAGAGTACTCCCACTGCTGAAAGGTGTTTCATTTAAAAGTTATTAATTTTCAAAGTTGAATTTTTTTAGGTGCAATATCACAGTGGCCTGAAATTGTACAGTGGCGCTGTTGCTACTCGATCCTATGGACAGCTCTGGTCCCGGGACCATAAATCTCCATAGGATGGTGTAGCAACAGCGCCACTGTACAATTTCAGGCCACTGTGATATTGCACCTAAAAAAATCAACTTTGAACATTAATAACTTTTGAATGAAACACCTTTCAGCAGTGGGAGTACTCTTGTTTTACTCAGGGGGATAAACCCTACAACATATTTTTTTTTACATTTTAAGTATTACTATCCCTTTAATTAGCTTTTCAAATGCCAGTTAAGGCTGCTGCTAACAATTTGACTATAAAAATAACCTTTGAAAATCTCCCCACAGTTCGAGTACCCTTGTATTACTTATCAGGGGAATGTCCTGCAACATTAAAAAATCATTTATGTTATAAATCATAAAAAAGTTTACTGCTCCTTATTTTTTGATGATACTCATTTTAAGTTGCGCTAAATAGGAAAATGTTACAACATATGTTATTAAATAACTTAGTGTTGGTCTTTGATCTATGAAATCGATACCACCATGTTCATACATATCTCAGATAACCACTAATTTGCTGATCTCATATCTATATATAGCCCATACTAATTGTGAGCTGGGTGTAAATTACCTTCCTGTAATAACATATTTGATTAATATATGACATTAATGTAACACAGTATTAGTAAAGATCTGAAACACTAAGCAGAATAATGAGTGTTAAAAAGTATTTTTATTATATCAGAATTATTCTGGTTGAACTCAACCTCTTAAGGGCAGATGGGAGAGCAACATATTTGTTATAAAATATATGCACTCACAGGTCTTTTGCAGGTTTCAGAAATGTGCTGGTTTATTCCACCAACATTTCAACCCCAACCCGGGCCTTTATCAAAAAGCATCTTGATAAAAGCCCAGTTTGGGGCTGAAACGCTGATGGAATAAAACAGCATATTTTTGAAACCTACAAAAGACCTGTGCGTGCATTCCTTTTAGATTATCTATGACATGTTTATTGTGGATTAGCTCTAAGGTCAGATGCTTAGTATTGTAAGTGAGTGCACAGTTTTGGGGATTACTATATATATATATATATATATATATATATACACACACGTGGGTAGATTGTCCTATCGTGTGATCGGGCATCCCCCGGTGGGCCTCTAGATTATGGGCTGGTGGGGGAGATCAGAGGATCTCACCTCACTGTCCCACGATATTTTAAAGGAGAGGTCTGTGTTGCCACAGTCACTCTCTGTGACAGCCTTCATGTTCCTTGTTAACCCTTTGAGTGCCAGAGAGGTACGCAAGGCATTGCAATGCGTTGCGTACCCCTCTGGCACTCACAGGGTTAATGCAGAGCGCCAGGATACGACATAATATCCTGGAGCTTGCTCTCCCATGCCGCACAGGGACCACAAAGGGGCGTCGATAGGGACGTTGATGCAACTAGTGGACTGCTTTAAAAAAAAAAATGCCCGGGCTGGTATTCCCCTACAATCTGCCCCTGTGTATATATATATATATATATATATATATATATATATAGATAATATTCTGGTTCACTGCTGCCCTCTAGCAAGGGCAGCAGATGGGTGGAAAGTGCCTGAAACCAGAGAATCACCACAGGGAAATGATTTTGATAGTTGTAGCCAAGGGGTTTCACTACCCTGGCTACTCCTGTCAAAATCGCTGCAGTGAGACTCATCATCATCAACTGGCAGAGGTTCATGTTAGGTCCGTGTTAGCCGTAGAAAAAGAAGGAGACTGGTAGAGTAAAAGTGATACCTTTATTGGCTAACAGAGTAGCTCTTGGATGCAAGCTTTCAAGAAAACTTAGGTCTCTTCTTAAGGCATGTTTAGAATGAAGGCCGCATACAAAATACATGATATAGGTTGCACATTCATGCAAATTATTTGTAAATTTAAATTCCACTGGAGGGGAAACTGTTATCACTATTGTCTGTCGCTCGCTTTCTCACTCTCTCTCACTCTCGTAAATTATTTTTTAGACTATATTCAATAAATCTTGTACTACTTGGACAGCTGCAAAGAGATGCCCCTTACTGCAGTTAAAGAATAATTTACACAGGCACTGGTAATAAGAGTTGTAATGGGAACCGAAGTCCTCCTGCTGACTTGGGTTGTCGTTCCTGGGTTCCCTCTCCTTTAGCTGGGTAAATAGTCAATAGGACATCTGGGAAAACAGGATCGTAGCTTCCTCCTGAATGGGGGTCAAAGAGGACCCTTTAAAGGGATAGTAATGTTTCATAACAAAAGCAGCTCTAATTAATCTTCCTAGTATTTGGACTTTGGAAAGTGTTATTTCAATTCTGTCAGAGTTGTAATTCAAGAGTAATTCATTGATAAAGTATCCCCCTCCCTCCCCTTTTACTGATGTAACACTGCTCAGCCAGATCAGAAGGGAGGTGCCCAGGTAGATTGCAGAGAGAGATAAGGGAAAAACCTGAAAATCTTGATAAGGGGGACAGGGCCTTCATTGTTCTCATAGGAAGAAGATTGTCCCCTGCTGTTATCTGTCTGGTCTATGGACTGCATTCCACATCTGAGAAGAGATGGCTTACACTAGGTAAAAGGGGCGGGAGGGGAAACTTTGCTTGTGAATATCTCTCAAACCATAAAGGTCTGAGAGATAAGACTTATATCGTTCTTCATGTTTTTTTAATGCCTACAAAATAAAATAAAGATAAAACAAAGTATTACTATCCCTTTAAACCATTCAGAATAATGATACAGGACTCCTCGTAGGTTCAAAACAAGTAACACACTTTATTGTGAAAGAACAGCTCTTTTAAGCAAAAGTCACACAATACTCAGTGGGGCTGGATACAAAGGTCACAATGGAAAACAATAGTGGCGGGGCTCAATACACATAAAATACAATGGTGACATAAACATGAGTACAAAGGACAAAAGGGACGGTATACAGTGAAAAGCATCTTTTACATAATTTAATCTTGCGCTCCAGGTCCTAGCCAATAGGGTTTGGAGCAACAAGATCCAGTGGCCAATCGGGCCTCAATACGTCATTCCTGTCTCTCAGCCTATGAGACAGCAGCAGCTTGGTCAGGGGTGACTGATCCCTCGGGCGCATACTTTTCCCATACAAAGTCTATGGGAGACCTTTAAACATGTCTCCCAGGGTAGCGACCAATCAGCGTCCGGCCTCCATTTGAAAAAGAGCGGCGCCAGTTCAAGAATCCCAGTTCTTTTTTTAGAAGAAGCCATGGTGCATCCCTGAGAAGGCTTTCCAGTAACATCCTATGCCCCGTTACAAGAGTTTCACATCCAGTGGAATTTACATTATATAATTATTTGCATGAATGTGTAAACTGTCATGTACTTTGTATTCAGCCTTCATTCTAAACATGCCTGATGGGGAGACCTAAGTTGTCTTGAAAGCTTGCATTTACTCAGTTTGCTAATAAAGGTATCACTTCTAGTCCACCATTCTCCTTCTTATCAAGTCAAAAGTATACTAATTATGAACATGAAAAATCCAAGTAAAACGAGAGAGGCAATATATTTGCCAAGAAAACACAATCACCAATTTCATTGTGAAAGGAATGTGGAGCAGGGGGTAGGACGACAGGCCAAGGGTGGGGGAATGAGAGGGAGAGAGAGAGACAAATCAACCATGCACAAATATAAATGTAAGAAAAAAAGGAAAGATCACATGATCAACATGGGTGAATATGAGCTAGAGGAAAATAAAATTTTATGGAAATGCTATATGTGAAGCCTTGGCAAAATGAGAGGAATTCCAAGTCCCCATCCAGTCCATTGTCCTTGCATAGAAAAAACTGATCATCTTCATTTCAAATGTCCATCTCTCCTGAGCATCCCTGAAATTCCCTCTGAGTATCCCGACCTTGAGTGGAATGGCCTCCCTGGATGAAACAATGACCAACGGAGACATGGCTAACCTTCCCATTGTACTTCTCAATTGACCATCTGTGTGAATTCTGTCCCAGAACAAGTTCTAGGCCGGTTCCACCAATGCAACATATCATCATTTTGCCCAGGGTCCCCGCATTTTGCACTCTAACGCACAGGGTAAAGGGGACAAATACATAAATATAACGTTATTCATAGGTGTCACTGTCAGAATGAGAATAAGTATATTGGTCATATCAATTTCTATTAATATGTATGAAAAACTCAACATTTACATTTTTGTTAAACTCTTCATAGTAGATATACTGCAGCTTAAGTGAAAGTCGTGGCATATCAAAGAGTCATGACACCCTGACTGAGAACCAATGTGGGCAATATGAGGCATCCAGCTGCTGAACTAGAGCTCCCATCATGCTGATTATGGGAGCAGCAGTCCAGTAGTAGCTTGAGGGCCACATGTTGTCTACCATGGGACTAACACATGAGATGAACACTTGTGAGGCAATCCAGCTGCACTTTAGTTCACCAATAGAATTTCTGCATTGTCTTAAATTGGACATCAAATCCTTTGACTTCTAGAGGTCACGAATGCATTGCTTTCATGTGTTCCAGACCTGCCTAGCATTTAGGAGGTGATAGTGTTAGTAATGTCCACAAAAACGTTTTTTGCAATTAGAAGAGCTTAAAAAGCTGAGCTAAATGCAAAAAAAGTATCTCTCAAACCGCTATAGTTTAAGAGATACAGGTGTTTAACCCCTTAACGACCCTTGACGGTCATAGTACGTCAAGGGTCGATTTGACTTAACGACCGATGACGTACTATGACCGTCATCGAGTTCCGGGCTCCCCCCGCGGCTGCACGCCATTCGGGGTGTCCGGAACGCAACGGAGCAAAAAAAAAATTTTGCTCCGTGGTCGTTGAGTCACATCTTCGGCCGGATTTCCCGGTCCTTAAGGGGTTAAAGTTTGATCTCTCCTACTGACAGCTGTAAAGCTGTCAGCAGGAGATCTGTGTCGGTCGACACGGAGGCGCTTGAGCAGATCCGCAATCTTGTTATTTACCACAAATCCCTTCATTGGAATGGTCTAAAACATGTGCTTGAAAACCAGGCACACATTTTAGACCATTCCAATGAAGGGATTCGTGGTAAATAACGAGATTGCGGCACTTCTCAAGTGCCTCCGTGTCGACCGACACAGATCTCCTGCTGACAGCTTTACAGCTGTCAGTAGGAGAGATCAAACTTTAAACGCCCGTATCTCTTAAACCATAGCGGTTTGAGAGATACGTTTTTTTGCATTTAGCTCAGCTTTTAAAGCTCTTCTAAACGCAAAAACATTTTTTTGTAGACATTACTAACACTTTAAAAGCCCTGTCTCAGCAAGAGCATTTTTGAGGGGTTTTTATTTATCCCCTATGATGCCTTTTGTTTGCGCCAAAATTATTCCACTTTTTCTTTTATGCCTAGTCCATGGTACGTCCGCCAACCTAGCCTAAAAAATGTCCAGCAAATATAAGTGGTTTTGAAAGCTCTTTCAAAATCACCAAAAGTGAAATGCAAGAAACATGTGCAATCACCATTTAAAGGGATAGTATTGTCAACTTTAAAAAAAAACGACATCAAACCAAACCAAGCACACTTTGTAGACCTTTCCAATTAAGTAGCTATTTTTCTCTCTCTCGCTATTTCAGCTCTGCCAAAGAGCCTCCGACGGTCCCGGGACTGGATTCCCCTGCAGCCGCTAACGTCAGGGAAATGGGAGGGAGGGGGGGAACTTTACTGCTGAATATCTCTCAAACCATAAAGGTTTGAGAGATGGGACTGGGGGCAATTAGCTTAATTTTTAAATAGCTACGCCATTCGTTTTTTAATTTGACAATACTATCCCTTTAAGGTGTACTTTTGATGGAAAAATGATTAGCTCCAAAATTGCACTGAATTGTACGTTTTATATGAATTAGTGAACATGTGTAATTTTTTAGGTGGGTGTGGCTAAAATGTTTATAATTTTTTGAGTGGATAAGTGATTGCATCTAAATTAGCAAAGCAGATAGCAGACATTTTCACACACCTGGCTAACTTTACTGTTAATTTTATGAGCATGTGCCCAATTTAGGAGTATGTGCTATTCAGTAACAAGGTGTTAGTATGTTTCTTGCATCAAAATGTGAGCAATCGCAAGGAGCACATAAATCTATGGCTTTCAAAAAATAGCGATTGCTCCACTTTCCTGCATTCCACCCAAAAAGGATAATGTAACTTTAAATTCTGTCCTGTATACGACCCTCAAGACAGGCTTTGGAAACCTCTAGACCAGTGGTTCTCAACATGTGCCCTCAGTGGCTATTAACAGGCCAGGGTTTTAGAATTTCCTTTTAAGAGCACAGGTGAGTTAATCAATACGACTGAGCCTCTGATCAACACACTTGTGTTCTAGCTGGGAAATTCCTAAGTCCTGGCCTGTTAGTGGCCACTGAGGGCATGGGCTGAGAACCTCTGCTGTATAGTATACAGTCTGCATGCGTCTGTGTATAAGGACTGGCATTATACAGAATAGGAGGGACAGTCCCTGTTTGAGACCCAAATCCCTCTGCTCCTCTATTTAGGAGATCACACTGTGTGGTGTATATACCAGTGTATCAGATTGCTCCACATCAATAAAACCCACAGTAATATGGGTATAAACTTCTGTATATATCTTATAAATTAGTCTGTGTAAAAGATACTTTCATCTTCTTCTAAATCATTCACTTACAGAAAGAGGGCACGGGTTGAGAACCTCTGCTCTAGACCCATAGATCAAATTAGCCATCAAAACTGAACTCTTCCGTTTTGCAGAGTTTTGCGTAATATGTTATTAATATTAATAATAATCTCACCAATGTATACTGATGTTGCGTTTGAAGGTTTGTCTTCTGTCTGAGAGGGTTTCTCAGAGAGATCTTTTGAAGAAACGTCTAGTCGTCCTAGAATCACAGAAAGATGACCTCCTTAAGGAGAAAGGAGAACTTCTAACCATGCACGTATGTAACACTTCTGCTTAGTAAGATTCAGACTAGGGTTTCTGCAGTGCCCTGAGCTGATTTAACAATAAGATAAAGAAGGCAACTTCTCTGGCCCCACTGATGGAAAGGGGCCCCAGCAGTCAAGGAGTAAATCTGACTGTAATGTAGTACGGTTTGGAACTCCTTAGATATCCCTTTCACATATACAGTCTGTTCGATTTTGTGAAGAAAGGCATCTGTAGATGTAAGAGCTTAGCATTTTGGGAAGACGCATACAATGGGGATTATGCACTAAGGCGTGATAAGGAACTGATAAAGTGGAAAAGACCAGGGCTGGTGCAAGGATTTTTACCACCCTAGGCAAAACCTAATTCTGCTGCCCTTCCTGGCTCCGCCCCTTTATGCCCCTCATATTATTTCAGCTAGTAAATATGATGGTGGGGTCTTGTGTCCATAGACAGAGCTCAGGTCACCAGGGATGTAAATATGCACTCTGATTTACAATATGTCTGTAGACACCAACCAAGTGGAAGGGCATAACTGATACGTAGTCTAAATATCAGTTATGCTCTTACACTTGGCTGGTGTCTATGGACAGATTGTGAATCAGAGTGCATAATTACAGCCCTATACCTTGAGATGGAAGAAAATAGGAAGAGGAGGGAAAAAATAAACCTCAATTTCACAGTTATATAGCGTCCTACCCCTGGGTCCACTCACTCAGAACTCAGAAGTCACACATGTGCACAGTGCAGCGCTGATGTCTCTGCTGTCTCACACCACACACACCCCAACCAGCCAATGAGGACGGACCACACTGAGCAAGTATGCGCCCCTTTAATAGGCTAGTGGCGGTGCATGTAGGTAGGCCGTGAGAAGCACACTGAGTGGAGTGGATATAGTGCGTGTCTGTCTGGACTGGCTGTCATTGACGTAGCCAGTGCCATTGAGTGAGCCTGAGCCACACTGACACAGTAACAGTGACAGCTGACACTGTACATTATGTTACACTACAGCCACAGCGCAGGAGCAGGTGAGAGTCAGTACTCTTCGTTTTCCCTGTTGGGGAGGGACACAGGACACAGACTTGGAAGCTGGTGCCAAAATAACTTGACTTGGGGCTGCACTTGTCCCATGCTGCGCCCCCAGTAGATGATCCCCCTAGGCCGACACCTATCTCGCCTATAGGTGGCGCCGGCCCTGGAAAAGACTTCTCCAGTTCCTATGTTATTCTATAGAGTCCATGCACTAAGACCTCCAAAGTTGGCTCCTTATAATAATATAAGAATTGGAGAAGTGATATCACTGGAGAAGTCTTCTCCCTTTTACTGGCTCTTTATCACGCCTTAGTGCATCTCTCCCATTGTTTGGTACAGTTCAGTTAACATAAGCTGCTATAATCCTGAGTTCTCACTTTTAATCTAAATATGTCACCAACACTTTCCAACGCAAGGAGGTGAGGGTGATATCTGTTATAATACATTCAGGGCCTAGTGGTGGATTCATTATATCCTGGCTTGGCCCAAAGTCAGCGGCTTGAATGTACAACTGTGATTCCACGTAAATTTGTTTGTTGGAATCATTACTACTCCTACCTGACTTGAAGGGTTAGTAATGTCATCTATTAATAAACAGTAATATCGTAGATATTAAAAAAATAATCAATAGATGCCATTCCGATAACGTTTTAAAGTCCCCCACCTCCTTTTGCACTGATGTCAGCTGTAAAGCTGACAGAAGGAGATTCGCGTTGTGCGATTCGAGGCGGCTCTTCAGCAGAGCCGATATAGCGGTATCTAAAGAGAAATACTTCATTGGGACGTTCTAAAAAATTTGCCTGGTTTGCAAACACACTTTGTAGACCGTTCCAGTTAAGTATTTCTTTGTAGATTGAGGTATTTCAGCTCTACTGAAGAGCCGCCTGTCGGTTCCGGTACCAGGATCTCCTTCTGTCAGCTAGAGGCTGACATCAGTGCAAGGGGGGGGCACTTTGAAACGTTATATCTCTCAAACCATAAAGGTTTGAGAGATCGGACTGGCATCTGTTGATTTTATTTTTTGAATAGCTACAATATTACTGTTTCTTAATATAAGATATTACTAACCCTTTAAACTTACTGAGACACCTACATTAAGGGTATTATAATACGTAAAATGTAAAAAAAATATACATTTATTGTATGGTTCATCCTCCTGAGTAAACAGCGCCACCGTAACGTTTCAGGCCATTGAGATACTACACCTAGAAAAGTCCAAGATTGAGCTGCAGTGACTTTTGACTAAAACACCTTTCAGAGAGGTCTCCGACACATTGTGAAGCAAAGTCTTGGTGAATGAACTAGCATCAAATGTATTCGTTAATTTATTTTTTATATTTGCTCTACAACTAAATGCCTTTAACCCTCTGATTGCCAGAGGGATACAGAACGCATTGCAAAGCAATGCTTTCCGTACCCCTCGGGCACTCAGAGGGTTAATTTCAGTTCTGCAGCATCTATTAATTACTATGAATGTTGCTTTATTCCAAGTGATACAATGTAATTATAAAGTTTAATCACTATTGCATAACAAGCAAACGTTAACCCTTTGAGTTCCCGATTTGTTGTAAAATGCAGTAGACTCCTTAGCACTTAAAATATTATCCCTTGAAAGACAAGAGGGGGGTGCAACTTTTTTCTTTTAAGCATCTTCATAGTGGGTCTCAATCTTTTTATGCTTAATGGATATCTACCACATGGTCTGTAATTTGTCAAGTTCATAATCAAGGGTACAATGCATAAATATATATTTATTCTAAGGTCTCACAATCAGAATGAGAAAAATTAGAACACATTATATATATAATCATTTCCATGAAGATATATTTAAAACCCAACATTTTTCTCAAAGCCTTCAATTGAAAAAGTGGCATTTTATGCAGGTCTCTCTGGCACACCAAAGAGTGACACCATGCTTGAGAATCACAGTGTCTGCCAAAACAGCCTCCTGAGGCGAATAATTTTACATCTGCTCCTACCCTTACTGTAAAAAATGCCTGCCTTTGTTTTAGTCTAAAGAACCTTTTCCTCTAGTCTTGGTGTATGTTTTAGTATTCACATTACATATAAATCTGTAAAAGCTTCAGTGCCATCATAAAACAAAGAATATACTATACAAAGTAAATCTAAAGAACTCCCTATAGGTTACATAACTGTTGTACCTGGGTTAAGAAGGGGAAAACAGACCAGGTGACATATATAGGCATTCTACATACCTTTTCAGAAATGCTTTCCAAAAATAGACACTTAATAACTGTAACTTTCACGGCTGATGCTCGTGATTAGCTGTGCCCAACCCACAATGCTCTTAATGGATCTGACACAGGGGAGGGCTGGCAACCTGTGGCCTGGAGGGCAATTACAATCAAGTGGCCCAATTTTACTATCGTTCTAGCCCACTGTCCCAGCCCACCCCCTTTTGTTAATTGCCATTAACCCTTTGAATGCCAGAGGGGTATACCACGCATTGCTTTGCAATGCATGGTATACTGCTCTGGCACTGAAAGGGTTAGTGTTGTGAAGTAGGGCAAACAATACCACAGAGCTTACAATTTAAATCGGGTTACACTGGTGCAGCTACAGAGCTTACAATTTAAGTAAAGCTGCACTAGTGATACTATAGAGCTTACAAGAGAAACGGGTTATCATACCTCCCAACATTTCAAATTGCAAAAGAGGGAGACTTGTGTTTTAGGGGGCGTTGCTGTGGGCGCGGCTGGTGGGTGGGGCATTACCGAGAATTTTTAGGCCATTTCATGACCTATTGACACCTCCTTGTGTAACTTAAAAATTGACTTATAACAAGACCAATGTATGTTATTTACACAGACTAATTTATAAACACACTAGCAACATGGGACGGCGTTGCCCGTCATGTTATGACCGTTGGGCGCACGTGTGTGAAATGCAGACACACTGATAAACACAGACATATGCAGCATACAGGCAGACACATACCATACATCCCAAGTGTCCCTCTTTAGGAGGGACAGTCCCTCTTTGAGGGCCAAATCCCTCTGTCCCTCTTTCCCACCCTGTTGTCCCTCTTTTTAGGAGGTCAGACTGTGTGCAGGGCCGGCTCCACCTATAGGCGAGGTAGGCGCTGGCCTAGGGCGCACACGTACTGGGGGAGTGGGCATGCAGCGGAGAAGAGCTGCGCCCACACACCACGCCAGGAACCACAACACAGTCAGGCCTGTGTTGCTACAGCGCTCCCTCATCTGGTCGAATCTTTAGTAATGCAGAGCGCGCTGGGAGTCATGATCTCCAGCCGCGCTCTGCATTACTGAAGAGAAGACTGCTCGGGAGATACAGGTATGTGATGGGGGGCAAGTTGGAGCTGAGGGGGCATAGTGGAGCTGAGGGGGCAAGTTGGAGCAGATGTGGGGCAAAGTGGAGATGATGGGGGCAAGTTGGAGCTGTTAGGGGAAAGCTGGAGCTGAGGGGGCATAGTGGAGCTGGTGGTGGCAAGTTGGGGATGATGGGGGCAAGTTGGAGCTGATGAGGGTCAAAGTGGAGCTGATGAGGGTCAAAGTGGAGCTGAGGGGGGGCAAGTTGGAGCTGAGGGGGGGCAAGTGGAGCTGAGGGGGGGCAAAGTGGAGCTGGTGGGGCAAGTTGGAGCGGATGGGGGGGCAAGTTGGAGCGGATGGGGGCAAGTTGGAGCCGCTGGGGGCATAGTGGAGCTGATAGTGGAAAGTTGGAGCTGAGAGGGCATAGTGGAGCTGGTGGGGGCAAGTTGGAGCGGATGGGGGCAAGTTGGAGCGGATGAGGGGCAAAGTGGAGCTGATGGGGGTAAGTTGGAGAGGATGGGGGGCAAAGTGGAGCTGATGGGGGTAAGTTGGAGCTGAGGGGGTAAAGTGAAGCTGAGGGGGCAAAATGGAGCTGGTGGGGGCACGTTGGAGCTGGTGGGGGCAAGTTGGAGTTGATAGGGGCAAAGTGGAGCTGGTGGGCCAAAGTGAAGCTGATAAGGGGCAAGTTGGAGCTGGTGGGGGGCATCTCTTACAGGCATCTCCAGAACAGGGGCAGAGTGGCTCAGGGGGCAGAGAGAGGACAATCATGAAAAGAGGTTGGGTATAAGTAGGCAGGGTATAAAGGGGTGGGACACAAGGGGCGGAGCGAAATGGGCGCCAAAATTAGGTTTTGCCTAGGGTGGCAAAAATCCTTGCACCAGCCCTGACTGTGTGGTGTGTATTACTTTGCTCTACAGCAATAAAGCAATAAACTTCAGTATATGTGTGTATACATTAGTCTGTGCAAATAAAATACTTTGGTCTTGAACTAAATCATTTATTCAGTTACATAAATAGCCAGTAATAGGTCATGAAATAACCTAAAAATTCTTACTAATGCCCCGCCCACCAGCCACACCCCCAATAATATTACCTAAAACTAACGTGTCCCTCTTTGGCCCTGTGAAATGTTGGGAGGTATGCACATACACACAGTGAGCGGCAGAAACATGCAAAAGACATGTACACACAGACACACTGGAGATGCACATATGGACACACATATGTAACAGAGATGTACACACACAGACACGCAACATATATGAGCAGAAACACATGTGCTCATGAGTTGTGTACCCCTCTGGCACTCAAAGGGTTAAGGTATAGAGAGGCATGTCAGAGTTAAATAGCAGTGGGAAGTGTGTTCATACCTGGGAACACTGACTTGTGAAGTCCCTAGAGGGGACTGATGTGGTGCTGATGTGGAGAGACAAATGGGGCAATCTGGGTTAAAAGTGGGTGGGGCTTAATCACGAGTAGGGGGCGGGGCTTAACATAAATGTGGAAAAAGTGTTAGTAATAGGCTGGGGAAGGAGGAGAAGTGGGAGGGGAATGCAAGTTTACAGTGTGAAGGGTTTGAACACACTCCATGAGGGGTAAAACTTGATACAGAACCCTGTGGCAGTCAGTGGGTTAAGTGTGAATCTGATGGCTGTCTGTCCTGTGTCTTGCATGGCAAATGGTGACAGTGAAGAAGTAATTCAGCAATGAGGGCCTACCTTAACCCTTTGAGTGCCATTTTGTTCCCCTGCTGATGCAGCACCATTCAGTGGCTTTACTACAGGTCCTGCTGAGGCCACTGGGAGTCAAGGTGAGTGACTGTGTGTCAGCCATCTTTCTTTCTGGCTTTGTGTGTGTGTATGGGTGTTTGGTGCTGTGTGAGTGAGGCATGTATGTGTTATACCTGGGAATTTTTACTTGTGGAGTCCCTCATGTGGTGCTGATGTGGAGAGAGCAATGGGGCAATCTGGGTTAAAAGGGGGCGGGGCTTAATCGCGAGTAGGGGGCGGGGCTTAACATAAATATGGAAAAGTGTTAGTAATAGGCTGGGGAAGGAGGAGAAGTGTGAGAGAAATGCAAGTTTACAGTGTGAGGAGTTTGAACACACTCCCTGAGGGGTAAAACTTGATACACAACCCTGTGGCAGTCAGTGGGTTAAGTGTGAATCTGATGGCTGTCTGTCCTGTGTCTTGCATGGCAAATGATGACAGTGAAGAAATAATTGAGCAATGAGGACCTACCTTAACCCTTTGAGTGCAATTTTGTTCCTCTGGTGCTGCACTACAGGTCCTGCTGAGGCCTCTGGGAGTCAGGGTGAGTGACTGTGTGTGTGTGTCAGCCATATGTATTTCTGGCTTTGTGTGTGTATGTGGTGTATGTGGTGCTGTGTGTGTGAGTGGGGGCATGTCTGCTTGGTGCTGTGTGAGTGGGGCATGTGTGTGTGTGTGTGTGTGTGGTTCTGTGTGAGTGGGGCATGTGTGTGTGTTTGTGTGGTGCTGTGTGAGTGGGGCATGTGTGTTTGTCTGTGGTGTAGGAGCAAGTGGCGGCCATATTGTTTTTTTCTGACTTTGATAGTGGTGGGTGGGCTGCATAGTGGGGGCGGGCCAACTCCCTGCATGATTGAATCACCCAATGGGAACAGTAACTCCTCCTTAATACCACCCCTGGGTGTGTTTTGGCAGGCACAAAGTCTTCTTTTATATATATAGATATACTGACGTTTAATCAAACAATAATGTAAGTATATGATACACTTATATACACACCATGCAACCTGATCTGCTAAAAAGAGGGACTTCAGGGTGGGAAAGAGGGACAGAGGGATTTGGGTCTAAAAAAGGGACTGTCCCTCCTAAAGAGGGACACTTGGGAGGTATCGATTATGCTTCTAGTGTAGCTCCACTTGGATTGTAGTTCCATTTCAGTTGTAAGCTCTGTGATATCACTAGTGTAGCTACATTTGCAGCAACAAGCGTGAGTGGCCCCCCAGCCCACACATATGACTGGCCCAGGGGGCAATTGCCCCTGCCCCCCAGGCCAGCCCTCCCCTGATCTGACACCACCCAGCAGACCATTATCAACACAACAAACTTAGTGATGGGCACAAATGACCACAATAAAACCACAAAAGCACAAATATGATCACAGTTTACAAACATTTATAAATCTGGATCTTGGCTAGCCGACACATAGCCAATGTTGATAGACCAAAACACAACCGGTAATCGGGAAAAATGATGCAACAATGTTTCAATAACTTTCCGACGTTAGTATTTCAAGTATTACTATTATTAGAATTACTTTTGTTTTCTCAGCAGTGGTGTTTATCAGGAATAGTTAAGGTACATCCTTTTGGTAGTGGAGGGTCCACAGTTGTTTTGAACAAGTTTTACACTAGTAGTCATTTTTAGAATGTACTGTTTGAAGGATCTAAAATTCATGGACTTAGAGCTGTATTGATAACCACTTTTCCTTGGAACAGTAGTGACTTGTGATTCTTATTTATTTTTTTTAATTTTTATTGTAAGTGGAATATACTGGGGGACAAGGCTCAGGCTCATGGATACCTTCCTGGCAATTGTATAGCTTTTTCTGAATGGCCAATGAGAATATTTATCGCTGAGGACCTGGAGAGTCAGGTAACCGCTGAGGAAGAAGAGTAAATTGTCCTCAGTACATATAGGGAATTAATATCTATGACCAGTGTCATTTGGAAGCGTACAACTCGGCAACACCCCTGTAAAGTTTGCCTACATCCCCATGGCCCAGAAACGCCAAAAACCATGGCTGTCAATAATGACTCCCTATGACCAGGATTGTCCAGAGGTATAAACTTTCCCCAGAGCAGTTCCTTGCTATTGCAAGTGGTTTCACTTGTTCATCATTACACATGTTAATAATAACAACTAGTATTTATATAGCACCTTTCTCCCAGTAGGACTCAAAGCACTTTCAGTTCGCGCTCTCTTGGAATTAACCAAAACGGTAGCTGAAATAATAGATGTTATTATTACCCAATCAATGGTACTCATTTATCGAACTCGGAAGAATGAAGGGCTGAGTTGATCCTGCTGGGATTCAAAATCACAACCTTGCGGTTTGAAGAGGATATATAAACAGGGACTTTACCACTGAGCTGTCTCACCAGCTATTATATTGGAAGAGAGAGGAGGAACCACATTCAGGTCAGACAGGACAGCAGAGGAACACAGGACTAGGACTGGGAAAGGCAGTTGTTCCTGTGATATCTTATAAGTGCAATTTTTAAGTATCGTGGATGATTTTTGAATAAAGTAGTGCTTTTAGATTTTTTTTTCTGCTACTTCTTTCTTTTGCTGTAAGAAAAAATATTTTACATTGCATGTGCTGTTTCTGAGCAGGCCATGGGAGGCCATTAAACTTTGATTTCGTTATCAGAGCTGGACTGCACATTAGGAAGGGTGCTATATTTTTTAGGGGAGGAGTCTCGGCCTTACTGGTCACACCCACTGCATTCTGTTGTGGGTGTGAGCAATACAGGTTCAAGCTTCTGCATCAGAGATTCACTTCTGACCAGTTTATTAGTTACTGAACTGTCAGGTTTATATTAATATGGGCAGTGTATTTAACAGTCTATTATTGAAATGTCCAGTTTATATATTACTTTGGCCAGTTTATTTACCAGTTTATATATTGCTCTAATGTCCAGTTTATGTAGTAATTTGGCTTGTTTCTTAAAGCGGAACTACCACCCTACACAATCTTTAGCTTCACTAAGTCCCCGTCTGGTGACTAGGTGGTTAGTAGCGCTAGTCTCTAGAATAATTACCTTATTTAATAGATTTCTCCTCACTTCCATGGGTGACAGGCAGTACGGATTGCGGACATCTTGCCATTGTGACGTCCGCGCGTCTGTGATGTCAGTCCCAGCTGGGTCTAGGAGGCGTTGCTAGGAGCCATTTGGCTCCGGCTGGGACTGACAGCGCAGGCGCGCGGTCGTCACAATGGCAAGATGTCCGCGCTCCGTCCTGCCTGTCACCCATGGAAGAGAGGAGAAAATTATTAAATAAGGTAATTATTTTGGAGACTAGCGCTACTAAGCATCTAGTCGCCATATGGGGACTTAGTTAAGCTAAAGATTGTGTCGGGTGGTAGTTCTCCTTTAACCAAATTATATATTGCTGTAATGTCCAGTTTATGTACTATTTTTGCTAATTTATTTACCAGTGTATAAAATGCTGTAATGTTCATCTTATATACTAATTTAGTCAGTTTATTTATACTCCCTTGACTGACAAGTTAATTTAAAGTGATAGCAATGTTTCACAATAAAAGCAGCTCCGATAAAAGCGGAACTACCATGCTTGATTAAATTGATTAACTTGTAAAGCTAAATACAACCCTAGTCTTCAAGAAAATGTATACCAAACTTTCCAGAACTATTTGTATATTTAGTCATCTGACCCGTTTTCCAGGGACCAAGAGCGAGTACACCGTGGCCATCTTGGAGATTTTAGTCCAATTATTATTCTTTATTTATATAGCGCCAACTTAATCCGCAGCTCTGTTGCGCATGCGTTAGTTGGTCCTGTGCCTGTCAGTTAACAAGGACGTGCCTGCCCACAGCCTTCTTTTTTTCCTGTCGTGCATGCTCGCGCATCCTGCAAGGAGTGCGCCAGCTCAGGTGGCGTTGTGGGCTGTGACACAGGAGGCATAGACCATAAGGTGGGAGGAACAATGGAGCCTTTAGGCTCCAAAACAACATGCGCCTTGAGGATTCAAATAGAACAGACATCAGCAGGTACAACTGTATTGTGCAGTTTATGAGTTCTTAACTATTAAAAAAAATACACAACACTTGGAAGGAGATGTGAAACAGGCTTATTCATGTTGGGGTGGCAGTTCCCCTTTAATCATAGTATTTGGGCCATGGAGAGTGTTATTTCAGTACTGTTAGAGTTGTAGTTCAAGAGTAATTGAATGATAAAGTATCCCCCTCCCGTCCCTTTTACTGATGTAACACTGCTCACCTCAGATGTGGAATCTGGTCTCTTGACCGGACAGATCATAGCAAGGGACAATCTTCTTACTGTGATCATAAGGAGAACCCTGCCGACCTTGACAGGTTTTCCCTTATCTTAAATGAAAATTGTCCCTCTCCCTCGATCCATCCGGACAGTCTTGCTGCTCTGAGGTGAGCAGTGTTACATCAGTAAAAGGGACGGGAGGGGGATACTTTATCATTCAATTACTCTTGTACTACAACTCTGACAGTATTGAAATAACACTCTCCATGGCCCAAATACCATGAAGATTAATTGGAGCTGCTGTTTTTGGGAAACATTACATTAAGAGCTTTTTTCGCCTGTTTGTATTTTGTAGGTTCTGTGCATTTTCATTGAGAGGCAACTGTGAATTGGGGCTGGAATCATAGGATGAATGGCATTGTGGTAATGTTTGTGGCTATGAATGCCAAGGGTTTCTTGCCTGGGGGCATCGGAAAAGTAAATCTATTCCTGTAGGTCATTTCCAGGTCAGGAAACTTACCGTAATCTACTGTGACAGTCACAACACAAAGTAATGGGCACTGGAGAATGTCTTCCTCTAGTTTACTAAAAAATATATCATGTGCCTTAAAGACCACAGGGATGTTCAACACATTGCTTCATAATGTGTCGCAAATATCTTTGGTCTTTAACTCTTTGCGTGCCAGAGAGTGGTACATTGCATACCTCTCTGGCACTCAAAGAGTTAGAGGTGTAAGCTGTATTAATACTTAGGAACCTGTACATATATAAATATATCTGTTTAGATAAACAAAACACACGTCTACATAGCAGGAAATTGCTTTTTTTTATTATTATAAACTTTATTGAACATAAAGAAATACATGTAACAGTAGAATCTATGAACTTGGAGCTGTGACATCTGAGAGTATTACAATATGTAACACAAGGTAAGGGAATACAAGCATCATAAGAACGAATACGTTTCTGTATTAATAACATTGATTCAATACTGGAGGCATACTGTGCAGGTGGGTCTAATGGGTCCTTAGAGCAGCATGTTCAGGGCATGTGGTATAGATCAAATAAAGACACAGACATACGTGGATGAAAACCAGGCCACAACTTTATTAACTTTTACAAAATACAACCACCACAGCTTCAAGCCCTTACCAACTTTCTAAGGCATAAATCTTATGCCCCACCCTACTGAGCCAATGCTCAGCCCATATTTCCTGCCATCCCACCACATCCCATTAGCTGGTCGGTGCACCTGAATGAGGGGCGGTGACTACAACCCGTAACTGTGGTCCGGGTGCTTTATGTCCCAGGCCTCTGTCCTGACATCCACCTGTTAACAGTATATCCCAAAAATGTATTTACCGTTCTACCTGGCAAGGGCCCAAAGCGCCAATAGCTGTGGCAATGCAAACCCAAGCTGCTTTTTCGACCTAAAAACCCCCACACAAAACCCACAAAACAACAACCCAAGTACAGGTAGTGAAGGAGGACCAATTCTCTTGCTAGATGATTCCAAAGAGGAAGTGACAATCAAGGAATCCCCCTTTTAGTAATTACTACCCCCCACCCAATTACCCAAAACTCCCCCAATCCTGGATCTCCTTATTGATCTCCCCGCAGCCCTGATATAGGGTTGCCACCTATTCTTCAAAAAAATACCGGCCATGGCATTCCCTCCATAGACTTAACATTGGACAGAAGCCAATTTTTTACCGGCCTGCTGGAAAAATGCTGGCTGGGTGGTAACCCTACCCTGACATGATTCCTCTTCGTGGGGCTTGTGGGGAATTCTTGACTGTAACGTGAGTGTTTACAGAAAAAAATGTAAAAAAGGGAGGGTAGATGGGGGGGGTGAGGAGGGGAACAGGAACCCTTCTGGGGAAGAGCAAATGCATTTTAACCCCGTGTATGCCAGAGGGCTATGCAGTCATTGGATACCCCCTGGCACTCAAAGGGTTAATGTTAGTTTTCATTTAGATAAACAAAATGAGGAAATAAACACTGCAGTGTAATTGTGTACTAGTGTTAGTATATCTGCGCCTAAGAAAATGTTCTGATCAAATGTGTATTTATTATTTTTATTAGCAAGAGTTAAAGAAAGAAATGGCAGAGGAAGAAGATACGTTTATGAGAGAAGTAATGGATTTTAACAGTAGCTATGGGCTGACAAGTAACAGAGAGATCTTAGTTCAAGAGAAGGCCAAAGCCGAGGCAGATCTCTTGGACACGGAGGCAGACATACTGAGGAGTGGTAATTCTCACATAAACATTTTTACTATGATTGTGTCCTGTACATCTTTGTTCACATGGCCAACTTACATGGGTTGCAATATAGTGCAGTCAAAATTGTGGTGATTAAAGGAGAACTAAGACCTAATAATAATAACCTGCCACTTACCTTACTATGGCCAGCAATTTAACTTCTCCAGTTCCTATGTTATTATGTGGAGCCATTTCACTAACATCTCTCCCACTTGGCTCCATAGAATAACAAAGAATTGGAGAAATGATATCACTGGGGAAGTCATCTAAGCTTTAGCACCTCTTTATCACGCCTTAGTGCATCTCCCCTATGATTTCTTGAACAAAAGCACAAGGACAAAATTCATAGAGGCCATTAGGATTTTCAAGACATAGTAATGTAAGTGTGTAGGAGGGGAGGTGTATTATTAGGAAGCGATAGGTCTTTAATTACCTCTGATTTACTGAGTTTCCCTCAAAATCTTATTGAATGAGTGGAGTGTTGGAGGTGAGACGGATGTCCAGCCCATGCGGGCATCAGCCATATGTGATTGGCTGGCATCCACATGGGAAAGCCACTTACTGGATGTTGTGATGAACATTGCACATCCTCCAGTAAAACTCATATCAATAAGTTACACTTCAGGCCATAGACCAACATACAGACCAGGCACTCTGCACCTTGGATTAGCTAATATGCTGCTTTACAGTGCATTATGTGAGATGAAGTGCACCCATGGAACAGCTCATTAGGTACAAGTAATTATATTTTTATATAATTACACTGTGCTTATGTTATCACTCTGAACTTACCCTATTAGTGATGCAGACATATTTACCTTTAAAAGCTTGACAAAGATGTGTAGTAAGCTCATCTCTATACCGAACCAACACATAAAAGTACAATGGGGTGCATTAGTTAATTCCCAAGGTCCTAGACCCTGGAAAGGGGTGGCTTATATGGGCTTCAGCTCTACCATCTTTATAGAAATCTGTCTAAGTGAAAAGTGGAAAGCCTGCCTCCCTCCAGCAGTTGTTGGACTACAGTTGCCAGTCCCATCACAGCAGCCATCTGAGGATGCTGGGAGTTGTAGTCTAACAACAACTGGGTTGCTGTAGTTTTCCCAACTCTGCTCTAAGCTGTTCTGTGATTGTTAATAAAATAATAACCTATTCTATATGTATCACACAAATGATGTGTGTAAGAAACAGTAAAATATAGTGCAATTTAAAGTGAAATAACTGGTGGTGGGCACTGGGGGATTTTTGTTTATTTGGCTACCCAGCCTAAAAATGTTAACGTGTGTTCAATGACGATGGCGCATGTTAGCAGGATGTGTGGCTGAGACAGGACTGAGAAAACAAGGGTAGAGTTCCTCAGGCACAGTCCTTAATTCCCCAAACAGTGCTGGTTATCTGGATGTCACTTGCTGATGACAGGTATGTAATTAGTGGTTCTTCTAATATGATTGGTTACCTTTGCTCGAGCAGGGAAGTCCAGCAAATCTGCACTGTTAGGGGTAATTGAGAACTGTAGCTGAAGCTGAGAAATTCAGACTTTGGGGACAAGGCCAATTTGCCATCACTTAATTGCCCTTAAAGGGCAGTACATTTTTTTATGAAAATATATATATTGTAGGGATTTTCCTGTTGAGTAAAATAAGGGTACTCCCACTGCCGAGAGATTTATATTTCCAGAGTTATTACAGTTTAAACCCATGTTTTTTTTTTTACATTACCAGTGCCCTCTAGTGGTCAAATTCTAATTAGATTTTCTGTTAGATTCTAATGGAGAGGAAAGTCAGAGACATACAGTTCTCCATAGAATGTGATAGAAACTGCGGAGTCACTTCCTGTCAGTTAGAACTATCAGGAAGTAAACACAGTAAATTCATTTCCTGTCAGTTAGTACTATCAGGAAGTAAACACAGTAAATTCACTTCCTGATTATTTAAACCGCTATAAACTTTGAATAAAACATCTGACAGCGATGGGAGTGACCTTGTTTTATTCAGCAGGAAATGCTCTATAAAACGTGTTTTCATAAAAAAAGTTTACTGTTCCTTTAAGGCCCTTGGATCCAAGGGTTTTGTCAGAATAAGTCAGAACCCACCTACAAGTCTTGGCTGGGGGTTTAGAAAGTACCATTTGGGGTTGGGGCTTCCAGCTAAATATAGAAATGATGAATGGTCCCTAAGCAGGTGCTGCCCTGGGGACCTTCGAGTTCTCAGGGACGAGTCAACGTGGTTAGCCTGTTAGAGGGCTTTCCTTGGTATAGAGTAATTGAAAAAGGGGGGGATCGAGGGGGGGGGGGCTCAACACGAATTGAGCCCCAGTGGAAGGGGCTGCTGCCCCTCCCACAAATTCAGGCAATGCCTTTTACTTATGTTCCTGTACATCACAACTCAATGATAAATGTAATGGACCTGGTAGGAGTTCCTCTGCAGGCCTCGAATTCCAACTGCTTATGAAACATTCTTACTACAGGGCTGCATACGAACAACTCTAGGTCTGAAGCAGGGTCAGCAACATTTTCTAAGGCTGTTGTTGGACTACAGTTTCATTACCCATAATTCTGTTGTAGGCAAAGGGTTGTCCAAAGCACAACTCTTCTTGAACGAAGGAGCAAAAGTAAATTTAATTTAGACCTTCATGATTTACAGGCCATAGTATGGTAGTGTGTGTGTGTGTGTGTGTTGGGGGGGTATGAATTAGAGGTATTAGTTCTCTTTTTAAACTGACTAATTCCTAAAGATGGACAATTGAAGACTTTCTAATCCTCCTTTTGGATGGTGCAATCAACCCTCTGGAATTCAAAAGGTGGTCATGCAAAAGCCATATCATAAAAAAATGTTTTTACTGTTTTACAGAAATGGAATCCATGGAACAGGAGAATTTACGCCTGAACACACTGCAGCTTGCAGAGGAACTCGATCAAAGTGCAGTTATCTGAGTTCGAGATGACTCTGAACGGTACATGTCATTTTTACTTGTTGCACAAATCTCTTTATAAACTGGGCTGAATTTCCCATTAAACTCTGAGTGTCAGAGGGGTATCCCATGCATTGCTTTGCAATGTGTTGGCTACCCACTGTCACTCTAAGGGTTAATAGGGATGGACAGAATGTTGCACCCAGAAGATGTAAAATGTCATGTTATGCCTCCTGCTGGGATTTCAGGAGAAAAGCCATTTCTGACAGCAGTTTCCATCAGAGATGATCTGTGAGTTAATGTGTAGCATGTGTGGCTGAGTGTATGTGTTTGTACATGCGAGATAACGTGCGTGTGTGATGACATGTGAGTGAATGTCAATGTGCATACCACTGGTGAGACAATCGCTGCACAGAAACAAGTTTAATTTTCCAAACCACGGGAACCTCCGCAGGAAGGACAGATATCACTCCTATTCCAAGAAAATTCCCACGGGAAAGAAATTACACATTTTATACAGTAGGAAAGCCATTTCTGACATTGCCTTCCTAGAGAGATGATCTGTGAGTGAATGTGTGGTGTTTGTGCGCATGTGAGGTTCAAAAAAAGAACAATCTAAAAGTAGAGTTTTTATCCACAATACTTCCACGCAATAAAAACACACTTACAATGTAGCCGTCTTAGATAGTCACATCTCTCTCTGGTCCATTATGGAACTCAGCTTACTCCCCTGGGGTATTATATAGCCCTATAGTGTGTGCAAGCACAAATATATGTACATGAACAGTTTTTATCCTCAGAGACTGAAGTCAATATTTGTAGCGCAATCATATACTGTTATATTGTATGTGTGTAAGTGTTTATGCCCATGTATGTGTATACAGAATGATGTGCATACATCTCAGACATTAACTCCATTGGAACAATTGGGATTCACATTCCAGCATGGAAACAAGTGGCATTTTCCAAGAAGAGACAGCACTGTCAGTCCAAAAAAAATCCTATGGAAAGGAAATGACACATTTCGCACAGCAGGAAAACCATTTGCAACACTGACTTTCAGTGGGAGGAGTTTGGGTTCCTGGAGTGCAGCAACAGTTCATCTCTTTAGATATGATATCCTATACTAAGTAAACAGTCATTCTGGAAAAGCAACCTCCATAGAACTGATTCATAAAGCCCATTAGGATTTAATGAGCAGGTTGAGATAACTAGGGGCTATTATTAGGAGATGCTAGTGTTCTTTCAAGGGTATTTTCAGCACCGGGTGGGTGAAGCAGGGGGCGTGATTATGTGAGGAATGGAGGTGCGGTCATTGACAGGGATTGTGGTGATTACGGCGCCTTTCCAAAGGGTGTGTGGGAAGTAAGCTCTTGTGTGTAGATATTGGACTTATGTATCATTGTGTTCTCAATGTTCACTTCTCTGGACTGGCAGTGAGCATATGCTGATTGCCTCTCCTCCAAATGACCTTGGGCCTGTTCCAGTCAGGGGGTCAGTGTAATAGTGTCTGATGATAAAGTAACTACTTAAAGGGATAGTAATACTTCGTTTTAACTTTATTTTATTTTGTAGGCATTAAAAAATATGAAGAACGATATAAGTCTTATCTCTCAAACCTTTATGGTTTGAGAGATATTCACAAGCAAAGTTTCCCCTCCCGCCCCTTTTACCTAGTGTAAGCCATCTCTTCTCAGATGTGGAATCCAGTCCATAGACCAGACAGATAACAGAAGGGGACAATCTTCTTCCCATGAGAACAATGAAAGCCCTGCCCCCCTTGACAAGCTTTTCAGGTTTTTCCCTTATCTTAATTGAAGATTGTCCCTCTCTGCAGTCTACCTGGGCACCTCCCTTCTGATCTGGCTGAGCAGTGTTACATCAGTAAAAGGGGCAGGAGGGGGATACTTTGTCATTGAATTAGTCTGGAACTACAACTCTGACAGAATTGAAATAACACTCTCCAAAGTCCAAATACTATGATGATTAATTAGAGCTGCTTTTATTATGAAACATTACTATCCCTTTAACTGCTATTCCTGCACCTCTGCTGGAATACTTTACTTTACTGTTATACCATATTACACTGATTTTTCCACCTAGTAAAGGCACCACAACATGGTGAGGGGAGACAATCAGCACTGAGAGAACCTCATAACCACACACAGGACACCTATATACAGAGCAGATCATGGAGGACACTGTAGGATATTATCTCTCATGTCTATCTTCGATCCCTGTCCAGGTTTTGGTAAGCACACCCAAAGAAAAACAAAACACACATTTAAAATTGCTGGAGTGCAACCAATTTTGACCAAAATAGCTAAAAGCAAAAACACAAAATATTGGTGCACATCCAAATTTTCATCACCATTAACCCTTTACTCTGCGGCATTGTGCCTGCATATCACTACTATATTAAAGATGAGGATTTAGTCACATCATATGGCCATAGAATGCTAAGCTTGCCACCAACGCCAAGGTACATCATATTTGGCAAGTACCTAACCTTAATGTGCTTTGTCTTATGAGCTGAATCTCTCCTGCTTTAGGCGTTTACTAACCTTAATTTACTTTATCCTGAGAGCTGAGTCTTTGTCAGCTTTACTCATTAATGGAGAGAGACTGTCTGACAGGCATTATATAGTGTCCTAGAGACAATGAACATTGCAATTGGGGGTGGGTGGGGTGCTTGAACCAATAGAAGCTGGTCAGAACTTCTAAAAATAAAATTCCACTCCAGGTTTTGGTAAGCACACCCAAAGAAAAAAAAAACACATTTAAAATTGCTGGAGTGCAACCAATTTTGACCAAAATAGCTAAAAATAAATACACAAAATATTGGTGCACATACAAAATTTCATCACTATTAACCCTTTACACTGCGGCATTGCGCCTGCATATCACTACTATCAATCCCTGCCATGTCCATCTCTCACCCCATTAATCTCTATCTTCTTTCCCAGATATGTCTACAGTGTACACGGGACCAGAATCTGGGTGGAGCCACTCCACTCCCACAGACAAAGATAGCGCAAATAAAAATACAAGACTCAGCACCACTTAATACAGAAACATAAAAATAATATTTATTTGATACAGATAAGGATATCCCATCATCGTAACCACCTCCCCCATCTCTTGGAATATATAAAATAAACACTAAATCATCTATAACTATTATAAACAATATGTAAAGAATAACAAAAATGTCCATCAAAAACAGTCCCTTCCAACATGCACTTTTACCGCGTGTAGATCACATAGAAGATATCCATCATCTCCAAAGAAGCGTCAATGGGAACAGCATCCATAGAAACAATCATATAGAAACAGGGATATTCTGAGTGATGGGGGAGGTGGTTATGATTATTTTTCCTTATCTGTATCAAAAAAATACTATTTTTATCTTTCTATATTACAACGGGACTTTCACCTTAGGTAAAGTCACCCTGCAATAATTAGGCAGGTGGCGACTAGCTTAATAATAGTTATGTTACCTCTCAGAACGACACGATTCTACAGAAATCCTTAATCTTCCGAGACTGACGACCAGGTTAGTGCAGTCTGTGCGCCTGCACCGTCAGTCCCTTCCGGTTACCTTGTGGCACACTGCAATAGTTCTTAATGGAGACCGGGACTGACAACGCAGGCGTGCAGACAAGATGGCTGCACTGATGCCTGGCTTCCGGTCTCAGAATGTTAAGGATTTCTGTAGAATCTTATCGTAGTCACGCATACCAGCTACCTAATTATTGGAGGGTGACTTTACCTAAGATGGAAATTCCGCATTAAGTAATGCTGAGTCTTTTATTTTTATTTGGGATATTTCTGTCTCCCGTGTTCATCCCCCTTCCCCATGTCCATTCCTCACCAACATGTCCACATCCCTCCCATGTCCGTCTCTCCCTCCTATATTTATCTCCCCCTCATGGTCTCAGTGCTGCTGTGGGTTCATGGTGAAAATGAACTGCTTCTGGCAAAGAAGCCACACACACACACACACACATACACACACACATACACACACAAACACACTCTTACATGCAAACACTTCATCAGTCTACCATGTTTTATTACTTGAAAATGTTAAATGGTGATAACTGTTGTGGCTCTTGACTAAAGTTGAGTTTGACATGCCTGCTCTATACCTTGTTCAGGCCAATCTAAGACAGAAAGGAAATAGCGTTAGTGTACACCATTGCCCTGTGCATACTACGAGGCCAAAGTGCAGGGATCACTGGTACTAAAGCCTAACATGGGCAGAATGCGTCCTCTTGTATGTAGCACAGTAGTCATATTCTCTAGTGTACACCCCTCAGTGCGCCTCTGGCGTTATAGAATGACACCACTGTGGCTGCAGTGGCTTATTCATTCATTCGTCCCAACGTGTCACTAAAAAGTCCTTATTCAGTATTTTAATGGGTGTCATTCATTTTTAGGTCTGAAATATTTTTCTATGTTTTCTATTTTGTGTTTATTTTTGTGATGCATTTGATACATATGTCTGTAACGGTTACTAGTTCATCTTTTGGATGTTCACTTTGATCTCTCGTGAGTCTCTAATTTCACGTTTCTGTCTCTATTTTTATTAACTGTCTGAGTGGCAGAGGGGTGTGCATTGCATTGCTTTTCATTCAATTGCACACCCCTCTGTCTCAAATGATTATTAATAACTGGGTACAAATTATGATTAATTAGTGGCAACTTAATAAAAATGTCCCACATAGAATTCTGATCACTCCAAATCCCTAGGATGTCAGTGAAGTCTACAAAGGGATGAAATGCAAGAAGTTGAAGGAAACTTTCAATTTTACAAATAAAAGGGAGAAGGTTTATGTGATAAAAGCTTTCTCTAGTAATTATATAGTGGTTATTTTTATTTTTTCTTGTATGTTTATGCTTTTATTTTAGACCTGGAAGATAAGATATCTGAAGCGATCGCTACCACTAAGAACTTAGAAGCGGAGAAGCTCAAGGTCACTCAGAAGCCTCAGTCAGACACTGAATGCCTCCGGTGAGACAGGTTCACAAGGGGAAGAGATGCACTAAAGGTCGATGCTGTGGCAGTATGATTTTGTTGATGTGTTCAAAACACTTTGACATTTTGATGTACACACACATCGCCATTTTCACTAATGTTTAGGGATGCAAGAGGAGGGGAGGAGAAGGTCCCTATTAGCAAACAGGATCGCCGAACTGTTGTCGATGCGGAAGGGATGCCCTTCCTCACAAATCACCAGCACTACTACGGAGAGAACACTTTCAGCACCATAGACAGCATCACTCCCTTATCCCTTTGAATGCCATAGGGGTGTGTGTTGCTCAACCCTGTGACACTCAAAGGGTTAAAAAAAAGTACACCAAGCAGTACACAATTATCCCCTCAGCTGTGTATCATATGTTATACGCATTGTGCACTCCCAAGGGAGCAAAACTGGGGGTCAGGCAGCATCTATGTGGATTTGTGGCTACCACTTGCCCCCCCAGCCATAGAACCCCATGCACACTGCCTGCCCCCAGACTTGTTCCCTTGCCCACTGGTATCCACAGAACCCAATGCACACTGCCTGCCCCCAGACTTGTTCCCTTTCCACTATAACCATAGAACCCCATGTACACTGCCTGCCCCCAGCCTTGTTCCCTTTCCACTGTAACCATAGAACCCCATGTACACTGCCTGCCCCCAGCCTTGTTCCCTTTCCACTGTAACCATAGAACCCCATGTACACTGCCTTTCCCCCAGCCTTATTCCCTTGCCCACTGGTAGCCACAGAACCCCATGTACACTGCCTGCCCCCAGCCTTGTTCCCTTTCCACTGTAACCATAGAAGCCCATGTACACTGCCTGCCCCCAGCCTTGTTCCCTTTCCACTGTAACCATAGAACCCCATGTACACTGCCTTTCCCCCAGACTTGTTCCCTTGTCCACTGGTAGACATAGAACCCCATGTACACTGCCTGCCCCCCAGACTTGTTCCCTTGCCCACTGGTAGCCATAGAACCCCATATACACTGCCCCACCCCCAGGCTTGTTCCCTTGTCCACTGGCAGCCATAGAAGCCCATGTACACTGCCTCACCCCCAGACTTGTCCCCTTGCCCACTGGTAACCATAGAACCCCATGTACACTGCCTTTCCTCCAGACTTGTTCCCTTGCCCACTGGTATCTATAGAACCCCATGTACACTGCCTCACCCCCAGACTTGTTCCCTTGCCCACTGGTAGCCATAGTACCCCATGTACACTGCCTTTCCCCCAGCCTTATTTCCTTGCCCACTGGTAGTCACAGAGCTCCATATACACTGCCTCACCCCCAGCCTTGTTCCCTTTCCACTGTAACCACTGAACCCCATGTACACTGCCTGCCCCCAGCCTTGTTCCCTTTCCACTGTAACCACTGAACCCCATGTACACTGCCTGCCCCCAGCCTTGTTCCCTTTCCACTGTAACCACTGAACCTCATGTACACTGCCTGCCCCCAGCCTTGTTCCCTTGTCCACTGGTAGCCATAGAACCCCATGTACACTGCCTGCCCCCCAGACTTGTTTCCTTTCCCACTGGTAGCCATAGATCCCCATGTACACTGCCTCACCCCCAGACTTGTTCCGTTGCCCACTGGTAACCATAGAACCCCATGTACACTGCCTCACCCCCAGACTTGTTCCCTTTCCCACTGGTAACCATAGAACCCCATGTACACTGCCTTTCCTCCAGACTTGTTCCCTTGCCCACTGGTAACCATAGAACCCCATGTACACTGCCTCACCCCCAGACTTGTTCCCTTGCCCACTGGTAACCATAGAACCCCATGTACACTGCCTCACCCCCAGCCTTATTCCCTTGCCCACTGGTAGCCACAGAACCCCATGTACACTGCTTGCCCCCAGCATTGTTCCCTTGCCACTGGTATCTATAGAACCCCATGTACAGTGCCTCACCCCCAGACTTGTTCCCTTGCCACTGGTATCTATAGAACCCCATGTACACTGCCTCACCCCCAGACTTGTCCCCTTGCCCACTGGTAGCCATAGAACCCCATATACACTGCCTCACCCCCAGACTTGTTCCCTTCCCCACTGGTAACCATAGAACCCCATGTACACTGCCTCACCCCCAGACTTGTTCCCTTGCCCACTGGTAACCATAGAACCCCATATACACTGCCTCACCCCCAGACTTGTCCTCTTGCCCACTGGTAACCATAGAAACCCATGTACACTGCCTCACCCCCAGACTTGTTTCCTTGCCCACTGTTAACCATAGAACCCCATATACACTGCCTCACTCCCAGACTTCTCCCCTTGCCCACTGGTATCTATAGAACCCCATGTACACTGTTTGACCCTTTCCAGCCTTTTCCTCTTACCTACTGCTAGCCACAAATGCTCATGGGCACTGCCTGGGCAAGGGAAGAAGGCTGGGGGTGCTAGGCAGTGTATGTGGGGCTATCATACAATGGTGATGTCCCCCCACAGTGCTTATATTCAACATGCTGCCCCACAGTTTACATTTTACATATGCTGCCCCTACACAGTTAAAATGTAAACTGTAAAATCCAACATATCTTACCCCTTCCTTTCACCATATGCTGCCCTCACAGGTTAACCCTTTTAGTGCCACAGGTGTACGCAATGCGTCTGGCACTCAAAGGGTTAATATTTGTGTAATTGCTGAATAAATGTTAAACAAAATCACAGAGTGCAATTTTTTGATTTGCAAAATAAAATCAGACCTCATGGGGGCATCAGGACCCCTCCTGATACCCGTCTGGCATTGGTCACCTATCCAATAGGATAGGTGATCACCGCAGCTACCAGGAAGGTAATTACTGCCTTCCTCTACCTTCTTCTCCCACTGGCTGCTTTCTATCAATGACCAGCTCACGTTGGACTCCTCCTACTCAGCCTGACCCTTCGCAAAAAGCCGGATGAGTATATTTATTCATTAAAAGTGTTACATACCCCCACTGGCACTCACGGGGGTAACCTGTGAGGGCAGCATATGTCGAGAGGAAGGGGCAAGATATGTAGTATTTTACAGGAGGACATAGCATATAGCGAATTTTAACTGTGTAGGTGCAGCATATGTAAAATATCGACTGTGGGGCAGCATGTTGAATATAAATACTGTGGGGGAACATCACCATTGTGTGTTAGCCCCACATATACTGCCTGACACCCCCAGCCTTTTTCACTTGCTCAGGCAGTGCCCATGAGGATTTGTGGCTAGCAGTAGGCAAGAGGAAAACCCTGGAGATGGTCAGATAGTATACATGGGGATCTGTGGCTACGACTGGGCAAGGGAACAAGGCTGAGAGGCAAGTGGTAGCCACAAATCCCCATGGACACTGCCTGATCACCAGCCTTGTTCCCTTGGGCATGCACAATGTATATAATATATGATATAGAGCTAAGGAGTAATTGTGTAGTGCTTGGTGTACTTTTTCTTAACCCTTTGAGTGCCACAGGAGTGAGCAATGCACATTCCTATCACACTCAAAGGGATAAGGGAGTGATGCTGTCCATGGTGCTGAAAGTGTTCTCTCCACTCCCCCACTGGCCATGTGGGGCAGCTGAGAGAATGCTGACAGGCTTCAGGGTTGTCTACTGCTGGTGATGTGTGAGGGAGAGCATACCTTCCAAATCTACAGCAGTCCACAACCCTCCCTGCTTGTGATTGGTTGAGGGCTGTTGCTGCATAGGAGAGTACAGGGAGATCCCACCAGCCTCAGGTAGGTGAAGTTGAGACTGTGAACTCCAGCAGCAATGGCTGCTATCTGAAGTGCCATATTAACATATAAACACACTCCCCTTGAATAAGATAAGGGCTCATTATCCTTCATTTCCATATGGAAATCGGCCATTGTTGATGTGATGAGTGAAAATTCATAAACCTGGTGAAGGCATGTCAGATGGATGTCGATGTGGGCAGATTTTTGTCGGACTGTTGGGTTGGTGATGTCGAAGACACTTTAGTGCATACTGTCGATACTGACGCTGTCGACACTTTTCCGATAGGACATCGACATTTTGAGCCCTCTTCAGCGTTTAGTGAATATCAGCCAAGGTCTCACTCACCTTGACCACTTCCCTTCCATGCACTACAGTAAGCTGAAATGATTCTCAATGTATCATGGACCTGTATTACTCAAGAGGTTAAGAAAAATCAGCATTTAAATGAATGGGACTTTTTATTTGTTCCCTTCTGGTGCAGTCGGTTTGTGTAATAATTTCACCTCTTGTTTCTTTGTTCATGAGACCCATAGTTTGCAATTTTTAGTCCATAGAAGCGGTGAAGCATCTCTCTAGATCGCACCTCCTCTGTAGACCTGAATGACTCATAAGGGACACACATTTTATCAGCATTTATCAGATTGTAAACTGAACTGCAAGAGAGATCGAATACTTAGAAATAAGGTGTATAGATGTACCTAAGGGCAGCATGGATGACGGTTACCAAGGTACATCATTTTGTTAACCCTTTGAGTGCCAGAGGGGTATGCAATGCTTTGCTTTGCAATGTGTTGCGTACTCCTCTGGCACTCAAAGGGTCAAACAGAATAACAGCCACCTATTACAAGGGTATACATCCCCTTTAAAATAATGGTATTGTTCTATTTTAACGTGCATTATTTTAGCAAAATATTACATTTTATTTTACTTACAGTATGTAGAAGTCGCCTGTAAGTGAGCGCATCTTCATAGGCACCAAATAACCTTGACTGTTTGTGTGTGATTCTCTTCTTTGTGTTGGCTGTGTAGTGCAACTGACTAGAGAGCAAGACAGACACAGTGGGGACATAGAGGAATCTGACAGTGCAGATTATTTTTCAGTATTTATAGGTTAACTTAAAGGGATAGTAATGTTCCATAATAAAAGCAGTTCTAGTTAATCATCACAGTATTTGGACTTTGGAGAGTGTTATTTCAATTTTGTCAGAGTTGTAGTACAAGAGTAATTCAATGATAAAGTATTCCCCTCCTGCCCCTTTTACTGATGTAACACTGCTCAGCCAGAGCAGAAGGGAGGTGCACAGATAGACTGCAGAGAGGGACAATCTTCAATTAAGATAAAGGAAAAACCTGAAAAACTTGTCAAGGGGGGCAGGGCTTTCATTGTTCTCATAGGAAGAAGATTATCCCCTGTTGTTATCTGTCTGGTCTATGGACTGGATTCCACATCTGAGAAGAGATGGCTTACACTAGGTAAAAGGGGTGGGAGGGGGAAACTTTGCTTGTGAATATCTCTCAAACCATAAAGGTTTGAGAGATAAGACTTATATCGTTCTTCATGTTTTTTCAATGCCTACAAAATAAAATAAAGATAAAACGAAGTATTACAATCCCTTTAAATAAACAGGTGTACATAAAAAGAAAAATAATAAATAATTAAAAGTATATGCAATCTGACTTTACATATTACAACCATATTCTACTATGACCAGAAAATCTTTATGGCCTCATTGAATTTAGTCCTTGTTACTTGGTTCAAGAGATAACATCTTCAGTCAGCCCTGGATGTCAGATTCACGGAGGCGGACATGACAGGTCCTAGAAGGCGCGGAAAATGCTCACTGAACCTGGTAATGTTAACCCTTTAAAGACCAGTGGGGTGTGTAATGCAATGCTTTGTATGCTCCATCTGTGCATGAATAATGACCTGGATGCACTTTTGCTAGAGAGCGAGCTGGGTCATATGCAGGAATCCTCCATCATTGGAAGAGGAGGAGAGGAGGCACTAGTAGGGAAGGGAACTGAGTAAGACTGAGAGGCTGCGGGACTGAGCTGTACCTGCAGCCTGAGAGAAACTGACATCACGATCCAGACTTTACCAGCTAATATTTCTACAACTACTGAATTAAAATGAAAATAAAAACAGATTACTTCTTCAACAACTTCGAGCTGTAATAGGATGTAAAGTTTACCTAAGGTGAGAGTTCCCCTTTAAAGGGATAGTATTACTTCAAAATTACTATCCCTCATATTAAATGACACCAGCGGCATCTCTCAGACCTTTATGGTATAAGAGATAGCCACTTTCAAAGTTTCCTCTCCCCTGATATCAGCGTTCTGCTGCCAGCAGGAGAATCCGGTCCCGGGACAGGCAGAGGCTCTTAAACAGAGCCGATATCTCGTTATGGAAGGAAAAATGATTCATTGAAACAGTCTTCTATGTGTGTTTAGTTACCAAGCACACGTAGAAGACTGTTTCAATCAATCATTTTCCCTTCCATAACGAGATATCGGCTCTGCTGAAGAGACTCCTCTTGATTCAAAGACCGGATTCTCCTGCTGGCAGCAGAAAACTGACAGCAGGGGAGAGGAAACGTTGAAAGCGGCTATCTCTTACACCATAAAGGTCTGAGAGATGCCACTGGTGTCATTTAACTCAGGTTATTAAGGGCTACAATATGAGGGATAGCAATTTTGAAGTAATACTCTCCCTTTAAATCTTAATCCTGTGGTTGCTAGCGGGATGCAATGCACTGGAAATATCTCCAGTATCCAAGGGGTTAAATAATAAAATTGGTGCAGGGACATTGAGGTTGATCTGACCACACCCACAATTCAGAATGTGGGTGTGGCCAGCACAGCTTACGTACCACCCCCTAAAAATTTTCTAGGCAGTTGCCTACTCTGCCTAGTCGGGAATCCGGCCCCGCCTTTGATCTTTAAAGGGGTAGGGACGCACCTGTACATCCAGGAATGACTGAAGATATTATCTGTTAAACTAAAACAAAAGGATACAATTCAAAGGGCCATTAGGATTTTCTGGGCATACTAATCTGTGTTTGGGGGGAAGGATTACTAGTAGGTATTGGTTTACCTTTAAAGAGATAGTAATACTTAAAATGTAACAAAATATATAGTATAGAGTTTATCCCCTTGAGTAAAACAAGGGATCCCCCATTTCTGAAATGTGCTTTATTCAAAAGTTATTACAGCTCAAACTTGAAATTTCTTAGGTGCTGTATCACAGTGTCCTGACATTGTTCAGTGGCGCTGTTGCTACACCACTCTATGGAGATTTATGGTCAACTGACCAGAGCTGTCCACAGGATGGTGTAGCAACAGCGCCACTGTACAATTTCAGGCCACTGTGATACTGCACCTAAACAATTCATGTTTAAGCTGCAGTAACTTTTTAATAAAACACCTCTCAGCAGTGGGAGTTCCTTTGTTTTACTTAGGGCAATAAAGCCTACAACATATGTTTGTTTACATTTTAAGTATTATTATCCCTTTAAATGGGGCTTTGAACGCCTTTAATGCTAAAAAGGTCTCCAACGCATTGCTCTGCGATGCAATTGTGACCCCTCTGGCATTTAAGGGGTTTAAAACCCAATTTAAATCAATTTCACCAAATGGTGGTGCTGTGGGGTTTCTGCAAAATGTCTCCAGTTCATCTCTTGAGTTATTTAATTGTAATATTTACATTTTAATCAAAATGAGTATACTTAAAATGCGTCCCTGCATGCTGCTGACATTTACTTAAATCATTTTGTCCTCAGCTGGAGAGAGAATGACTTGCGGCTGGAGAGGAAATGTTTTCTTTTGTTTGAAGGTTGAACGTCTCAGCCACTTAAAAACATATGTGTGTAGGTGCCTAGATGGGCACGGCAATGATACACTTAGAATGAAGAGCACCTCACAGATTTAATCAGGACTTGTTTATTTACCTAAATTTAAGGATGTGGTTTGGCAGTCTGATTTGCTCAGTGAGGGGAAAAGGAACAAAAATGTCATTAATTTAGCCATACAGAAAGAAATGCTTTGCATCTTATAAATCATACCAGGGAATATGCCCACCAGAGCTGAACCAATGTTTTATATTAGCGATGGATTGCCTTAGGGCCCCAATTCTAGTGCGTTTGAGAAATATTTGCAATTTAATTTTATGTTAAGTTTTATAAGCAGAAAAATATCAATCTTTGGAGCAAAATATATTTAGTGCAAAATGAGTTTTTCTAATAACAATCTGCTTGTAGATTTTCTTCTACTGTATTTGGTGTAGACAGAGGCTGATGCACTAAGGAAAAGCAGAACAACTCTGGGACGAATTGGAGACAGATACCCAGGGACGTGCACAGACATTTTGGGGGGCAGGGGCTCAAATGAAAAAAAGGGCACTTCTCATAATTATTATTTATTTATTTGTTAAAAGGGCACGAGGGCACTTTGGACATAAAGGGCAGGTGCTCAAGCCCCCCTTGGTGTCTATGTGTGCACGTGCCTGCAAATACCAATTCACCAAATTCCTATTGATGTGAAACAAATCTATCACACTGGCACACGTGGGTATTTTGTCTTGTGGAGTCCCCAGAGTGGACTCCTGTGGTGCTTCTGGGGGAAGTGGGGGAGGACAAAAGTGGTAGGAAAAGGCCAGGGAAGGAGAATTGGTAGGGAGTTGATTGGAACAGGGTGGGAAGGAGCAGAAGTGGGCAGTTTCAGTAGAAACTCCCCACCACTGGAGAATGAGTGTCTGCCCCGGAGACCTGCTAATAAACAGCAAAAGCCAGATGTCTCTGGGGCAAATCTGGAGAGTTCCCAGGTATGCACATATTTTTTTATGGGTATAGATGATACTAATTAAGGCCGTACAAACACTTCCTGTTTTATTCCTACACTCTTATCCTACACTCACTGCCACTGCTCAGCAATGCATTACCCACCTCCCCTAGCACTAACTTCCTGTCTTATCACTACATTACCTCCCCCACTCACTGACACTGCTCAGCAATGCATTACCCACCTCCCCTAGCACTAACTTCCTGTCTTATCACTACATTACCTCCCCCACTCACTGACACTGCTCAGTAATGCATTACCCACCTCCCCTAGCACTGACTTCCTGTCTTATCCCTACATTACCTCCTCTACTCACTGACACTGCTCAGCAATGCAGTACCACCTCCCCTAGCACTGACTTCCTGTCTTATCCCTACATTACCTCCCCCACTCACTGACACTGCTCAGCAATACATTACCCACCTCCCCTAGCACTGACTTCCTGTCTTATCCCTACATTACCTCCCCACTCACTGACACTGCTCAGTAATGCATTACCCACTTCCCCTGGCACTAACTTCCTGTTTTATCTCTACATTACCTCCCCACTCACTGACACTGCTCAGCAATGCATTACCCACCTCCCCTAGTACTGACTTCCTGTCTTATCCCTACATTACCTCCCCCACTCACTGACACTGCTCAGCAATGCATTGCCCACCTCCCCTAGTACTGACTTCCTGTCTTATCTCTACATTACCTCCCCACTCACTGACACTGCTCAGCAATGCATTACCCACCTCCCCTAGCACTGACTTCCTGTCTTATCCCTACATTACCTCCCCACTCACTGACACTGCTCAGTAATGGATTGCCCACCTCCCCTAGCACTGACTTCCTGTCTTATCTCTACATTACCTCCCCACTCACTGACACTGCTCAGCAATGCATTACTCACCTCCCCTAGTACTGACTTCCTTTCTTATCACTACATTACCTTCCCCACTCACTGACACTGCTCAGCAATGCATTGCCCACCTCCCCTAGCACTGACTTCCTGTCTTATCACTACATTACCTTCCCCACTCACTGACACTGCTCAGCAATGCATTGCCCACCTCCCCTACCACTGACTTCCTGTCTTATCACTACATTACCTTCCCCACTCACTGACACTGCTCAGCAATGCATTGTCCACCTTCCCTAGCACTGACTACCTGTCTTAGCCCTACATTACCTCCCCCACTCACTGACACTGCTCAGCAATGCATTACCCACCTCCCCTAGTACTGACTTCCTGTCTTATCCCTACATTACCTCCCCCACTCACTGACACTGCTCAGCAATGCATTGCCCACCTCCCCTAGTACTGACTTCCTGTCTTATCTCTACATTACCTCCCCACTCACTGACACTGCTCAGCAATGCATTACCCACCTCCCCTAGCACTGACTTCCTGTCTTATCCCTACATTACCTCCCCACTCACTGACACTGCTCAGTAATGGATTGCCCACCTCCCCTAGCACTGACTTCCTGTCTTATCTCTACATTACCTCCCCACTCACTGACACTGCTCAGCAATGCATTACCCACCTCCCCTAGTACTGACTTCCTTTCTTATCACTACATTACCTTCCCCACTCACTGACACTGCTCAGCAATGCATTGCCCACCTCCCCTAGCACTGACTTCCTGTCTTATCACTACATTACCTTCCCCACTCACTGACACTGCTCAGCAATGCATTGCCCACCTCCCCTACCACTGACTTCCTGTCTTATCACTACATTACCTTCCCCACTCACTGACACTGCTCAGCAATGCATTACCCACATCCCCTAGCACTGACTTCCTGTCTTATCACTACATTATCTCCCGCACTCACTGACACTGCTCAGCAATGCATTGCCCACCTCCCCTACCACTGACTTCCTGTCTTATCGCTACATTACCTTCCCCACTCACTGACACTGCTCAGCAATGCATTGACCACCTCCCCTACCACTGACTTCCTGTCTTATCACTACATTACCTTCCCCACTCACTGACACTGCTCAGCAATGCATTACCCACCTCCCCTAGCACTGACTTCCTGTCTTATCCCTACATTATCTTCCCCACTCACTGACACTGCTCAGTAATACATTACCCACCTCCCCTACCACTGACTTCCTGTCTTATCACTACATTACCTTCCCCACTTACTGACACTGCTCAGCAATGCATTGCCCACCTCCCCTAGCACTGACTTCCTGTCTTATCCCTACATTATCTCCCCCACTCACTGACACTGCTCAGCAATGCATTACCCACCTCCCCTAGCACTGACTTCCTGTCTTATCCCTACATTATCTCCCCCACTCACTGACACTGCTCAGTAATGCATTACCCACCTCCCCTAGTACTGACTTCCTGTCTTATCCCTACGTTACCTCACTGACACTGCTCAGCAATGCATTACCCACCTCCCCTAGCACTGACTTCCTGTCTTATCCCTACATTATCTCCCCCACTCACTGACACTGCTCAACAATGCATTACCCACCTCTCCTAGCACTGACTTCCTGTCTTATCCCTACATTACATCCACCCACTCACTGACACTGCTCAGCATTGCATTACCCACCTCCCCTAGCACTGACTTCCTGTCTTATCCCTACATTACCTCTCCACTCACTGACACTGCTCAGCAATGCATTACCCACCTCTCCTAGCACTGACTTCCTGTCTTATCCCTACATTACATCCCCCCACTCACTGACACTGCTCAGCATTGCATTACCCACCTCCCCTAGCACTGACTTCCTGTCTTATCCCTACATTACCTCCCCACTCACTGACACACTGCTCAGCAATGCATTACCCACCTCCCCTAGCACTGACTTCCTGTCTTATCCTTACATTAACTCCCCCACTCACTGACACTGCTCAGCAATGCATTACCCACCTCTCCTAGCACTGACTTCCTGTCTTATCCCTACATTACATCCACCCACTCACTGACACTGCTCAGCATTGCATTACCCACCTCCCCTAGCACTGACTTCCTGTCTTATCCCTACATTACCTCTCCACTCACTGACACTGCTCAGCAATGCATTACCCACCTCTCCTAGCACTGACTTCCTGTCTTATCCCTACATTACATCCCCCCACTCACTGACACTGCTCAGCATTGCATTACCCACCTCCCCTAGCACTGACTTCCTGTCTTATCCCTACATTACCTCCCCACTCACTGACACACTGCTCAGCAATGCATTACCCACCTCCCCTAGCACTGACTTCCTGTCTTATCCCTACATTACCTCCCCACTCACTGACACACTGCTCAGCAATGCATTACCCACCTCCCCTAGCACTGACTTCCTGTCTTATCCTTACATTAACTCCCCCACTCACTGACACTGCTCAGCAATACATTACCCACCTCCACTAGCACTAACTTCCTGTCTTATCCCTACATTAACTCCCCCACTCACTGACACTGCTCAGCAATGCATTACCCACCTCCCCTAGCACTGACTTCCTGTCTTATCCCTACATTACCTCCACCACTCACTGACACTGTTCAGCAATGCATTACCCACCTCCTCTAGCACTTACTTCCTGTCTTATTCCTACATTACCTCCCCACTCACTGACACTGTTCAGCAATGCATTACCCACCTCCTCTAGCACTGACTTCCTGTCTTATCCCTACATTACCTCCACACTCACTGACACTGCTCAGCAATGCATTGCCTACCTCCCCTAGCACTGACTTCCTGTCTTATCCTTATGTTACCTCCCCACTCACTGACACTGCTCAGCAATACATTACCCACCTCCCCTAGCACTGACTTCCTGTCTTATCCCTACATTACTTACCCCATTCACTGACACTGCTTAGCAATGCATTGTCCTCCTTCCCTAGCACTGACTTCCTGTCTTATCCCTACATTACCTCCCCCACTCACTGACACTGCTTATCAATGCATTGTCCACCTTCCCTAGCACTGACTACCTGTCTTAGCCCTACATTACCTCCCCCACTCACTGACACTGCTCAGCAATGCATTGCCCACCTCCCCTAGTACTGACTTCCTGTCTTATCTCTACATTACCTCCCCACTCACTGACACTGCTCAGCAATGCATTACCCACCTCCCCTAGCACTGACTTCCTGTCTTATCCCTACATTACCTCCCCACTCACTGACACTGCTCAGTAATGGATTGCCCACCTCCCCTAGCACTGACTTCCTGTCTTATCTCTACATTACCTCCCCACTCACTGACACTGCTCAGCAATGCATTACTCACCTCCCCTAGTACTGACTTCCTTTCTTATCACTACATTACCTTCCCCACTCACTGACACTGCTCAGCAATGCATTGCCCACCTCCCCTAGCACTGACTTCCTGTCTTATCACTACATTACCTTCCCCACTCACTGACACTGCTCAGCAATGCATTGCCCACCTCCCCTACCACTGACTTCCTGTCTTATCACTACATTACCTTCCCCACTCACTGACACTGCTCAGCAATGCATTGTCCACCTTCCCTAGCACTGACTACCTGTCTTAGCCCTACATTACCTCCCCCACTCACTGACACTGCTCAGCAATGCATTACCCACCTCCCCTAGTACTGACTTCCTGTCTTATCCCTACATTACCTCCCCCACTCACTGACACTGCTCAGCAATGCATTGCCCACCTCCCCTAGTACTGACTTCCTGTCTTATCTCTACATTACCTCCCCACTCACTGACACTGCTCAGCAATGCATTACCCACCTCCCCTAGCACTGACTTCCTGTCTTATCCCTACATTACCTCCCCACTCACTGACACTGCTCAGTAATGGATTGCCCACCTCCCCTAGCACTGACTTCCTGTCTTATCTCTACATTACCTCCCCACTCACTGACACTGCTCAGCAATGCATTACCCACCTCCCCTAGTACTGACTTCCTTTCTTATCACTACATTACCTTCCCCACTCACTGACACTGCTCAGCAATGCATTGCCCACCTCCCCTAGCACTGACTTCCTGTCTTATCACTACATTACCTTCCCCACTCACTGACACTGCTCAGCAATGCATTGCCCACCTCCCCTACCACTGACTTCCTGTCTTATCACTACATTACCTTCCCCACTCACTGACACTGCTCAGCAATGCATTACCCACATCCCCTAGCACTGACTTCCTGTCTTATCACTACATTATCTCCCGCACTCACTGACACTGCTCAGCAATGCATTGCCCACCTCCCCTACCACTGACTTCCTGTCTTATCGCTACATTACCTTCCCCACTCACTGACACTGCTCAGCAATGCATTGACCACCTCCCCTACCACTGACTTCCTGTCTTATCACTACATTACCTTCCCCACTCACTGACACTGCTCAGCAATGCATTACCCACCTCCCCTAGCACTGACTTCCTGTCTTATCCCTACATTATCTTCCCCACTCACTGACACTGCTCAGTAATACATTACCCACCTCCCCTACCACTGACTTCCTGTCTTATCACTACATTACCTTCCCCACTTACTGACACTGCTCAGCAATGCATTGCCCACCTCCCCTAGCACTGACTTCCTGTCTTATCCCTACATTATCTCCCCCACTCACTGACACTGCTCAGCAATGCATTACCCACCTCCCCTAGCACTGACTTCCTGTCTTATCCCTACATTATCTCCCCCACTCACTGACACTGCTCAGTAATGCATTACCCACCTCCCCTAGTACTGACTTCCTGTCTTATCCCTACGTTACCTCACTGACACTGCTCAGCAATGCATTACCCACCTCCCCTAGCACTGACTTCCTGTCTTATCCCTACATTATCTCCCCCACTCACTGACACTGCTCAACAATGCATTACCCACCTCTCCTAGCACTGACTTCCTGTCTTATCCCTACATTACATCCACCCACTCACTGACACTGCTCAGCATTGCATTACCCACCTCCCCTAGCACTGACTTCCTGTCTTATCCCTACATTACCTCTCCACTCACTGACACTGCTCAGCAATGCATTACCCACCTCTCCTAGCACTGACTTCCTGTCTTATCCCTACATTACATCCCCCCACTCACTGACACTGCTCAGCATTGCATTACCCACCTCCCCTAGCACTGACTTCCTGTCTTATCCCTACATTACCTCCCCACTCACTGACACACTGCTCAGCAATGCATTACCCACCTCCCCTAGCACTGACTTCCTGTCTTATCCTTACATTAACTCCCCCACTCACTGACACTGCTCAGCAATGCATTACCCACCTCTCCTAGCACTGACTTCCTGTCTTATCCCTACATTACATCCACCCACTCACTGACACTGCTCAGCATTGCATTACCCACCTCCCCTAGCACTGACTTCCTGTCTTATCCCTACATTACCTCTCCACTCACTGACACTGCTCAGCAATGCATTACCCACCTCTCCTAGCACTGACTTCCTGTCTTATCCCTACATTACATCCCCCCACTCACTGACACTGCTCAGCATTGCATTACCCACCTCCCCTAGCACTGACTTCCTGTCTTATCCCTACATTACCTCCCCACTCACTGACACACTGCTCAGCAATGCATTACCCACCTCCCCTAGCACTGACTTCCTGTCTTATCCCTACATTACCTCCCCACTCACTGACACACTGCTCAGCAATGCATTACCCACCTCCCCTAGCACTGACTTCCTGTCTTATCCTTACATTAACTCCCCCACTCACTGACACTGCTCAGCAATACATTACCCACCTCCACTAGCAGTAACTTCCTGTCTTATCCCTACATTAACTCCCCCACTCACTGACACTGCTCAGCAATGCATTACCCACCTCCCCTAGCACTGACTTCCTGTCTTATCCCTACATTACCTCCACCACTCACTGACACTGTTCAGCAATGCATTACCCACCTCCTCTAGCACTTACTTCCTGTCTTATTCCTACATTACCTCCCCACTCACTGACACTGTTCAGCAATGCATTACCCACCTCCTCTAGCACTGACTTCCTGTCTTATCCCTACATTACCTCCACACTCACTGACACTGCTCAGCAATGCATTGCCTACCTCCCCTAGCACTGACTTCCTGTCTTATCCTTATGTTACCTCCCCACTCACTGACACTGCTCAGCAATACATTACCCACCTCCCCTAGCACTGACTTCCTGTCTTATCCCTACATTACTTACCCCATTCACTGACACTGCTTAGCAATGCATTGTCCTCCTTCCCTAGCACTGACTTCCTGTCTTATCCCTACATTACCTCCCCCACTCACTGACACTGCTTATCAATGCATTGTCCACCTTCCCTAGCACTGACTACCTGTCTTAGCCCTACATTACCTCCCCCACTCACTGACACTGCTCAGCAATGCATTACCCACCTCCCCTAGTACTGACTTCCTGTCTTATCCCTACATTACCCCCTCCACTCACTGACATTGCTCAGCAATGCATTACCCACCTCCCCTAACACTGACTTTCTGTCTTATTCCTACAGCACCTCCCCACTCACTGACACTGCTTAGCAATGCATTGCCCACCTTCCCTAGCACTGACTTCCTGTCTTATCCCTACATTACCTCTCCACTCACTGACACTGCTCAGCAATGCATTACCCACCTCCCCTAACACTGACTTTCTGTCTTATCCCTACATTACCTACCCCACTCACTGACACTGCTCAGCAATGCATTACCCACCTCTCCTAGTACTGACTTCCTGTCTTATCCCTACATTACATCCCCCCTCACTGACACTGCTCAGCAATGCATTACCCACCTCCCCTAGCACTGACTTCCTGTCTTATCCCTACATTACCTCCCCACTCACTGACACTGATCAGCAATGCATTACCCACCTCCCCTAGCACTGACTTCCTGTCTTATCCCTACATTACCTCCCCCACTCACTGACACTGCTCAGCAATGCATTACCACCTCCCCTAACACTGACTTTCTGTCTTATCCCTACATTACCTCCCCACTCACTGACACTGCTCAGCAATGCATTACCCACCTCCCCTAGCACTGACTTCCTGTCTTATCCCTACATTACCTCCCCCACTCACTGACACTGCTCAGCAATGCATTACCACCTCCCCTAACACTGACTTTCTGTCTTATCCCTACATTACCTCCCCACTCACTGACACTGCTCAGCAATGCATTACCCACCTCTCCTAGTACTGACTTCCTGTCTTATCCCTACATTACATCCCCCCTCACTGACACTGCTCAGCAATGCATTACCCACCTCCCCTAACACTGACTTTCTGTCTTATTCCTACAGCACCTTCCCCACTCACTGACACTGCTCAGAAAGGCGTTTTTGCAATGAGTGTTTGGCCGCGACGTGGGTTTTGGTGATCAGCGCTTGTTGCTGTGGATGCTGGCCAAGCAATAGGATTCCGACAGTACAGCTGTGTGTGCACTGACTGGAACTCCTTTGGCCCTAACAATGCTTTTAACACAGTAAATAGTATCAAGCCCCAATTGAGGCTATACCAGTAAACTGTACAGGGGCATTAATATATTTCTATTGCTGCTGTTTATAACTCTTTCTGTAGAGCCCAGTATCTGGTTAGCTTTTCTCACTGCTTTACTGCACTGCTTGACTATATTCAAGTCATCAGAAATAATCACCCTCAAATCCTTTTCTTCTTCTGTTGTCAGCAAAGTACCATTAAGCCTATATCCCACTTCTAGGATTTTGCATCTAAAATACATTATCCTGAATTTTGCAGCATTTAATTTGGCGATGCCACATTCTTGTCCATTCCTACAATTTTCCTAAATCACTATGCACTTGTCTTATACCCCCATTTTTGTCAACCTTGTTACAGATCTTTGTGCCATCTGCAGATAGGCACACAATACCATCAGAAATATAATTCATATTAAAGAGAACAGGACCAATCACTGACCTCTGATTCACCCCACTATTAATCAGTCCTTCATCTGAATGTATTCCAGGGACTATGACATACTGTCGCCTGTCCTTCAGCCAATTTTTTATCCACTACACTATCCTTGAGTTCAGTCCTAAAAACTATGCATCTTTAGAATCGATATACTATTACTTTTCTATTTATAAAATCTCTTTTATGGGCAACAGAGATACTTTTAGCTTCTCAGGTGATAACATAAACATTTATATTCATGTCCGCAGGCTGAAAAAAGAACTGGATTTATACAGAGATGATGATTTGGAAAATGTCTATGACTCTCTTCGCACGGAGGTGGAATTTTTGAACATGGTAGGTTCCTTTTAACCGTTTAAAGCTGCAGTTCAATCTCATTTCAGAGAAAATTATTAACACTTCAAGGATAAAAGGGATGAGTAGCACATTGCTTCTCAATGGGTTTCACATGCCTCTGGTCCTTAAAGCAACAGTGATGTTTTTGTAATGGAAAAATATATATTAAGAAGGGGTTTTGCTGCTGAATACAACAAGGGTCCTCCCACTACAGGGAGATGAATTAATTCAAAAGTTATAACAGCTCATGCTAATCTGAGTTCTTGTTTTTATTTTTCTTAACCCTTTGAGTGGCACTCAAACGGTTAAAGGAGAAGTTACGCCTCCTAATAATAACTCCCCGCTTACCTTAATTGAGCCTGAAAATCCTAATGGCCCCTATGAATTTTGCCTTTGTTCCTTCGATCAAGAGATACATTTTTCAATCTGTCCCGGGTCTCACAATAATTTGCACAATATCTGGTCCTTAAGGGGTTAAGTAGGCTCTTGCACTTTGCCTGCTTCGACTGGATAAAACTTCCAGCAAATATCATGTCCGCCCCCATGGATATGACAACCAGAATGGATTTAAGATGTCATCTTTTGAACAGTGGCATAAGATTCATAATGGCTGCTCCGGCTGTTTTTCCCCACGTGGTCTCTGTCTCCAAGTGCTACTGGGCATACCTGGGAACATTGTCTTCTTAAAGGAGCAGAAAACTTTTTTATGAAAACCTATATGTTATAGAGATTTTCCTGCTGAATAAAACAAGGTCATTCCCACCGCTGTCAGTTATTTTATCCAAAATGTATAACAGTTCAAATAATCAGGAAGTGAGTTTACTGTGTGTTTACTTCCTGATAGTTCTAACTGACAGGAAGTGACTCAGCAGTTCTATCACATTTTATGCAGAACTGTAAGTCACTGACTTTCCTCTCCATTAGAATGTAACAGAATAATTAATTAGAATTTTACCACTAAGGGCACTGCTAACGTAAAAAAAAATCACAGGTTTAAACAGTAATAATATTGGAAATATGCATCTCTCAGCAGTGGGAGTACCCTTATTTTACTAAATAGGAAACACCCTACAATATATATTTCACTGTCGTCCAATACAGGTCACTGGTACACTGGGAGGCGATCCGCCCCTTTAATAGGCAGGAACATTCATTCAAATGTATGCAGGGGGTGGAGCCTCCCCTCCTACTTAAGCTGCCTTCAGGCCAGAGCCAAGCTAGATTGATTTGTTCCTGTGTGCTGTGCACACCAGGTGGAGAACATCTCTCATGCAACTTTAGTTTTTTATTGTTTTCTTTCAAATATGGAATACCACCATTAGGCGGGTGACCGTGGCTGTGAATTGCCCTCTTTAAAGTGGTTAGTGCAGCTTCCAGGGATTTTCTGGTGGACCTTATGCCCTGAAGAGGGAACAGCTTGAGTCAAGTAGCTTCCCTGCTGGGGGGATTTTCCTCTGGTTAATCTCCTTTTAACATGGTTACCTGAAGACAGAAGTCCTGCAGAAAGGTGAGCCACCCTTTGAGTGCTGAAGGTCCACTTGTCCCCACAGTGTCCCTTCTCTGGGCTTGTATTTGGGAGTTTGCTTTCTGCACTCCAGTACTCATAGGGTGTTTTTATTCATATTGCTTGTAATTATGCAATGTTTGTGGTATTCCCTGGGTTTTGGAGCATTGGGTCCTTATTCTCTCATGTTTTCCATTGTCAAAAGTGTGTTTGGTGTACTTTTTACTTTTAGTATACTTTATTAATATTTAGTGTTCCGCGCCTTTAAGCGCGCTTTTTCCCGCATAGACGCCATTGCTCCTTTACTCTCTATGGGATTTTACAGTGTGGGACGTTTCTCTGGAACCGCTTGTCACAGCAACTTCAGAGAGGGCTCATTTTGTTGGTCTTCCCCTGCTCTATGATCCGGTGGCTAGATTCAGTGTGTTTGGGGTTTGGGGGGCTTTGGGCACTGTTTAGGGGTACTTCTGAGGAAAACTACGTTTCCCATGAGCGACCGTTTCGCGCTCGTTTTCTGATTGGCTTCCGTCGCGGCAGCCATTTTGTGGTGTTTTTCTCATCGCAGGGACCGAGCCTTCTCTCCTCTCAGCAGATTAACCCTTCGCTGGCCGATTTTAGGCGTTTCTGGAGTGAAACTTTAATCTTTAACACTTTTACTGGGTGGTTTTATTAGGTGGTGTATATCTGACGCTGTGAGCATGTCTACTCCACTGGAGTCAGGGGCTAGACCCAAGACCAAAGAGGCTGGGGTGACCATTTCCCCCATTGCGTTTTGCTCCTCTTGTCACTCTGGGCTGGCTAGAGAATTTTCAGGTCATTTATGCCCAAAATGTGCAGAAAGTCAGGATAGCAACCCTGGGCTTCCCAGCCATGCTATTGAGCCAACTTGGGTAAAAGAGTTTAAAGCTGCCACTAGGGATCTCAGATCCACTCTTCAACTCTTTCCCTCTCAGGTTCAGGGGGCACTGCAGATCTGGCAGACCCCCTCCTCAATCAGGACCTCCCTGCCTAAGCCACAGGGGGCTCCTGATGTGTCTGATTCTTCTGAAGAACTTTTGCAAGATTCTGATGCTGATGAAGGCACTGTTATTGAATCTAATAGGTCCATTGGTGACCCTTATGAATGTGACCCTGAAGTTTCGGCTGAGGGTTTGATCAGAGCTGTACTTACTACGCTCAACCTTCCTTTGACTCAGGAATCTACTTATGATCCAACTGATGTTTTCCAAAAACCATCAAAGGCCGTGGTTTGTTTTCCTACTAACCCTACCCTTGCCCGTTTAGTCTCAGGCGCATGGAAGAACCCTTAAAAATCCTCTTCTGTGTTTGCTAAACTTTATCCTTTTCCTGATACTGAACTGGCAAAATGGGTTCATCCTCCTAAAGTGGATGCTCCTATTTCTAGGTTATCCAAATCTACTGCCTTAGCTGTGTCTGATGCTTCGGCCCTGCAAGATTGGACGGACAAAAAGTTAGAGATTTGCCTTAAATCCATTTTTGCCTCTGTTGGCACTGCCATGCGTCCAACTTTTGCAGTGGCGTGGGTTAATAGGGCCATTGCAGCCTGGACTGAGCAATTGGCTGAGGCGGTTCGCCAGGATGCTCCAGTGTCTGAGCAGTTGCAGCTTCTTGCTAATATGTTAGAAGCTCAAAATTATGTTGCTGATGCTGCTTTTGATGCTGTGCGCATGATGGCGAGGGCCTCTACCTCCTCCATAGTAGCTAGACGTGCTCTTTACTGTTTGGATCTGAACTTAAGGAGATGATTAGTGAGGCCACTGGTGGCAAAAGTACTCTTCTGCCATCGGTGTTCAAGAAAAAGTTTCCAGCCAAACGCAATCGGTCCTTTCGTTCTTTCCAAACTGAGACACGCTCCACGCCCCAGACAGGTCCGTCTTCCACGCGCTCCTCCTCCAAGCCCAAACAGTCCTGGAAGCCCAAAGTTGCCCCTAAAGCCAAGACCTCCAAGACTGCTTCGGCATGACTCGCCGAACCCGGGTCCGCATCCGGCTGTAGGTGGACGTCTCCACATCTTTCGCCGGGTTTGGGAGGAGTCAGTGGCGGACCCTTGGGTTATTCAGGTGGTATCAGAGGGATACAGGATCCCTTTCTCTTCCCTTCCTCCTTTTCGGTTCCATTTTACTCGTCCTTCTCAGGAGCCTACAAAAAGACATCTGTTCGACGACGCTATTCAGGATCTTTTGGACAAAGAGGTCCTGGAATTGGTTCCCTCAGAGGACACAGGTTCAGGATTCTATTCCAACCTGTTCGTTGTGGACAAAAAGGACGGAGGTGCACGTCCTATTCTGGATCTCAAGGATCTCAATTCCTTTGTTGTGAGTTCCCACTTTCGTCAGGAATCTCTGCATTCAGTGATAGCAGCAGTGTCTCCAGGGGAGTTCCTTGCCTCCCTGGACCTTCAGGATGCATACCTTCACATCCCTATTCATCCAGAGAGCAGACGGTATCTCAGATTTGCCTGTCACAAAGGCCACTTTCAGTTTTCAGCTCTTCCCTTTGGTCTGACTTCAGCTCCTCAGGTCTTTCAGAGGGTATTGGGAGCTTTGATTGCTGTGCTTCATCGAGAGGGAGTCAGGGTGACTCCTTACATGGACGATCTGCTCCTGAAAGCCTCATCTGCGGAGATCCTTCACCAGCAGCTGCAATTGTGCATACAGACACTCAATCGCCACGGCTGGATTGTGAATCTGGACAATTCAGACTTGGTCCCATCTCAACAGCTCCTCTTCCTGGGTCTCCTGTTCGACACTCAGCAGTGCATGGTGTTTTTGCCGGAGGAAGTGGCTCATCAGATTGCTGTCCGGGTGGCCAGGATCCTGGAAATGGACTGGGTTCCAGTACCAAAGTTGTCTTCTCTGGTGGGGAAGTTCATTTCCACGATAGAGGCGGTGCCTTTTGCCATGGCACACACCAGGGAACTTCAGAGGTTTGTGATTCAGACTTGCAGATCTCATCCAGATCACCAGCATCTCTCTGTATCGTTGCCCCCTCATGTAGAGCTGAGCCTGGAGTGGTGGTTGGACCTGTCTCATCTCCTGAAAGGGAGATCCTTTCGGGTTCCCTATTGGACCACAGTCACGACGGATGCCAGCCTCCGGGGTTGGGGGGCAGTATTGGGTCGTTTCAGTGCTCAGGGGAAATGGGGTCTGGAAGAATCTCTTCTCTCCATCAATGTTCTGGAACTTCGTGCCATCTTTCTTGCCCTGAGGCACTGGGAATCTTAGCTGGAAGGTTGTCCAGTCAGAGTGGAGTCCGACAACGCCACAGCAGTGACCTACATCAACAGACAAGGTGGCACGAAAAGCCTCACCTCCTGGTTAGAGGTCAAGGCCATTTTGTCTTGGGCAGAAGCTCATGTGCCCGTCATCTCAGCGGTTCACATTCCAGGCGTAGACAACGTCATGGCAAACTTTCTCAGTCGTCATACAGTCGACAGCGGAGAATGGGCACTTCATCCAGAAGTGTTTCACCTTCTCACCCAGATGTGGGGGGTGCCAGCAGTGGATCTGATGGCAACCAGACACAACAGGAATGTGCAAGTGTTTTGCTCCCGGTGGAGGGACCCTCTTGCTCTGGCAGTGGATGCTTTGTCAATCCCTTGGACGTTTCCTCTGGCTTACATCTTCCCTCCTCTTCCTCTGTTGATCCGAGTCATCCAGAAGGTGAAGGTGGAGCGTTGTCCTGTCATCCTGATCACTCCAAATTGGCCTCGTCAGTCCTGGTATCTGGAACTGCTAGCCATGTCTGTGACGGATCCTGTCCCGCTTCCTGCCCGTCCAGATCTACTTCTTCAGGGATATCTGTGGAAGGAGGATGTTCAGCATCTCCATTTGATGGCTTGGAGGTTGAATCCTCAATTCTAAAGAAGAAAGGGTTTTCCTCTTCAGTGGTGTCTACGATGCTTAGAGCTCGCAAACCTGTGTCTTCCAAGATCTATCATCGCATATGGTCCACCTTTGTAGCATGGTGTACTGCTAAGGATCTGCCTCTAGATTTCCATCTTCCCACAGTCCTAGCCTTTTTACAGGATGGGGTTGAGAAGGGACTCAGCCTGAGTTCTCTCAAGGTTCAGACTTCAGCTCTGTCTGTGTTTTTCCAGGAAAGGATTGCTATTCTTCCTGATGTTAAGGTTTTCTTCCAAGGTGTGGCTCATGTTCGGCCTGCCTTCAAGAGTCCTGCTCCCCAGTGGGACCTCAATTTGGTGTTGGGGGTTCTCCAGAGACCCCCGTTTGAATCCTTGGCTTCTATTCCTTTGCGTCTCTTGACCTGGAAAATGGCCTTTCTTTTGGCTATTGTCTCAGTTCGCCGGGTAGCAGAGTTACAAGCTCTGTCTTGTAAACCTCCTTACTTGGTGTTTCACAAAGATAAGGCTGTGCTTCGCACTTCCAAGAAGTTTTTACCCAAGGTTGTCTCCGAATTTCACATCAATCAGGAGATTGTGGTTCCCTCTTTCTGCCCTAACCCTTCCTCTGACAAGGAAAGAGATCTCCATTTGTTGGATGTTGTGCGTTGTCTTAAATTTTATGTTCATCGCACTGAGTCTATCAGGAAGTCTGACGCCTTGTTCGTCATTCCTGAGGGGCCTAGGGCAGGGAGACCGGCATCCAAGGTAACTATTGCCTCTTGGATTAAATCTACCATCCGTGAAGCCTACAAATTGCGGAATAAGCATGTTCCCTTCAGGGTTACTGCTCATTCCTCATAAGAATCAGGCATCTGCTGATCAGCTGTGCAAAGCGGCCACTTGGTCCTCTGTGCACACCTTCTCGAAGCACTACCGTGTTGATGTACTGGCCTCGGCTGATGCCAGCTTTGGGAGGAAGGTCCTGGAGGCAGTTTTGCCTGTTTAGGACTTCTACTCTGTGATTCCTAGTGCTTCCTTACTGTTGAGCCCGGTTGGCTCTAGTTCAGTGTGCTGTGTTAGTTCGGGGGTTTATATTTTTCCCCCCTGGTTGGTGTCCGTTGACACTTCTGTTACTGGGCTATATGATTAACTGGTTCATAGCAGTTCTAGTGACTTGGGCCTTACGCCTGGTCCTTGCCTTACTTCCCGCCTCTGGGACAGCTCAATGTTTGTACATCCCAGTGTACCAGTGACCTGTATTGGACGACAGTGAAAATAGGATTTTAGTCTTACCTGTTAAATCCTTTTCACTTAGTCCATACAGGTTACTGGTCTCCCACCCTGTCAAGGGACCATGCTTGGCTCTCCTCTGGCATTCAGTGGGAGACCTTCGGGGCATGCTCACAGGAGTTTTCCTTTTCCTTCTTACCTCTGGTCAGTTTAAGTGTCTCAAATCAATCTAGCTTGGCTCTGGCCTGAAGGCAGCTTAAGTAGGAGGGGAGGCTCCACCCCCTGCATACATTTGAATGAATGTTCCTGCCTATTAAAGGGGCGGATAGCCTCCCAGTGTACCAGTGACCTGTATGGACTAAGTGAAAAGGATTTAACAGATAAGACTAAAATCCTATTTTTTTCATCAAAAAAGTTTTCTGCTCCTTTAAGCCCAAGAGAGGACTCCTGTGGTGTGACTGGGGGATGTAAAGGATGCAATTTGCTTCACAAATGGGCAGGTCTTAATCATGGGTGGGGCAAACTTAACAACATTGTGTCATAAAGTGGGAGGGAAGTAGGCTGAACAGGGTGGGAAGGAAGAGAAATGGGAGGAGTTTCATAAAAAAAAACCTTAACACCGGAGGATCAGCCTCTGTCCTCGGAGACCCAGTAATTCACTACAAAAAACTGAGTCTCTGGGTCAGAGACTCCGGAGAGTTCCCAGGTATGCCACTGGGTCAGCCTAGAAAATAAGCTACTTCTTGCCTCTTTGTAGGACGCAGTTCATTTTCTCCATGGGGCCAGTGCAGCACATGCACAGAGAGAGACCACACAGGGGAAACAACCAGAGAGGGAAAGAGGTAAGCAGGTAAGGGGACTGTGGATACTGGAGTGTCAGGCACTGTAATCGGGTTCTGTGACTACCATGGAACAAGCCTGGGGTCTGTGACTACTATGGAACAAGGCTGGGATGTCAGGCTGTAATACTGTTCTGTAACTACCACGGAACAAACCTGGGGTGTCGGGCACTATAATCAGATTTTGGAACTACCATGGAACAAGGCTGGGGAGTCAGGCATTATAATTGGGTTCTGTGACTGCCATGGAACAAGGCTGGGGAGTCAGCCACTATAATTGGGTTCTTTGACAACCCTGGAACAAGACCGGGGTGTCAGGCACTGTAATCAGGTTCTGTGACTACCATGGAACAAGGCTGGGGGGGTGTCAGGCACTGTAATCAGGTTCTGTGACTACCATGGGGCAAGGCTGGTGTGTCAGGCACTATAATCAGGTTCTGTGACTACCATGGAACAAGGCTGGGGTGTCAGGCACTGTAATCAGGTTATGTGACTACCCTGGAACAAGGCTGGGGTGTCAGGCACTGTTATGTGGTTCTGTGACTACCATGGAACAAGGCTGGGGTGTCAGACACTGTAATATGGTTCTGTGGCTAACATGGAACAAGGTGTCAAGCAGTGTTGTATTGTACTGTCGATACACAAGGTTGTGGTTTCAAGCAGTGTAGTATTATAGTCGCTACGCAAGGTTGTGGTGTCAAGCAGTGTAACATTGTACTGTCATTACACAAAGTTGTGGTGTTAAGCAGTGTAGTATTGTACTGTTGCTACCAGTGGAACATGGTTGCAGTGTCAAGTAGTGTAGTATTGTTTTGTTGCTTACTGTGGAACAAGGCTGGGGTGTCAGTCACTGTAGTGTGGTTCTGTGACAACCAGTTGAACAAGGCTGGGGTGTCAGGGAGTGTAATGCGATACTGTGGCTAGCAGTATAACAAGTCTGGGGTATCAAGCATTATAGTGTGGTTCTGTGACTATGAGTGGAACAAGGTGTAACCGAAGCTGGAAGGGACTGAGTTGCCTTCCGCCATTGTTCCCGGGTTTCTCCTACTCGATGCCGGACTGGCTCTGTTGGATGCACTGGTCGAGTAAACAGATGGACTGATCGAACACCGTGGTGTTGCAAACCCCGTGTCGAAGTCGACAAAGTGGTAGCGGCGTCGACTTTGTGTCGGAGTCGGAGGAAAGCCAGGCAAACAGGGAAAGAGTCGAAGGGACGCACAGCCAGAGGTGGGTAGCAAACTGGTACCGCGGGCCGTAGAGAGTGAGGCCTTTACTCCCAGTTGAACGAATAACAGGAAAACTTATCAGGAACCGAGGAAGGTTGAACGGCTTCGACCTGACTGTAGCTCGCAGTCGCAGGATCTCTGGAACACAGGAAAGAAAAGATGGAGTCCACGTCGCCGCTTGACAGCATTCAAAGTTGGGTCGCAGGAAGCTGGCAGCAGGCAGTCAACGATTCAGGATACTTGGCGCAGATGGGTATCAGAGTGGACACTTTAGACAATAAGCAATAGAAGACTCCAGGTCTCCTTCTTCACTCAGAATAAGACTGATTTTATTGTACAAAACCACACATATTTATACACAGAAACCACATTTCAATACATGAGCGGACAGGTTATAATAGTGAGTCACAAGGATAATATAATCACAACAAACAAGACAAAGGACCAACAGCAAATGGTCCAAGCAATTACAGTGGCACACACATGATTGCATTACTACACAAAAGGCTAGCAACAAATGGTACAACACAATACAAAGGGCCAGACGTGATTAGGTTAGCACACCACAGGGGGTCTCAGTACAGTTCACAAACATACAATGACTGGAGTGGCTACAATACACACAGAGCTTGGGTGAGGGTGAACAATGAAACAAAAGGCTTGAGGGACTGCAATATACATTTGCAGCATCCTTGGCCAAACTCAAATACTTAACCCCTAATGGCCCTGTCCCCTGAAAGCAGGCTATGATTTTTAGTCCTTTTGGCACAGCTGTCCCAAAGTTCTACATAGCTTGTGACACTGGGCTGGCAATCCATATGCCTAGACAGGGGTTGTATTAGGCATGACAGAAATGTCCATCATTTCTGTGTTCCTTGTTTAACAGTCTCAGGCCCAGAAATGTCCACAGTCTCTGAAGCTCTTTGAATCACAGTTCCAGGCTCAGACAAGGGCTCCAGTAACAGACTAAGTTCTGTTACACAAGGTCTTGGTGTCAAGCTGTTTAGTGTCATTCTGTGGCTACAAGTGGAACAATGATGGGATATCAGACTGTGTAGTGTGGTTCTGTGACTACAAGTGGAACAAGGCTAGGGTATCAGACTGTGTAGTGTGGTTCTGTGGCTACAAGTGGAACAAGGCCGGGGTATCAGACTGTGTAGTGTGGTTCTGTGACTACAAGTGGAACAAGGCTGGGGTATCAGGCTGTGTAGTGTGGTTCTGTGACTACAAGTGGAACAAGGCCGGGGTATCAGACTGTGTAGTGTGGTTCTGTGACTACAAGTGGAACAAGGCTAGGGTATCAGACTGTGTAGTGTGGTTCTGTGGCTACAAGTGGAACAAGGCCGGGGTATCAGACTGTGTAGTGTGGTTCTGTGGCTACAAGTGGAACAAGGCCGGGGTATCAGACTGTGTAGTGTGGTTCTGTGACTACAAGTGGAACAAGGCTAGAGTATCAGGCTGTGTAGTGTGGTTCTGTGACTACAAGTGGAACAAGGCTAGGGTATCAGGCTGTGTAGTGTGGTTCTGTGACTACAAGTGGAACAAGGCTAGGGTATCAGGCTGTGTAGTGTGGTTCTGTGGCTACAAGTGGAACAAGGCTAGGGTATCAGACTGTGTAGTGTGGTTCTGTGGCTACAAGTGGAACAAGGCTGGGGTATCAGGCTGTGTAGTGTGGTTCTGTGACTACAAGTGGAACAAGGCCGGGGTATCAGACTGTGTAGTGTGGTTCTGTGGCTACAAGTGGAACAAGGCCGGGGTATCAGACTGTGTAGTGTGGTTCTGTGACTACAAGTGGAACAAGGCTAGGGTATCAGACTGTGTAGTGTGGTTCTGTGGCTACAAGTGGAACAAGGCTAGGGTATCAGACTGTGTAGTGTGGTTCTGTGACTACAAGTGGAACAAGGCTAGGGTATCAGGCTGTGTAGTGTGGTTCTGTGACTACAAGTGGAACAAGGCTAGGGTATCAGGCTGTGTAGTGTGGTTCTGTTGCTACAAGTGGAACAAGGCTAGGGTATCAGACTGTGTAGTGTGGTTCTGTGACTACAAGTGGAACAAGGCTAGGGTATCAGGCTGTGTAGTGTGGTTCTGTTGCTACAAGTGGAACAAGGCTAGGGTATCAGACTGTGTAGTGTGGTTCTGTGACTACAAGTGGAACAAGGCTAGGGTATCAGACTGTGTAGTGTGGTTCTGTGACTACAAGTGGAACAAGGCTAGGGTATCAGGCTGTGTGGTGTGGTTCTGTGACTACAAGTGGAACAAGGCCTGGGTATCAGTCTGTGTAGTGTGGTTCTGTGACTACAAGTGGAACAAGGCCGGGGTATCAGACTGTGTAGTGTGGTTCTGTGACTGCAAATGGAACAAGGCTAGGGTATCAGACTGTGTAGTGTGGTTCTGTGACTACAAGTGGAACAAGGCCGGGGTATCAGACTGTGTAGTGTGGTTCTGTGACTACAAGTGGAACAAGGCTAGGGTATCAGGCTGTGTAGTGTGGTTCTGTGACTACAAGTGGAACAAGGCCGGGGTATCAGTCTGTGTAGTGTGGTTCTGTGACTACAAGTGGAACAAGGCCGGGGTATCAGACTGTGTAGTGTGGTTCTGTGACTGCAAATGGAACAAGGCTAGGGTATCAGACTGTGTAGTGTGGTTCTGTGACTACAAGTGGAACAAGGCCGGGGTATCAGACTGTGTAGTGTGGTTCTGTGACTGAAAATGGAACAAGGCTAGGGTATCAGACTGTGTAGTGTGGTTCTGTGACTACAAGAAGAACAAGGCCGGGGTATCAGACTGTGTAGTGTGGTTCTGTGACTACAAGTGGAACAAGGCTAGGGTATCAGACTGTGTAGTGTGGTTCTGTGACTACAAGTGGAACAAGGCTAGGGTATCAGACTGTGTAGTGTGGTTCTGTGACTACAAGAAGAACAAGGCCGGGGTATCAGACTGTGTAGTGTGGTTCTGTGACTGCAAATGGAACAAGGCTAGGGTATCAGACTGTGTAGTGTGGTTCTGTGACTACAAGAAGAACAAGGCCGGGGTATCAGACTGTGTAGTGTGGTTCTGTGACTGCAAATGGAACAAGGCTAGGGTATCAGACTGTGTAGTGTGGTTCTGTGACTACAAGTGGAACAAGGCCGGGGTATCAGACTGTGTAGTGTGGTTCTGTGACTACAAGTGGAACAAGGCTAGGGTATCAGGCTGTGTAGTGTGGTTCTGTGACTACAAGTGGAACAAGGCCGGGGTATCAGACTGTGTAGTGTGGTTCTGTGACTACAAGTGGAACAAGGCCGGGGTATCAGACTGTGTAGTGTGGTTCTGTGACTACAAGTGGAACAAGGCCGGGGTATCAGACTGTGTAGTGTGGTTCTGTGACTGCAAATGGAACAGCGGTGCGTTGTTAGTCAGTGTAGTGAGCTAATATGGCTACCAGTATAACAATGCCTCTTTTTGTATGGAAAGAGAAGTCAGTGCCCGAAAGGTATCCGACACATTGTGTTGCACTCTGGCACTCAACGGGTTAATACTCTTCCATGGTATCCAGAAGACAACATATACTTTTTAGCAGGATTCTGTAGACTGATTCTTCTTTCGGTTTGTAGTTAGCACCTCAGAAAGCTAATCGAAGGTTTTACTGTGAAGCACCCTCCCTGATTGTATTTCTCTTGGCTGGAACACAAGCACTGTTATTATGTCTAAGTGCGAAGTACATTAGTCTGTAAGTACCATTCATGGCTACGGAACCAAAACAAAATGGATACAGTGAACATGTCGTTTATGAAAAGCATTTTCTAAATAGACGAGTTTGAAAAAATTCTTGTAATTGTAATTCTTTTTTTTTTCCCTATTGTCAATGATGTGTGAGTAAATGATAGCCTGGAACTTTGGTAGATTTATCACATTTATAAATTGGGAGCGGGGCATTGCTTGCTAGTGGCTGAAGGGATGTAAGTCCCAGGTCTGAGATTTAACCCTTGTATGCTAGAGATGATTCCTACACATTGCTTCACAAGGAATTGGACACATCCCTAGCAGCCAAGGGCTTCAAAGAGTAGTGACGTTTATTATGGAAAGGTATATCTTGAAGCGATTTGCCTGCTGAGTAAAACAAGGTTGTAACATGAGATGCTTTATTCAAAGGTCACGACAGCCTAATCTGACTCCAGAAGGAAGAGCTGTTGCTATCGCATTCTATGGAGTGATGCAGCCTAAGACTCACTGCATTTTGGACACTGTGGTTGTTATATGAAGATGATAACATAGAGATATCTTCTCCAGTGATATCACTTCTCCAGTTCCTATGTTATTCTATGGAACCCATGCACTAACATTTCTCTAACTCTTGAGATCTTAGTGCATAGGTTCCATAGAATAACATAGGAACTGGAGAAGTGATATCACTGGACAAGTTATCACCACTTTATCACCTCTTTATCATCCCTTAGTGCATAACCCTCAAGTGTTGATGTTACTAACAGTTTATTTATAAAAAAACAGTTTGAAGCTGTAATAACATTTGAACTGATCCACAGACCTAGGCAAGCAGAGGCTTTTCAGGATAATTGGGCCTTTACCTTTCTGGCGGACAGAGTGCCAAGTAAATTGTGATCAGTTAAAGAAAACCGCATCCATTTGTGTGAACACCTCTGGGGCTCAGTTGTCAGTTTATTATACATTGCCCCCACCTAGATCCAATGGGACTCACACCCTGGCGATCTAAAGAGCCAAAACGCAATGTACACCCAGTGTGGTAAGGGCCTAACGGAGCCTGTGGATAAACATTGAGAGATGTTTCATGACATTTCACCCCTGGGAAATAAGATGCTACACCTACAATATGCATTTACATATATTTTCCTAGTAAAATTTTACTGCTCTTGTAAAGGGACCCTATCACTTAAAGCAACAGTTGTTTTAAACATCCACAATACCAGGCACAGTGGAAAACTAAACTTAAGGGACTGTATCATCTTAAAACTGGTGGGTAATACATAGATGAGCAGTGTCAGTGAATGGCGAGGTAATGTAGGGATAAGACAGGAAGTCAGTGCTAGGGGAGGTGGGTAGTGCATTGTGAGCAGTGTCAGTGAGTGGGGGAAGTAATGTAGGGATAAGAAAGGAAGTCAGTGCTAGTGGAGGTAGGTAATGCATTGCTGAGTAGTGTCAGTGAGTGGGGGAGGTAATGTAGGGATAAGAAAGGAAGTCAGTGCTAGGGGAGGTAGGTAATGCATTGCTGAGTAGTGTCAGTGAGTGGACAATGTAATGTAGAGATATGACAGGAAGTCAGTACTAGGGGAGGAGGGTAATGTAATGCTGAACAGTGTCGGTGAGTGGGGAGATAATGTAGGGTTGAGACAGGAAGTCAGTGCTAGGGGGGGTGAGTAATGCATTACTGAGCAGTATCAGTGAGTGGAGAGGTAATGTAGGGATAAGACAGGAAGTCAGTGCTAGCAGAAGTGGGTAATGTATTGCTGAACAGTGTCAATGAATAGGGAGGTAATGTAGGGATAAGACAGGAAGTCAGTGCTAGGGGAGGTGGGTAAGGCATTGCTGAGCAGTGTCAGTGAGTGGAGGAGATAATGTAGGGATAAGACAGGTAGTCAGTGCTAGGGGAGGTGGGTAATGTATTGCTGAGCAGTGTCAGTGAGTGGGGAGGTAATGTAGGTATAAGACAGGAAGTCAGTGCTAGGGGAGGTGGGCAATGCATTGCTGAGCAGTGTCAGTGAGTGAGGAGGTAATGTAGGGATAAGACAGGAAGTCAGTGCTAGGGGAGGTGGGTAATGCAGTGCTGAGCAGTGTCAGTGAGTGGGGGAGGTAATGTAGGGATAATACAGGAAGTCAGTGCTAGGGGAGGTGAGTAATGCATTGCTGAGCAGTGTCAGTGAGTGGGGGAGGTAATGTAGGGATAAGACAGGAAGTCAGTGCTAGGGGAGGTGGGTAATACATTGCTGAGCAGTGTCAGTGAGTGGGGAGGTAATGTAGTGATAAGTCAGTGCTAGGGGTGGAGGGCAATCCATTTCTGAGCAGTGTCATTAAGTGGGGGGTAATGTAGGGATAATACAGGAAGTCAGTGCTAGGGGAGGTGGGCAATGCATTGCTGAGCGGTGTCAGTGAGTGGAGGAGATAATGTAGGGATAAGACAGGAAGTTAGTGCTAGGGGAGGAGAGCAATGCATTGTGAGCAGTGTCAGTGAGTGGGGGAAGTAATGTAGGGATAAGAAAGGAAGTCAGTGCTAGGGGAGGTAGGTAATGCATTGCTGAGTAGTGTCAGTGAGTGGGGGAGGTAATGTAGGGATAAGAAAGGAAGTCAGTGCTAGGGGAGGTAGGTAATGCATTGCTGAGTAGTGTCAGTGAGTGGACAATGTAATGTAGAGATATGACAGGAAGTCAGTACTAGGGGAGGAGGGTAATGTAATGCTGAACAGTGTCGGTGAGTGGGGAGATAATATAGGGTTGAGACAGGAAGTCAGTGCTAGGGGGGGTGAGTAATGCATTACTGAGCAGTATCAGTGAGTGGAGAGGTAATGTAGGGATAAGACAGGAAGTCAGTGCTAGCAGAAGTGGGTAATGTATTGCTGAGCAGTGTCAATGAATAGGGAGGTAATGTAGGGATAAGACAGGAAGTCAGTGCTAGGGGAGGTGGGTAATCCATTGCTGAGCAGTGTCAGTGAGTGGGGAGGTAATGTAGGGATAAGACAGGTAGTCGGTGCTAGGGGAGGTGGGTAGTGCATTGCTAAACAGTGTGAGTGAGTGGAGGAGATAATGTAGGGATAAGACAGGAAGTCAGTGCTAGGGGAGGTGGGTAAGGCATTGCTGAGCAGTGTCAGTGAGTGGAGGAGATAATGTAGGGATAAGACAGGTAGTCGGTGCTAGGGGAGGTGGGTAATGTATTGCTGAGCAGTGTCAGTGAGTGGGGAGGTAATGTAGGTATAAGACAGGAAGTCGGTGCTAGGGGAGGTGAGCAATGCATTGCTGAGCAGTGTCAGTGAGTGAGGAGGTAATGTAGGGATAAGACAGGAAGTCAGTGCTAGGGGAGGTGGGTAATGCAGTGCTGAGCAGTGTCAGTGAGTGGGGGAGGTAATGTAGGGATAAGACAGGAAGTCAGTGCTAGGGGAGGTGAGTAATGCATTGCTGAGCAGTGTCAGTGAGTGGGGGAGGTAATGTAGGGATAAGACAGGAAGTCAGTGCTAGGGGAGGTGGGTAATACTTTGCTGAGCAGTGTCAGTGAGTGGGGAGGTAATGTAGTGATAAGTCAGTGCTAGGGGAGGAGGGCAATCCATTTCTGAGCAGTGTCATTAAGTGGGGGGTAATGTAGGGATAATTCAGGAAGTCAGTGCTAGGGGAGGTGGGCAATGCATTGCTGAGCGGTGTCAGTGAGTGGAGGAGATAATGTAGGGATAAAAGAGGAAGCCAGTGGTAGGGGAGGTGGGTAATGCATTGCTGAGCAGTGTCATTAAGTGGGGGGTAATGTAGGGATAAGACAGGAAGTCAGTGCTAGGGGAGGTGGGTAATGCATTGCTGAGCGGTGTCAGTGAGTGGAGGAGATAATGTAGGGATAAGACAGGAAGTCAGTGCTAGGGGAGGTGGGTAATGCATTGCTGAGCAGTGTCAGTGAGTGGGGGAGGTAATGTAGTGTTAAGACAGGAAGTCAGTGCTAGGGGAGGTGGGTAATGTATTGCTGAGCAGTGTCAGTGAGTGGGGAGGTAATGTAGGTATAAGACAGGAAGTCAGTGCTAGGGGAGGTGGGCAATGCATTGCTGAGCAGTGTCAGTGAGGGAGGTAATGTTGGGATAAGACAGGAAGTCAGTGCTAGGGGAGGTGGGTAATACATTGCTGAGCAGTGTCAGTGAGTGGGGAGGTAATGTAGTGATAAGTCAGTGCTAGGGGAGGAGGGCAATCCATTTCTGAGCAGTGTCATTAAGTGGGGGGTAATGTAGGGATAATACAGGAAGTCAGTGCTAGGAGAGGTGGGCAATGCATTGCTGAGCGGTGTCAGTGAGTGGAGGAGATAATGTAGGGATAAGACAGGAAGTCAGTGCTAGGGGAGGTGGGTAATACATTGCTGAGCAGTGTCAGTGAGTGGGGAGGTAATGTAGTGATAAGTCAGTGCTATGGGAGGAGGGCAATCCATTTCTGAGCAGTGTCATTAAGTGGGGGGTAATGTAGGGATAATACAGGAAGTCAGTGCTAGGGGAGGTGGGCAATGCATTGCTGAGCGGTGTCAGTGAGTGGAGGAGATAATGTAGGGATAAGACAGGAAGTCAGTGCTAGGGGAGGTGGGTAATGCATTGCTGAGCGGTGTCAGTGAGTAGAGGAGATAATGTAGGGATAAGACAGGAAGTCAGTGCTAGGGGAGGTGGGTAATGCATTGCTGAGCAGTGTCAGTGAGTGGGGGAGGTAATGTAGGGATAAGACAGGAAGTCAGTGCTTGGGGAGGTGGGTAATGTATTGCTGAGCAGTGTCAGTGAGTGGGGAGGTAATGTAGGTATAAGACAGGAAGTCAGTGCTAGGGAGGTGGGTAATGAATTGCTGAGCAGTGTCAGTGAGTGGGGAGTTAATGTAGGGATAAGACAGGAAGTCAGTACTAGGGGAGGTGGGTAATGCATTTCTGAGCAGTGTCAGTGAGTAGGGGAGGTAATGTAGGGATAAGACAGGAAGTCAGTGCTAGGGGAGGTGGGTAATGCATTGCTGAGCAGTGTCAGTGAGTGGAGGAGGTAATGTAGGTATAAGACAGTAAGTCAGTGCTAGGAGAGGTGGGTAATACATTGCTGAGCAGTGTCAGTGAGTAGGGGAGGTAATGTAGGGATAAGACAGGAAGTCAGTACTAGGGGAGGTGGGTAATGCATTGCTGAGCAGTGTCAGTGAGTGGGGAGGTAATGTAGGTATAAGACAGGAAGTCAGTGCTAGGAGGTGGGTAATGAATTGCTGAGCAGTGTCAGTGAGTGGGGAGTTAATGTAGGGATAAGATAGGAAGTCAGTACTAGGGGCAGTGGGTAATGCATTGCTGAGCAGTGTCAGTGAGTAGGGGAGGTAATGTAGGGATAAGACAGGAAGTCAGTGCTAGGAGAGGTGGGTAATACATTGCTGAGCAGTGTCATTAAGTTGGGGGTAATGTAGGGATAAGACAGGAAAGGCCTGTTCTGTATGACCTCATTAGCATGTTCTATACATCTGAATATCTGAAACATTAGTCTTTGTCTTCTAAATAAAACATGGCTTATACAACATGTAAATGATTTTGAAAGCTCTTTGAAAACAATATCATCAAAATTTGTGTTTTAGGTGACAGAGTATTTTTTGTTGCGTTTCTCACTCTCCCTGACATGGTTGCTATTTATACTTTCAGTAATATAAAGTTCTAAAATATTTCTCATTTCATATTTCTAGAAATTATCACAGCAGGTTGTTCTTGGAAAACAATAAATGGAAGATGAAAGGGATTTAGCTGATACTATCCGGATTGGAGCAGCGTCTCTGGAACGTGATTGCCATCCACTGGAAAGTAATAAATTGCAAAAATTCAATGAAACAGGAATATTAACAGTACCCTATTTGTCTGTGATGTTGGGAAATTTCATGTAATAATTTGATATAGTTTAATATCAATAAAAATAAGTTAAACACTTTCAGTACCAAATGCTCGCAGAGAAACATTTTGCTAGCATTCAGAGGTTAAAGGGATAGTAATGTTTCACAATAAAAGCAGCTCCAATTAATCTTCATAGTATTTGGACTTTGGAGAGTGTGATTTCAATACTGTCAGAGTTGTAGTACAAGAGTAATTGAATGATAAAGTAGCCCCCTCCCACCCCTTTTACCTAGTGTAACACTGCTCACCTCAGATGTGGAATCTGGTCTCTTGACCGGACAGATCACAGCAAGGGACAATCTTCTTACTGTGATCATAAGGAAAACCCTGCCCCCATTGACAGGTTTTTCCTTATGCTCACTGAAGGTTGTCCCTCTCTGTGATCCATCCGGACAGTCTTGCTGCTCTGCGGTGAGCAGTGTTACATCAGTAAAAGTGGCGGGAGGGGGATAATTTATCATTCAATTACTCTTGTACTACAACTCTGACAGTATTGAAATAACACTGTCCATGGCCCAAATGAAGATTAATTGGAGCTGCTTTTATTGTGAAACATTACTATCCCTTTAAAATCTCATTTAAATCCATAACAGTTTGTTCCTACTGTTCAGTTGCTTCAGAATCACCCAATTTTTGTCTTTATAAATGAACCTTATACACATATCTGGGAACTCTACAGATTTGTCCTGGAGACTCCGGTTTTCAGACTGAATTACCGGGTCTCCGGGGACAGATGCTGAATTTCTTGCTTGACGAGTTCAGCTATAACCCCACCCTCTTTCCAGTCTGTTCCGCCCCTTCCCAACTCATCCTGCCCACAGTCCCACCCATTTCATGGCAACCTCTTTCTTTCAACCACCCATGCCCACTTGATCAAACCCCACCCACAGTATGACATGAAACACATGATTTGGACACTTCCATCCTCAGCTCTACAGTGTTTCTCCGGTGACTTGGGGATAGATGATTCCCAGGAATGTCAAAATGTCCCTTAATACTTGATTTGGATCTACTGGTCCATACATTCAATACAAAAATAGTAGAAAATGGGGGAGGTGCACTAAGTGGTGATAAAGAGGTGATAAAGTGGAGATGACATCTCCAGTGATATCACTTCTCCAGTTCCTGTGTTATTCTATAGAACCTATGCACTAAGATCTTCAAAGGGGAGAGATCTTAGTGCATGGGGTCCATAGAATAACATAGGGATTGGAGAAGTGATATCACTGGAGAAGTCATCTCTACTTTATCACCTCTTTATGAGACATTATTGCATAACCCCCATCCATATAATATAGCACAGATGCAAATTCCCAAGATCATCATCAATTTTAAGTCCTTGAATGTTAGAGTCTACAGCACATTGTAATGCAATTCATTGGAGACTTTCCATGCATTCAAGGTGATAAAATTCCCCATTTAAACCAGCTGGGGAATTTTGATTTAAACGATTTTCTCGCGTGTTAGAAATGTTAGTACATCATCCTTCCAGTGTCACTCACTGTACGATATCCTCCCAACATCATTCTCGCCGCAACTATAGTCAGATTCCTCTGCTGTATTTTGTCATCATAACTGTATTCTGTTCCATTCCCAGAACATATGGCGGGATGCAAAAAACGTGCGCCTGATGTTGAATTGCTCATGAAAAATCAAAATTAACTAACAGACGCGCACATTTTGTGTGTTGGCGTGGTTATGTGGGCGTGGTCACTATTAACAAATCTGTCTGAGTGGAATAGCTAATGCAGGAAGTGCTATCGCAAAGAAATTTGTAGTTTGTCATAATAAATTATTTTTTTATGCGCAATTCAAGAAGTGTTCATATTCAGGTTCCTGGATTAGAACATGCGCAATATCTATCTGCCCTTAGTGCATGCACACATATTTTGTATCCCACCAGTAGGGTCATATTCACAAACAACCTGGAGCAATTCTGGTTTAAAGGGATAGTAATGTCCAAAAAAATATATTTCGCATATTGTAGGGATTAAAAAGTTGAATACAAAAAAAGTATCTCTCAAACCGCTACTATTTTGGCTCTGCTGAAGAGCTGCCTTGAGTCGCACGACTCAAATCTCCTTCTGTCAGCTTTACAGCTGACATGAGGGAGGGGGGAACTTTAGTGGTGAATATCTCTCAAACCGTAAAGGTCTGAGACATAGGACTTTCTTCATATACTTTATTTTTTTAACATCTAGAATATTTAGTAGACTTAAATTTCAGCATTACTAACCCTTTAATCCCACTCCATGGCTTAGTGCGATTTAGATTCCTCTTTGTTTTTGTCTTTCCCATTCCAGTGAGATATGAAAGCCGATGGCTTGACTGGACGGATCACAACAAGGAACTGTATATTGTGTGTAAATATAAGGATAGCCCTAATCCTCTTGATGAAGAGGGGCAGGGATTTCCTTATACTGACACAATATTCTTCCTCATTGGGATCCGTATGGACTGGCTTTTATATCTCAGTGACCTCTGAATGATGTGATGGAAAAGGGCAGGACAGGGAAACTTTTGACTCAATCATCAGGAAAAATTCAAAGGTACAGACAGTAGAAGAATTTTATGCATTATATAAACGTACACTGAACAATACCATGCAAGTTTATTTTATGACATTACTATCTTTTTAACATCCATTTAAACCGTCCTGTTCACAGAGCATTTAATTCATTTGCTTATGCTATTTGTAGTGAGCGATAAGAAGTACAGTTGAGTACCGTAAAATCTCAGGTATAATACGCACCCCTGTATAATACGCAGGTGTATATTGTACCCAAGATTTTAGAGGAAAACAAGAATGCCAATGTATAATACGCATACTTGTTTTCCCCCTTACTAAAAAAAAAAAAAAAAAAATCAGAGCTGCCAGATACCTTCCCTCTCTCCCCCCAGCGCAAACCGCTCTCAAAATAATACTTCCACTGGAGTCAACATCTTCCCTGCGGGCGGCGTGCTTGCATTTGCCGCCTGCTTCCTTCAGTGGGCTGTCAGGATCTTCCGCCTCCATCCAATGGGAATGCCCTGTCCTGACAGCTCATTGACTGAAGAGGGAGGCAAATGGGAACCTCAGTGCGAGTAAGGATTATTTTGTCAGTGGATTGTGACGGGGGGGAGGGAGGGAAAGTATCTGGCAGTGCTCATATTTTTTTTATATATATATATACAATTGCGGCAAGATAAAAAACAAAATATATAAATATGTATATATATATATATATATTCAGAAGAAGGTGGGCACTCCAAAACATCCATACTATATAGAAAAAAATGCTTGGTGCAGCCTGAAAGATTATTTAACCAATTTGCAGATAAACTAAGTATCAAGCAGCAGGCGTACTCTAAGGTCTTTCAAAAAGTAAAAATTAACTTTTATTCAGGTATTAAAATGATCAATGTTTCGACCCCCTTGGGGTCTTGATAAAGGCCCCAAGGGGGTCGAAACGTTGATCATTTTAATACCTGAATAAAAGTTAATTTTTACTTTTTGAAAGACCTTAGAGTACGCCTGCTGCTTGATACTTAGTTTATCTGCAAATTGGTTATATATATATATATATATATATATATATATATATATATATATATATATATGTATAAATACAATCAGCCTGGACTCACCAAGGGGAGACAGCACACAGTTCATATAATCTTGAAAATGTATTTCATGAGAACATGCTTCACAAAGCCACCAAACATTTACGGTCCTTCACTGCACCTTCATCAGGGCAAACAGTAACAAAAAGAATAGAGAGAATAAATACCTTTTAAGGAGAGAAGAAACCACCCCCAGCATCCTTGAGGCCCACCAAATGCACCTAGAACTTGGACAACGCCAACCGGAGACGGTAAATGACGTCATCAACAACGGGCAAATGATCAGGCATCACAGGAGGCCAGACATCAAAGTGTAAACAAAAACAAAAAAAGAAATAGTAGGCAGAGAAAAACAAAAAGAAAAAAAGAAAAGATAAAACAAAAAGCAAAAAACAATATGTAAAGCATCATCCCAAAATATCCCAAATACATAATCGAGACCAAACAGAAATAATGAGTAATAACTGAATATGTCCTAACGTGGCAACAAGGACACAACTTAAAAGATACAAATGTAACCAGACGTGCGGCTAGCATTGCAATGCAGCGGAGACCCGCGCATGCAATGAAGCCGAACAAAAAAGGACAAACGTACATGAGATCAATAAAACGAATAGACCCTGAGATGGCCACGCAGTACGTGAAAACCCCACACCGCGAGGCATCCCAGATATGACATATAGAAGGAACAAAGATAATCCTAAGGTCTATAATGAGGAGCGGGGAAAGCCCTACACCGCAGGGCATCCTCAGACAGAGTGAAACATTACATAGAGGATGCTGTGCAATTCGGGGAAGACCCCACACCGCAAAGCATCCCAAATGGAGCAGCATACAGAAAAAGAACAGACATTTGTCTGCAGTGTGGGGTCTTCCCCGTACTGCACAGCATCCTTGATGTGATGCTTAATCTTGCTTGGGAAAGCCTTGCGGTATGGGGTCTCCTCCGTTTGGATCTTCAGACTCTGGTTTTTCTTTATGTCATGCATGGGATGCTTTGCGGTGTGGGGTCTTCCCCGAATTGCACAGCATCCTCTATGTAATGTTTCACTCTGTCTGAGGATGCCCTGCGGTGTAGGGCTTTCCCCGCTCCTCATTATATGTCATATCTGGGATGCCTCGCGGTGTGGGGTTTTCACGCACTGCGTGGCCATCTCAGGGTCTATTCATTTTATTGATCTCATGTACGTTTGTCCTTTTTTGTTCGGCTGCATTGCATGCGCGGGTCTCCGCTGCATTGCAATGCTAGCCGCACGTCTGGTTACGTTTGTATCTTTTAAGTTGTGTCCTTGTTGCCATGTTAGGACATATTCAGTTATTACTCATTATTTCTGTTTGGTCTCAATTATGTATTTGGGATATTTTGGGATGATGCTTTATATATTGTTTTTTGCTTTTTGTTTTATCTTTTCTTTTTTATTTTTGTTTTTCTCTGCCTACTATTTCTTTTTTTGTTTACACTTTGATGTCTGGCCTCCTGTGATGCCTGATCATTTGCCCGTTGTTGGTGATGTCATTTACCGGCTCTCCGGTTGGCGTCGTCCACGTTCTAGGTGCATTTGGCGGGCCTCAAGGACGCTGGGGGTGGTTTCTTCTCTCCTTAAAAGGTATTTATTCTCTCTATTCTTTTTGTTACTGTTTGCCCTGATGAAGGTCCAGTGAAGGACTGAAAATGTTTGGCGGCTTTGTGAAGCATGTTCTCATGAAATACATTTTCAAGATTATATGAACTGTGTGCTGTCTCCCCTTGGTGAGTCCAGGCTTATTGTATTTGTGAATCAATATGGGACGTGCACCAGGTTTTTGCGTATTTTTAGTTTGAGTGCCACTGCCTGCTCTCTGTGTTGGATATATATATATATATATATATATATATATATATCCTATATAATAATTCGCTAAAATGTGTGTAATGCCACAGTCATGCTCAGTAGAGACTGCTTTGCGTGCTGCAGTCATGTTTAGTAGAGACTGCCAGTGATGAGGCTGATGCAGAGCGGGGCGCTCCGACGGAGTGTCCCGCTCTGTATCAACCACGGCGTGGGCAGTCTCTACAGAACATGACTGCACCGCGACCGGCTGGCACTGTATCAGCCGCGGCGTGGGCAGTCTCTACTGTGCATGACTGCCCCGCGACCGGCTACCAGTGGCACTGTGGCCCGTGTAACGGGCTCTTCAACTAGTATAATATATAAGACAAAAATTCTCATGTATAATACTCACATCCCCACTTCACATAAGGTGAAGAGGGTTAAAATTGTCCGTATTATACCCTAGATTTTATGGTAATCTATTTGTGTCCACTGCTTTGGATTCAGAAATCTCAGCCCATTTACTGACAATCGTGGACACTCAATCCTGGAAAAGGCAGGAATGTCAGCTCCGTCTGATCATATGTAAGACTAGATTTTAGGCCATAGAATACATTTACAGATGTGCAAGGGAAGTAAGCGTATATAACCGATGTTCATTTTATTAGGCGTTGGTATTCCTTTAAATGGAGATTTTTGTCCTTTTAGTGCTAGAGAGGTCTTCAAAGAAATGTTTTGAAGACCTCTTCAACAGGATTAAAACTTGTTTTAAAATGGAGCTTTCACCTTTATTCAAGTTTGTATTTTTGAAAACTGCATTAGAAAACTGTTTATATGTCATATTAACTAAAAGGCCAGCAAACATACAGTTCAGAAGACATTCACACTTATTTCATATGCTAATGTATGCTAATTGAGATGCCTGTGCGGTATCATTGATGTATCACATGATAATGAAGCCTTTGCAGTGACATTTCATATGCTAATGAAGGTTTCAGTGATGTTTCCTATTCTAATGAAGCTTTGTGCAGTACCAGGACATTTTCACTTTTCCCGGAAATAAAAGTGTGAATATTTTCTAAACTATCCATCTGCTGGAATTTTGTTTAACATGACATATAGGCAGTCTTGAATGACATTTTCACTTTAAATTAATGGACATTTTCATTTCCTCTCTAAAATTTAAGTGATTTAAAGCCCCAGTTTCAATCAATGGGCCAAGAATTCCTCCAATGTATCTCTCTACATATGACCCACAGTGTTTTATCTATATTCTCACTTTAAGCTGTTCAATAAAATTGAATTATTTATAAATGTTGTTCTTGTACATTAAGAGTTATACAGTATGTATACGTTATTAGGATTTTGGCAATTTATGGGTGTCATTCTGTGCAAATATTCCCTTTTCACTAAAAGCTTATTACATTCTTTGATGTACGTTATGGCTGTGTTAATAAATGGACTGTTGGGATAATGCTTTCTAGTTTTTTTTTTCTAACTAGCACAGCTTTGTATGTTATTGATGACTTCTTGATAATGTTCCATATCACAAACCTAATGCAATTTACTGCAAGGAAACAAATTATAGAGAAAAATGGGTTCTATTAAGATAGGGGTAGGCAGAACCAGGATCTATTTCCCACAAGGCAATGTAGGACCCTGCCTATAGGACAAAGTTTTGAGGGGTTCCTTACTGTGCTTGCCCCACCCACATTATGAAATCCATGTTGTTTTTCCCATTTGCATCAGTTTATACATTTTTCAGCATGCACTGAACATCACCTTGTACTTGGCCCTGTACAATTTTCAGCATCAGTTACCTGAGGGTGTGGTATGGCTCCCAAACTGGAAAGGGACAGAGTGTGGAGAAAAACACATCATGAACCAATAGCGGGATGGAACTCAGTGCAAGAATGCATGTTCACAAATGCATCAGTGATGCTAAGGGGAGGAGCAGTAATGATTCCTCTTCCTAGTTCAGTGTGTAAAAGGGGTGAAATAACAAGGAACACTTCTCTTAGTGCAGTGTGCAAAAGGGGTAGAGAAATATTGAATTCTTCTCCTAGTGCAGTGTGCCAGATTGACAGAGCAATATGAAGTCCTCCTCTTACTTCAGTGGGTAAAAGGGCAGAAGAACAAATAATCCTCCTAGAAATGGTTCATACAGGGACTTGGAATCCTCCTAGTAGTAGCTATAAGGGTGGAACAACGTGGATGCAGGATGATCCCCAATAGTAAGACAGTGTCACAGTAATCAGGCAAAGAAGGACAGACAATGGTATTAGAATATAACCACCTTTATTGATAATACACGGTAAAGATAATAATGTCCACACAACCCCAGACCATTGGACGATGTCCACATTCTACTACCCAGAGCTGCACGCTGTGCCAAGCACTGCACTACTGACACTATACCAGAGGATACTGGGAATACGCCTATGGTTGTAGCATCAATAGAACCAGCAATGAGGTAGGTCACGTCTCCAACCCAGGTATAGCTAGCCGGAGGCAACATGGAGCGAAAGCAAGCCAGAACCACAGGTACACAGAAGTGAATCATCAGGCAAGCTGGGTACTGCACAGAGCGATTAGTCAGCCAAAGCCACAGGTCAAAACCAATGTGGATAGTCAGACAAGCCAGGGTCTACACAGAGCGAGTAGTCATCCAGAGCCACAGGTCAGAACCAGAGTGAATAGTCAGACAAGCCAGGGTCTACATGGAGCAAATAGTCAGCCAGTGCCACAGGTCAGAACAAGAGTGGGTAGTCAGACAAGCCAGGGTCTACACAGAGCGAGTAGTCAGCCAGAGCCACAGGTCAGAACCAGAGTGGGTAGTCAGACTTAAGCCAAGGGTAAAGTTATCAGCACAAACAGAAGGCCAAGCAAGGTTCATACACAGACTATCGCTACAAAACACTACTGCACTGGAACACCAAATAAGAGCAACTAAAGTGATGTCCAGGCAGTTTATATACACACACAAGAGCAAAGAGTTGGAGCACACAACTAGCTCCTATCACTTTAAGAGCAGAGCGCTACATCACTGGAGGAATTCCCCCATGACGCGTGCCGGCTCTGATGCTGGCCGGATGTGGAAGGACCTGCATAGAAGATGTGGCATGACAGCCGCGAGGAGAAGCTACCAGCTTGTTGAACTGGCTGCTCACAGAAGGGAACGGAAGCGGCCGGCTCTCCACCGCCGGCTGCCAGGAAAGCACAGAGTGCTGACAAACAGGCTCAGTAGGAGTGCGAGGGCACTTGAAACAAATACTCCCAGGAACCACTAGATGGCAAATAGGAGAATGTAGCTGTCTTCCAAAGAAGAGAAGGATGAAAGGCTGAGAATGCTCAAGGTGTCTATCTAGGGACAGAAGTCCAGTAGTTACGCCTGTAGCAAGGCGTTGTTGGAGAAGAAGATGAGGAAGTGGTAGGCAGGTACAGGACCACTATAGACTCCCTGTGGTTGACCAGCCTGGGGAGGTCACTGCCAACAAGCTGAATGGAAGGATGAGAGCCGTTAGCTTGCGGAGGTCACCGCAAACAAGTTGGATGGGGAACGAGAGCTCCAGTAATGCAGTGGAGATGGAAAGTAGCCAAATTGTGGGAGCAGGCAAATGCACAGGTACAAAGACTGCATCCAATGAAGTAGTCAGCTAAGGTCAGGCTGGGAGGACTCTGGGAAGCAGGGACAAAATCAGCAAGTGAGAAGCGGGAGTCAGAAGTCCAAGCCAATCAGAAGGGTTTTTCCCAAATCACAGTTCAAAGAATAATCAAGACGAAGAACCAGGGTCGGTATCAGGTGTGCAGATAATCACTAAAGGCTAACTCTGGTGATAGCCTCATGGACAGCTCAAAGACAGGGCACAGGTGAGAGGAAGCAGGTAGCCTAAAAAGCCATAAACAACCAATCTGCGGCGAGAAGTGGGAACAACAGGTGCAAGGTGGGCAATACTATGACAGTAAGTTTATAACATTGCTAGTGCCAGACATGGGACTAGAATTGTCAGCCTCATTCCTATTGGCTGTGCAGGTAGTTGCAACATCATGATAGCCAATCAAAACAATCAGCCTCCTCTCTCTGGAACTCACCAGCTCTGGGAATTAAAAACCCAGGGATAACTACACTGATGGCTGTAATTTTATAATGTTGCTACTGCCAGTGGTGCAGCTAGCAGGGATTAACTAGCAAAAGACTGAACTTTAAGGGATAGTAATGTCAGAAAAAAAGTATTAACTATATGGTAGATGCAATTAAAAGAGAGTACTTGCACTTATTCGTATCTCTCAAACCATTATGGTTTGAGAGATATAGGAAAATAAAGTTCTCTGGTCCCTCCCCTTTCTGCTTGGAGAGCTGTAAAGCTGTCATAGTATTCTGGTCACTTGACCAGATGTGGCTCTTCAGCAGCTCTGATATAACGATATCTAAAGATAAATACTTAATTGGAACGGTCTACAAAGTGTGCCTGGCTTGCAAGCACACTTTGTAGACCGTTCCAATGAAGTATTTATTTCTAAATAGCGTGATTTCAGCTCTGCTGAAGAGCCTCTGTCTGGTCAGATGACTGGAATCTGCAGCTGTCAGCTAGATGGCAGACTTGAGTAAAACAGCCAGGGAAAGGTAACTTTAGCAAGTTATATCTCTCAAACCATAAAGGTTTGAGAGATAAGACTTACATTGATGTTAATCTTTTTTCAATGTCTACAATATTAAATCAACTTAAAATTAACCATTACTACCCCTTTAACCTATGTTAGTTACCTTTTAACATTTGCTTTTCCTTTGGTGCTAGAGAGGTCTTCAACATTACAAAGCAATGCATTGAAGGCCTCTCTGGCATCCATGGGGTTAACAGGCAGGCAACCGAAGCACATCTACCAGGGCTTAAGTTGGCCTAGGATTTTTGAACGTGTACAGGAATCCCCCACACACACACACAATTCCTCACCAATAAATCACAGCACTAAACCACAAGCAGCATTCACTGCTGACATCATCACACCATTACAGAGTTATTTCCTGAGACATGCGCTCACATCCACAAAGGGTTAATAACTGCTGGGTGAGGATGTAACTTTACAGCATTATATTTCATGTTTATGACACACATTCAATCAGCCGGCGATGTTATCTGCCCGCACTGCTGCAATGCTCTCTCTCACTGATGTGCTTTCACCATAATGGTACAGACATTAGGTTATATTTTTATTGCCGCAGAACTCTGCCTTTGGTTTACGTTCGCGAAATATATTTTTACCATAATGGTTCCACTGACGAACCCATGTACTTAATTTAAAGACATAAACAAGAAAAGTTGCTTATTCCTTTGCTAATGAAAGTTAACCCTTTGAGTTCCAGATGGGTACTGCAATGCATTGCTACCAACTGGGAACTAAGGTGACCACATGTCCCTGATTGCCCAGGAAACTCCCTAATTTTAAATGTGTGTCCCATGTCCCTGGCAGGCCCTTTCTGGGACAATACAAGTCCAGGAATGAAGATTCCAGAGTTCTACACAATAGAAGAACTTCCCATTGTCTACTGTGACAGAAAGTGATGCCTCTGTTAGGCTTCAAGAAAATGGCTTCCAGACAGCGCTCCAAACACTAGCGAGAGAGAGAGCTGTGTCTTGATCCTGACATCAAACAGGAGCTGTAGTGCATTTTTGCTGTAGTTTAATGCTAGTCTAAGGCTTTAGGCGTGATGTACACAGCAGTCAAAGGGCAGTTCTCCCTCTAGTGTCAGGAATTCTGTGGCGCACTGGAGAAAGAGAAGGTTGCACACTGATGTCCAGTGACCCCTCCCACATAGCTGGGCTAGTGCCAAGGACTAGTACTCTGCTGCTCCCGTCTTTGCAGAATCCCAGAATGGCAGAATGGAAATGTGGTCACCCTACTGGGAACTCCCAACATTTCAAATGGCCAAAGAGGGATCCTTTTGTTTTGGTGGGGCATTACTGACCTATTGACACCATTTTGTGCAACTGAATAGATTATTTAGAGAAAGAGCAAAGTATTTTATTTAAAAACAAAAACTTGCTTCAGCGCTGTATATCAAAGTACACTCTAAGTATAATCAATCCCAGGGGCGGACTGACAGGACCCAGGGCCCCTGGTCCAAAAAGAGGTCTGGGCCCCCTGCAGAAATCTCCACATTGCCCCTTCATCTCCACAATGCCCCCTTCATCTCCACATTGCCCCCTTCATCTCCGCATTGCCCCCTTCATCTCCGCATTGCCCCCTTCATCTCCACAATGCACCTTCCACAATGCCCCCATCTCCACATTGCCCGTTCATCTCCACAATGCCCCCTTCATCTCCACATCGCCTCTTCTACCATGCCCCTTCATCTCCACAATGCCCCTACCTGCAGTCCCTGGTGGTCTAGCGGCGCGGCTTAACACTGTGTGAAGTCCCGCACGCCTCTAGTAATGCAGAGGCTGGGAGATGATGTCATCTCCCAGTGCTCTTTATTACTAGAACAGTGCGCCGGCGGCAGTTGTTGGAGAGCTTCTGAGCAGCGCTGGAAGCGGCAGCGGGCCCCCTTTGGTCAAGGGCCCTCGGTCCTTGACCGAATGCCCATATGGTCAGTCCGCCCCTGATCAATCCCCTAAATATATACACTATCTCAGCCCGAGTGATATCTAACTCTTAGGAGATATATCGTAACAAACTTATACAAACAGGATATAGGTGAAACAATGTAAGTAAAAACCAAAAACAAAACAAAAATGTATTTTCCAGCACACATGCACACAGTCTATATTATCGAACCACTATGTAAAATCTCTTATCTTTACACTTTCCAGCGTTTCCACTAGGAGACCTCCGGTAACGAATCCTCCAACACGTTATGTAAAGAGAGAGGAAATGTTCAATCAGAATTGTATCCACACAAAGAAATTCTAACGAGTAATATCCACTTACTCATACGAAGACATCTGCTTGTACTCGCGAATCCCGTCTTCCCGTCTTAACCTCCCAGGATAATTGTTCAGAAGCAAGCTTTTACTATCACGTAGACTGTGATCTTTGTATCTTATGTACTTCAGTATAACATGTCAAAAAGCAAAGACATGTATCAATAGTATTATACACTTTAAAAATATATAGAAAACATATCCACTCGCGGCATTAGTAGTGATAGTCCAACTTAGGCTCACGCCTTCTTTCCACCATCTACCCGACTTTATGATCCTCCCGGAATAGCCTGCAGGTCACTTCTTAGCTTAAATAATGCTTAGGTATATATAATCAATACCAATCATAAGCATATAAAAAGATTTTATTGAACGCTAAAAACACAACTAACTAATATATGCTTCCACAGACTCTATAAGGGATGAGAAAAAACGGCCACTTGCCCGCAAGTCGGCCAATTTCAAGATCGATACAGCTGGTTCAACCGAGGCAACTACTATCGAAACACACCACTGCAAGGACCGTGAATGCTACTACCCCAATGGCCCAACGCGTTTCGTGCTTTGCACTTCCTCAGAGGCAATCAACCAGACTTTTCCCGTATTATTTATACTAAAAACATCGCTGACATCACCAACTACGTAATTTCATTGACAATAATCAAACTTTACCAATCTTTACATTGACAACTGAACAATATTTATTAAAGCCAAAGGATTCTTCATTTGTACGTCTGCACTATTTGTAAATTTATACATTGCACAATGCATATAAAATTATTTATATCTATATCACATTATATTATTGCAAATATTAAATACACATCCTTCTATAATTAAAAATTCCTGGAAATATATCCAATCATTTAAAAAAAACACTTAAGATCAATGTTAATATTCAGACCTCTAGGTGTTAAGGTTTTAAGGTCATATATCCACTGATTGTCTTTACGTGAAACCTTATTAATTATATCTTCACCCCTCCAATTCATCTCTACTTCATCTATTGCTATAAAAGTGAGTAGAGAGGGATCCTTGTTATGAACCTTCATAAAATGTTCGGAAACACTGTGAGACTCTAAACCTTTTTTAAAGGGAAAGTAATGTGTCATAATAAAAGCAGCTCTAATTAATCATCATAGTATTTGAACTTTGGAGAGTGTTATTTCAGTTCTGTCACAGTTGTAGTTCAAGAGTAATTCAATGACAAAGTATCCCCCTCCCACCCCTTTTACTGATGTAACACTGCTCAGCCAGATCAGAAGGGAGGTGCCCAGGTAGACTGCAGAGAGGGACAATCTTCAATTAAGATGAGGGAAAAACCTGAAAAACTTGTCAAGGGTGGCAGGGCTTTCATTGTTCTCATAGGAAGAAGATTGTCCCCTGCTGTTATCTGTCTGGTCTATGGACTGGATTCCACATCTGAGAAGAGATGGCTTACACTAGGTAAAAGGGACAGGAGGGGGAAACTTTGCTTGTGAATATCTCTCAAACCATAAATGTTTGAGAGATAAGACTTATATCGTTCTTCATGTTTTTTTAATGCCTACAAAATAAAATAAAGATAAAATGAAGTATTACTATACCTTTAAGGTTTCGGAAAACTAAGTTTCCTTTCTCACAGCAGTAAGGAAACTTTGTTTTCCGAAACGCGTCTATATAATATTAGCAGGATTATTTTTGTATCAATTTTGAAGAAGAGATACAAATTAAGACAATATTGTCCAGGACATCGTGAAAAGAACAGATTTGGAAAAGGAGTATAGCAGCTGATTAGATCGTCTGTGGTGGCAGCGCAGTCAGAAATACAGCTTCTACATATCCTTATTCCTTCACGTATTGCCTCCGTGTGTTGCGGATATACAAAGTTGCAACCAATCATCAGTGTGCACACGAATTTACATCTATCCCAAGTGAAGACGATAACAGTGATATACTAAGACTGAACTGGTTAACAACTTTATTTAGTGCTGTGGAACAAGATGGTGGTTTTTTAATATCGGACCCATTCAGGGGCGGACTGACCATACGGGCATTCTGTCACGGACCGAGGGCCCATGACCAAAGGGGGCCCGCCGCCGCTTCCAGCGCTGCTCAACAGCTCTCCAACAACTGCCGCCGGCGCGCCGTTCTAGTAATACAGATCGCTGGGAGATGACATCAGCCTCTGCATTACTAGAGGCGCGCGGGACTTCACACAGTGTTAAGCCGCGCCGCTAGACCACCAGGGACTGGAGGTAGGGGCAGTGTGGAGATGAAGGGGCATGGTGGAAGGGGCGATGCGGAGATGGGGGCATTGTGGAGATGAAGGGGGCATTGTGGAGATGAACGGGCAATGTGGAGATGAAGGGGGCATTGTGGAAGGTGCATTGTGGAGATGAAGGGGGCATTGTGGAGATGAAGGGGCATTGAGGAGATGAAGGGGGCAATGTGGAGATGAAGGGGGCATTGTGGAGATGAAGGGGCATTGTGAAGATGAAGGGGGCAATGTGGAGATGAAGGGGCATTGTGGAGATGAGGGGGCAATGTGGAGATGAAAGGGGCATTGTGGAGATGAAGGGGCATTGTGGAGATGAAGGGGCAATGTGGAGATTTCTGCAGGGGGCCCAGACCTCTTTTTGGACCAGGGGCCCTGGGTCCTGTCAGTCCGTCCCTGGACCCATTTACTATCATAAAGTCTTGGAGTTGGTATTGTCCATATTATCAAGTAAGGAAACTAATGGGTATCAGAAAAATGAGGATAGTTCAGATCCCTACCCTTCTATTCTGTCCCAACCTTTATCCTACTTAGGTCATACCTTCTCATCCCTTGTCCGCAGTTGTATCTACCACCTTATTTCCCTTCACTCTACATTCTCATATTCTTACTTTCCACTCTAGTTCTTGGAGGAGTATAACTATGGGTTCTAGGTCACCTGGGGTAGGTTATCATGGACACTCTTGTTTAGGTTGGTCTGCCATTTTTATAACTCCCCACAAGCCCTGAATGCTACTCCAAGTTCCATGGTTAATCCCTCAGATCTTTTGCTCTGCAATACACAATACTAAGAAATGTACAGTATATACTTAGCGGTTCTATGCATCAATGATATATATGTCTTGCTTTAATTTCATCTTTATTCCAATCTACTGATTCCATATTTGTCTTGGAGTCCATAATTGGACTTTACATTTATTATGTAAGATGTGTAAGATGTGTTTTAATTCATTTTGGGATGTCTAATTTCGATATGCTTGTATACCTTTGTAATGACTTTTTCTTCAATAAAAAAAAAAAAAAAAAAAAAAAGATAAATAATTAGATCTCCTGAAGAACTGACCGTGTAACCACAAAAGGTACGTTAACAGTATACTATCCTGTTCACCCTTAAAAATCTTGGTAAATACAATGGACAGACTGTAATATACATTACCAGAATAATCCTTTATAATAATTCGCTAATGTGTGCTTGTCAGAAGCTGTCATGCGCAGTACAGACGGCTGTGCGTGCTGTAGTAATGCGCAGTACAGACTGCCCGTGCCGCAGCTGATAAAGGAGTGGCGTGTGCCCTGCTCCATTATGAGCCGCGGCGTGGGCAGTCTCTACTGTGCATGACTGCACCGCGGCTGTTGCTGCCTGGCACTGTGGCCTGTGTACACGGTCTGTTCAACTAGTTTTATGATAAAGCAACAGTGGAGGTTAACAGATAGTGAAGAGTGAATCTTCCAGTATTTTTGCTAACATCATAATCTTTTCTGCCGACATTTCTAAGTCTTCTTTTTGTCTCTTCTTGGTTTAATTTAACTACTGATTTTTAACATTTTGCATTATACTATATTTGTTTTCCCATTTTTTATCTGTATAGATATATTGTGATCGAGTCGGACAACAAAATCGGGTGTTGTGTGGGGCCCCGCACGACTCCACGATTTTTTATCTGATATTGCGGTCTTTTCCGCTTTAAAACCATTACAATGGCTTCTAATGTTGCGCTCACGCAAAGGTACATTGTCGCAATGTGTTAAAGAAAAATTGCTTTTTTGTGTGAGCTGTGTGTTAACATTTGGGAAACCTAATAGAACAGTTCCCTAGAACCATATGTTTTAGCTCTCTAGTTATCGCTTAATACATTTTTCCAGTCTTAAACCGACTTCCAGTCTGGACTTCTTTATTTTTCATTGATATTAAGTTGGTATTGCGCTAGGAAATATTTTTTTAGATATTTTTGAGCTTTTTATGTTTCATAGGTGAATGAAACAATATATCTTATAGCTGCTTATAAAGTATTTTATTATTACCATTTCTGGTTAACCCCTTAAGGACCGGGAAAATCTGAGGTCATTTTCCCTTAAGGACTGGAGCAATTCTGACCTTTTCGACTATGTCTTTGTTCAACAGTGTTTTCCCTCTTAGGCTTTTATTCCACCCCCATAAATTATATACTGTTTTTTTAAGCACAAATAGGGCTTTCATTTGATACCCCACTTATATGGATAACCCACCATTTACTTTATTAAAATGAAAAAAAGGTAAAAAAAAGTAAAAAGAACCCCCATTTTTGTTTTTTTCTCTTCAGATCAATTGGGCACAAAGGGTTAAATTTTTATGGAGACTGCATGAAAGGTATGACAGTCATACCTACAAAATGTGCAGTTTAAAGTGGCCACTTCCCCCCCCTTGGGTGAAAATCCCCATGTCCCTTTTCCCCACCCTATTTTGTCACTTTTTTATCCCTGATATTTGGCGGTGTGCATAAGTGTATTACATGGCTCCACAACAATCACACTTCCAAAATTGTTTAATAAGATTATTTTAAAAAAAAAATAAAATATGTTTTTGTAAAAAAAAAAAATGTGTTGTGTTTAAAAAAAAAAAAAAAAAAAAAGTATCATTGCAGGTCAGAAATTGACCTGCATTTAGCAAGCCTCTGGCACCAGCAGTGAAGGGGTTAATACTCCCAACTGCTGTATTCTCATTTGCCACTAGGTGTCTCCTCTCTACTTCTGTCTCCCTTACTTTGATAGCAAGGGAGACAGAGTTAGAAGAGACACGCAGAGACAGCATGCTTTGCGCGCTGCCTCTGTCTCTCACTATGCCGGTGCATGTGATAGCTGCTGCGGCGATCACATGAACCGGCACAAGCAAAAAGGGCTGAGACTGAACTCCCCGGTCTCGGAGCGCTCAGTCGCAGCCTGGAATTAATGATAGCAGTGTGCACGGAGGTCCTTAAGGGGTTAAGGAGCGCACCTTTATTTTATATATATTATATAAAAAAAGACGTGTCTATCAAGTCCAGCCCATGCCCAAAACACCCATGTTGAAGTTATTTCCAATTTAGGACCAAGTGGTAAAAAAATTTCTTTCCTGACTCCAAATGGCAGTCAGATATTTCCCTGGATCAAAGACGTATCTGCATTGGAGCCTTCTGTCATTCTTTTAAATATTGTTCTTTGCTAGATAGGCATCCATTGCTTTTTTAAAAAAGCAGTTGCATTATCTGCAAGTACAAGATCCCGAGGCAAAAAACCCCACAGCTTTACCACATTTACTGTAAAAAATCCCTGCCTTTGTTTTAGTGGAAAGCACCTTTCCTCAAGTCTTAATGGATGACCTCTTGTTCTTAGCTCAGCTCTTTGCCTAAATAATTAATTGAATAGTTCTCTGTATTGACCTTGAATATATATGTAAATGGTAATCATATCACCCCTTAGACGTCTCTTCCTCCAATCCCTTTATCAGTTTTGTTGCACGTCTCTGCACTTTTTCCAGTTCAACAATGTCTTTTTTAAGAACTGGCACCCAAAATTGTACTCCATATTCTAGATGAGGCCTAACCAAGGATTGATACAGAGGTAGTGAAAAAAAAGCTGTCTGTACTTTGTGAGGGCTCCTGAGGGTAATAGGTATCGTACTGGACCTTATGTGGCCTTCAAATGCTTCTCCTGTATCTCCATTACTTGTACTCAGGAGCGCATGTCCCTCTAATCATGCAAACGTACTAAGGCAATAAAGAGGAGGAAATCTGGAACATACCAACGGCAACATCAGGAATATATAAAAATCCTCAAACTTCCAATTGATTTAAATGGGACTTTTAACCTATTGGGGGTCTTGGAGACCTCTCTAGCATTCAAGAGGTTAAAAGTCCCATTTAAAACCATGGCACCGTTTCCACACGTTCGCACTGCTGGTGAGTTCAACCCGAGGATTTTCTGTTGTTTCATTGTGTCTGTGATACAGCGTCATAGCACTTCTTGCTTGTATGTGTGGCAAACCAAAGACACCATAAATGACAAACACAAATTCAGTGTCTTATAAATGGGTCTTTTAACCCATTGAATGCTAAAGCAAAGCAATGCATTGGAGATCTCTCTTGCATTCAATGGGTTAAAAGATCCAGTTAAAGGGATAGGAATACTTCATTTTATCTTTATTTTATTTTGTAGTCATTAAAAAAACATGAAAAACGATATAAGTCTTATCTCTCAAACCTTTATGGTTTGAGAGATATTCACAAGCAAAGTATCCCTCCCCCCATTCAGCCAGATCAGAAGGGAGGTGCCCAGGTAGACTGCAGAGAGGGACAATCTTCAATTAAGATAAGGGAAAACCCTGAAAAGTTTGTCAAGGGGGGAAAGGCTTTCATTGTTTTCATACAAAGAAGATTGTCCCCTTCTGTTATCTGTCCTGTCATACAACCAGACTCACATCTGAGAAGAGATGGCTTACACTAGGTAAAAGGGGCGGGAGGGGGAAACTTTGCTTGCGAATATCTCTTAAACCATAAAGGTTTGAGAGATAAGACATATCATTCTTCATGTTTTTTTAATGCCTACAAAATAAAATAAAGATAAAATGAAGTATTACTATCCCTTTAATTTAATGGTAAATGTGAAATAGTCGAGTGGTACCGTTGGTCTGTTTGTTGTCTGAGTGATACGGCCTCAGTGTCTCTTCTCTGGATAGTCTTCAGTTCTCTTACACAAACTCTTTGAAGTCTTTAAAAGCCCAAGAGGGAATGCAGCCAGATAAATCCACTTCATTGCTGTGGTTCTGATTTTTGTGATGGATGTAAATATTTATCCACCTCTGTTTTCAACCACAGAAAGCTTATTTTCCTTCTTATTATCTGTTATTTTTAGCCCGCTGACATATGAATCAGAATTATGCAACCTCGAACGATAAACTAAAATGTAAGAAAAATAACAAACATTTTACAGCAGACACACGCACAAGATAGTGAACTTTTCATGAGAATTTTATTTGGTTTCTTTATGATTATTATTATTATCAAGCTAACACATTCTATACTGCTGTACAATTAGGACATTTATTACAAACAAATGACTCATGTAAACAAATTGATTCAGATGTTAGAGGGCCCTGCTTGTGAGGACTTACAACCTAAAGGGAGAAGAGAATAACTGAAATACAAGGTACATTTGGAATGGATTTAGTTACAGAGCGTGATCCATAAGGCTGGCCAACCAGGTTTCTTTCAAAGGGCCGGGATAATGTAAAGTTGCTGGAGTAGCAGTTTTGGGACAGTTAGAGGTGTTGGGTGTTAGGGTCTTTGAAGAGGTAGGCTTTGAGTGAGCATGTGAATGACTGAAAGTGAGGGAAGAGTGAGATGGAGCATGGTAGTAAGTTTCAGAGATGGGGACATAGTAGTAGGTTCCAGAGACATGGAGAGCAGTAGTGCATTCTGGAGATAGGAGAGAGTTTGATGGAAGATGTTAGTTAGTGCCAGAGATAATGAAGAGCCTGATGGAGCATGGTAGTGACTTCCAGAGATAGGGGAGAGTCGGTTGGAGAGTGGTAATGAGTGCCAGAGATAGGGGAGAGTCGGTTGGAGAGTGGTAATGAGTGCCAGAGATAGGGGAGAGTCGGTTGGAGAGTGGTAGTGAGTGCCAGAGGTAGGGGAGAGTCTGATGGAGATTTGTAGTGAGTGCCAGAGATATGGGAGAGTCAGTTGGAGAGTGGTAATGAGTGCCAGAGATAGGGCAGAGTCAGATGGAGGGTGGTATGAGTTCCAGAGATAGCAGAGAGTCTGATGGAGCTTGGTAGGGAGTTCCAGAAATAGTGGTGAGTCTGATGGAGCGTGGTAGTGAGTTCCAGAGATGTAAGAGTCTAATGGAGAGTGGTAGTGAGTTCCAGAGATAGGAGAGTCTGATGGAGAGTGGTAGTGAGTTCCAGAGATAGGAGAGTCTGATGGAGAGTGGTAGTGAGTTCCAGAGATGGAAGGGTCTAATGGAGTATGGTAGAGAGTTACAGAGATCAGAAAATCTGGGTGGTAGATGGTTGTAGTGAGTTCCAGAAATAAGGGACACTCTAATGGAACATGGTAGTGAGACACAGGAGAGTCAATTTGAGTATGGTAGGGATTTCCAAAAATATAGTCTGACTGAGTGTGGTCGTAAGGTCATGAGAAAGGGCAGAGTACGATGGAGTGTGATAGTGAGTTTCAAAGACAGGAGGGTCCAATGGCAAGTGGTAGTGAGTTTTACAATAGTGAGAACATCATGGAGCATGGGAGTGAGTTCAAGAAATATGGAAGAGTTTGATGGAATGTGGAGCATTGGACAAATAGAGGCACTGGAGCATGAGACTGATACAGGCACGTGAGTATGGGGCAGAAGAAATGGAATATGGGAGAGGGAGAGAGAGAGAGGGGGGATGAAGCATGGGACAAATAGATGGAAGTAAGGGAGAGAGAGGGAGTGGAGCACAGAACAGAAAGAAGGAATGGGTCAGAGGGCAGAGAGATAGGGAGAGAGAGAATGGAGTATGGGACAGAGAGAGGGAATGGAGCATAAGGTAAAGTCAGGGTATGGGGCATAAAACAGAGAGAAGGGACAGAGTGAGGGACACAGAGAGGGAATAGGGCATATAGCAGAAAGAGGGAACAGAGTGTGGGACAGAGAGAGGGAGTGGGGCATGGAGCAGAGAGAGTGGATGGAATTTGAGACAGAGAAAGGGAATTAAACATGGGAGAAAAAGAGATAATGGAGCACTTAACAGAAGGAGGTAAAACATAAGAGGGGCTGAGAAGTAATGGAGCATGGGAGAGAGAAGGTGTCAAAACACAAGAGAGAAGAAGGATGCAGTCTGGGGAGAGGGAGGATGGAGTCTGGGAGAGGTGATGGAATCTGGGGAGAGAGATGATGGAGTCTGGGGGATGGAGTCTAGGGAGAGGTGATGGAATCTGGAGTGAGAGATGATGGAGTCTGGGGAGAGAGATGATGGAGTCTAGGGAGAGGGAGGATGGAGTCTGGGGAGAGGGAGGATGGAGTCTGTGGAGAGGGAGGATGGAGTCTGGGGAAAGAGATGATGGAATCTGGGGAGAGGGAGGATGGAGTCTGGGGAAAGAGATGATGGAGTCTGGGGAGAGGGGGGGATGGAGTCTGGGGAGAAGTGGGATGGAGTTTGTGGAGTCTGGGGAGACGAAGTATGGAGAGAGATGACGGAGTCTGGGGAGAGGGAGGATGGAGTCTGGGGTGAGGGAGGATGTAGTTTGTGGAGAGGGAGGATGGAGTCTAGAGTGAGAGATGATGGAGCCTGGGGAGAGGGAGGATGGAGTCTAGAGTGAGAGATGATGGAGCCTGGGTAGAGAGATGATGGAGTTTGGGGAGAGAGATGATGGAGTTTGGGGAGAGGAAGGATGGAGTCAAATGATGGCGAGATGATAAAAGGTGTTGGCGACTTATGGCCCTAATGCATAAAACAAAAGATGATCAATTCCGGGGCAAACCAACAGCACCATAAGGGAACACATAGACATTTCCAAAACTTCCATTAATTTAAATGGGAGTTTTAACCTCTTGAATGCTTGAGAGGTTTCGCATTGGTGACCTCTCAAGCATTCAAGGGATTAAAAGCCCCATTAAAAATGGGAACTATAACTTCCTATAAAGTAATACTTATTTCATTCTTTGTCCTCAATACAAACTGTTTTTCTTTTTGTAAATCGCTAATTTTATGGAGAAATAAGCTTCTAAAATGTAACCGCATTACGTCAAATCAGGCCTTGCTGCGGTACTGCTCTGTACCATACGGCTTTCAATCTTCTCCTCTTCTTATTCCCTGTTGTGCCTTGTTCCCTCCTCCTTGCCTGATGCTGGAATCCTCCATGTGAACTGGCACTCTCCCATTGGCCAGAGAGCGTGCCAGGTCACAAGGAGGATTCCAGAGTCAGACAAAGAGGAGAGAACAAGGCACAACAGGGGAGGAGAAGATTGACAGATATGTGGCACAGAGCTGTACTGTGGCAAGGCCTGATGTGACGTCGTGGGTTAAATTTTAGAAGCTTATTTCTCCATAAAATTAGCGATTTGCAAAAAAAAAAAAAAAAAAAAAAAAAAAAAAAGATTTAATCGCCATTGGAGACAAAGAATAAAATAATAATTACTTTATAGGAGGTGAGAGTTCCCCTTCAAATCAGTGGGAATTTGGTGATTTTTTTATGGGTTGCTCCAGTATTCCTCACCTTTTGTTTTCTGCATTAGGCCCTTAGACAGGTGATGGATGAGAGAGATCAGGTGTTCCCGTTTTCAGATTATGAAAAAAATTGGTGCCTGGAAATGTCCCCTAAAACCCAGATTAGATTTACCTGCTCCAACCCATGAACAGTATGTTAGCGTACCCTTGTGGCGGCAGCCCGAGCAGTCCGCATCTTGCTTCCAGCGGCTCCAGCCGCATCCTGCTTCTGGTGGAGCGGCTGCTTGCTCCCCTTCGCAACTCGACCGCGTCCTGTATACTGGAGGCTCATCCGCCTCCTGGATCTCTGTGCGGCTCCAGCTGCTTCAGTTTCTGCATCCCAGCGAGCGGGGTGACGTCATCTATGGGCGCACATTCAAAAGCATGGATGTGTGCTCCATTTAATGGTACAGTTACCTAATGTGATTCCTCTTCTTCCTGTGGCTACTGCCTGGACACAGGGCTCAGTCACCCTTTTGTTGGTGTCCAGTTCAATTCTATATTTTGGCATTCCGTGTATTATCTGGCTTGTGTGACTACCCGATCTGGTGCTGACCTGTGGATCTGTCTGACTATCTGCTCCGTGTATGACCCTTGGCTTAGTTGGATAACCATTCTGGTGCAGACCTGTGGCTCTGGCTGACTACCAGTTCCGTGTATGACTCCTGGCTTGTCTGACTACCCATTCTGGTGTTGACCTGGGTCTCTGTCCACTGCGTACCCAGCATACCAACGTTTCAGTGGATATCCTATCTGGTGCAAACCTATGGCTCTGGCTGACTACTCCATGTATGACCCCTGGCTTGTTTTACCATCCATTCTGGTGCTGACCTGTGGCTCTGGCTGACTATGGTATGGCCTTCTGTGAAGTCAGATAGCCAATCTTTTACGGGCCTTTGGCTCTGGTAGACTTACACCTGGTTGCCTTCCTATTAGTCTGGCTTCTCCCAGGTGCAGACCTGTGGCATTGCAGACTACTCCTTGTCCCATCGCCGGGACCAATATAGAGAATCACATGGAAGCAGTCTTCTATTTCTGGTAGTTGTCGCTTGCTCCGTTGTGCTCTTCTCTCTCATACCGTTTATTGTGATATTTCTGTTTCATTGTCGGTGCCTAATAAAGTTGGTGTTACCCTTTAGTACTTGTCCTGAGTTTTCTTGCCGAACCGTGACAATACAACTTGTTACTACCAGAACATTTTCTTATTGGCTGAAAATATATAAGGTGAGATGTTAAAAAAGTTGTGGTATGTAATTCGGCTTATTTTTTTAGTTATGACTATGTACGATGTATATTAACATGATTTTGTTTCCATATACAATGGTTTTTGGGTTTGCATATGAATATCATACATACTTTGCTTCGATGTTATGCTTACTCTGTTTTATGTTTTAAATCTTACAAATTAAGCTTTTTAAACTAAAAAAAAAAGTTGCGATAATTGAAATTGTCTGTAATCAGAATTAACCCTTTGAGTGCTGGAGTGGTGCAGAATGCATTGCAAAGCAAAGCAAACCCTTTGAGTGCCAGAGTGGTACAGAATGCATTGCAAAGCAATGCATTCCGTACCATTCTGGCACTCAAAGGGTTAAAAAGTCCATATGTCATAGTCTGTTGATTCCCAGACATTGTATCGTCATTTTTTGCATCCAATTTCACCAGCTCTGTGAAAGGGAAAAAGGCACCTTAGAAGTGATATTCACTTCAGTGTAATTTCCATGCAATTTAACCCCCAGTGCTAGGAAATTCTCCAAAGCATGGAAATGCACAGGCAACCCCTTCTGGTGCATTAAAGGGATAGTAATACTTGAAAATAATTTTATTTTATATTGTAGTCCTTAAAAAAAACATTAAAAATTATGTGTCTTATCTCCCAAACCTTTATGGTTTGGGAGATATTAGCAAGTAACGTTAAGTAAAGTTCCCTTTTCATGGCTGTTTTAGTCAAGTCTGCCATCTAGTGGACTGATTTGGAATCCGGTCCACAGATCAGCGGGCAGCTCTTTAGCAGTGCCGAGATCACGCTCTTTAAAAAGAACTACTTCATTGGAACTGTGTACAAACTGTGCTTGGCTTGCAAGCAAACTTTGTAGACCATTCCAATGAAGAAATTATTTTTAAAGATCATGAACTCGGCACTGCTAAAGAGCTGTCGGCTGATCTGTGGACCGGATTCCAAATCTGTCCACTAGATGGCAGACTTGGCTGAAACAGCCAGGAAAAGGAAACTTTACTTTATTTTACTTGTGAATATCTCCCAAACCATAAAGGTTTGGGAGATAAGACTTATATAATTTTTTATGTTTTTTTAAGGGCTACAATATAAAATAAAATTATTTTCAAGTATTACTATCCCTTTAACCAGCAGAGTTATCTTAGCGGCATGTACGTATTATATATACATCATATAATATTTTATAGTATATATAGTAGCATGTTATTGACAGCTGTTTTTACATCCCCGTTGACTCACCAATAGGTGCCATAATTTAACATTTTGAGTGCCAGAGGTGTTTGCAAAGCAGTCAGATTATGACAGACACTCTCTGACCAATGCAATAAAGATCAGATCAGGTCTACTTATCACTTAGACAGCTTAATAGCATGTTTTATCTTTAATCTGGTCTGCTAGTGGTTCGCTAGGTTACCCCAGAGAAAGCTGTTGTAACTGCTCCATTCCCTCTAGTGAGCTACTATATAATTGATTTCATAGTGAAATCAGAACTTAATTCTTTCTTGCAACAATCCTCTTCTGCCATCTAGTGGACAAACAATAAACATCTCAGTCTTGTGTGGACATCAATTAATGCAGCGGTTCTCAAACATTTTCAAGAAGAGGAAGCCTTTTATTTGATACTAGTGTAAAACCCGTGTACACGGGCCAAGGCCCGGGTGATGTTAACCCTCTGAGTGCTTTGCAATGCGTTGCGTACCCCTCTGGCACTCAAAGGGTTAAGAGGCTGGTCATTCTCTGTGTCCTGCCGCCAGCGCTGTCATGCACTGTAGAGATTGCCCGAAAGCACAGAATGCTCCCAGCACAGAACTCCCAGCATTCCGCACAGAATGGTTCCAGCACAGAACTCCCAGCATTCCTCACATAATGCTCCCAGCACAGAACTCCCAGCATTCCGCACAGAATTCTCCCATCACTGAACTCCAAGCATTCTGAGCATTCGGGGCAGTCTGTACTGCGCGTGAAGGCTTCTGACAAACATCCTAGCGAATTATTATATAGGATGAAATATCTGTGGAATCATAAAAATGAAAACCTTAATATTAAGTTTATTAGAATAATTGGTACTAGTAATTTACCCCTTTGAGTGCCAGATGGGTACACAATGCATTGCAAAGCGATATGTTGCGTACCCCTCTGACACTCAAAGGGTTAAGACTAAGTCATTAGACTATAATGCACAGGATAACTATTATCAGGTAATGGTAATATTTTATAGTGATTATAAAAAAAGAAATCTATCAGAAAACAAATTTCAAATATGTCAGTGTTCCTTGTGTCCTGTGGCATTGGTAGTCAACTTTTGGCCCTTCAGCTGTTATCCTAAAACATGCATTTAATGGTTAGTCAGATATTTCTGTTCAATGCTATAAAGCAATACACTAAACCAAGAGGGATAGCTAATCAAATCACTGCACCTATAATGTGAACAGTATTAAGCATTTTACCATAATAACATGGAAAGAAAATAGACACATTCTATCCTTATTTTTTAAAAGAGACAAATGAACTATCCGGCAACATAAACAGTTTATGCCTCTGTAATACCCTTGTGCCCATATGTTGGGGGTTATGCACTAAGGAGTGATAAAGAGGTGATAAAGTAGAGATAACTTCTCCAGTGATATCACTTCTCCAGTTCCTATGTTATTCTGTGGAGCCAATGCACTAAGATTTCTCCAACTCTGGAGATCTTAGTGAATACAGTAACTTAGGAACTGGAGAAGTGATATTGCTGGAGAAGTTATCTCTGCATTATCACCTCTTTATCCCGCCATTGTGCATAATCCCTGTTATGTTACGGAGGGTGGGGGTGTTAATCACTAAGCGGTGATGAAAAGGTGATAAAGTGGAGGTAACTAATCCAGTGATATCAGTTCTCTGATTCCTATGTTATTCTATGGAGCCTATGTGTTAACATTTCATTAGATTTGGAGATCTTAGTGCATTGGCTCTATAGAATAACATAGGAACTGGAGAAGTGATATCACTGGAGAAGTCATCTCCTCTTTATCACCTCTTTATCACGCTGTAATGAATTTCCCTTCCCCCTCTTGTTGTAGTGCTCTACCTGTTGGATGACGTTAGAGATCTGTGTTTTCTGCAATGCTTTAGACTGAATATTCAACCCAAAATATTACACAGTATCTCCACTCAAAAATTAGCCTGTAAACGGCTGTTAGCCCCTACTGAACATAACACAAACACACGCTTAGATAAAAGGAAAAAGTAGTTTAAATTAATGGGGAAGTAACAACTCACACTAATAACTCCATCTTATACATACCTCCCAAGTGGCCCTCTTTAGGAGATATTAGGGGTCTGTACCTCCCATGTGTCCTGCTTTAGTCAGGACAGTCCCTCTGAGACCCAAATCCCTCTGTCTCTGTGTTCCTCTTCTAGGAGATCCGGCTGTGTGGTGTGTATAGAAGTGTATCACATTGCTACGCAGAAATACAACTCATATTAATGTTTATTTAAACTTCAGTACACATGATAATAAATTAGTCTGTAAATAAAGTAATTTGTTCTTGTCCTAAATCATTTATTCAATTAAAGGGATAGTAATGTTTCAAAATAAAAGTAGCGCCACTTAATCATCATAGTATTTGGGCCCTGGAGAGTGTTATTTCAATACTCTCAGAGTTGTAGTTCAAGAGTAATTGAATGATAAAGTATCCCCCTCCTGCCCCTTTTACTGATGTAACACTGCTCAGCCAGATCAGATGGGAGGTGTCCAGGTAGACTGCAGAGAGGGACAATCTTCAGTTAAGATAAGGGAAAAACCTGAAACACTTGTCAAGGGGGGCAGGGCTTTCATTGTTCTCATAGGAAGAAGATTGTCCCCTGCTGTTATCTGTCTGGTCTATGGACTGCATTCCACATCTGAGAAGAGATGGCTTACACTAGGTAAAAGGGGCGGGAGGGGAAACTTTGCTTGTGAATATCTCTCAAACCATAAAGGTTTGAGAGATAAGACTTATATCGTTCTTCAAGTTTTTTTAATGCCTACAAAATAAAATAAAATTAAGTATTACTATTCCTTTAAAGGGTTTTAAGGTTACCATGAGCGATGGGCAGAGATTGCTGCCAGCAACGGTCATGTCCAGCTTCATCGACATGGCATCAAGAGGTTATCTCTTGCTTATAGGAGAGAGGAAATAATCTGAGGGGCTGCTTTGCTTTTTAAGCAGTAGCGCGCACACACACAAACACACACACACACACACACATATATATATATATATCACATAGTTCAAACACGTTAACAATCTACAATTTGGTCATCCAAAATTCAATGTTCTCAAATCCCACTGTCAAGAGATCCCTTCTCAGGACTGGTCATGATTAGTGATGATCGAGCACCCCAATGCTCGGGTGTTCGGGTGCTCTGCCCGAGCACCCGAGCCCCATTGAAGTTAATGGGAGGACTCGAGCATTACACCAGGCACCCCCTGCTCTGATGAGGGGAGGGTGCCTGGTTCATAGGAAAAGGTCAGAAAATGATGGAAACACCACAGAAATGGTTCAGGGACAGCATAGGGAGGATGTCTGGATGCATCTTGGACTCCAACGTCGCTGCTGGGAACGATGTTTCGCCCGTAGTACGCCATTTTTACAGACTGACCGTAAAACACACAAAAAGGAAGATAAAAACGACTTTAGGCGAAAAATTGTTACCAAACAGTATTTGCTGTATATTTACTTGTATATCATCTGCAAATTCTGCAAAAAATGTCATCGATTTTTCGGAACTGGGGCCATGATTAAGAGGGAAACGTGCGCAGTGTAAAGCAGGTGTTCAACGTGGTTATGGCCCGGGTAAGGTACAGCATTCAGGAACGGAGGCCGCAGCTACCACAGGTTTTACAACATGTCCGTTTGCCCTTGTTAAGTCCAAAATTTATAGTCGGAACAGTGGGGTCTGATCCATTGAGTAAAAGTGACGAAGTGACTTAGTGGATGAAGCCAAGAACTACCTTCTGCTCTGTCGAACACCCCAGCCCTATTTAATTCAATGGGAGGACCTGAGGCACTCCGATACAACCTGTATATCACAAAATGGAGGGCCTCATTCACATTGTGGTACAATAGTTCAGGTAGTGGTCCAACACTCATAAAGCCTATGCACTAAGTGAAAGGGCTGCCAAAAATTAGACTGAAATGTCACTCCAATACACCCTTTATTACCCATAAAGGAGGGCATCATACACAGCCTTGAAAAATTAGGATTAATGGCCTGCTGGTGACCCTCTAAAACGTTAGGGGCGAGGGCATGCCGCTAAGCTGACCATCTAAAACATTAGGAATGAGGGTCTGCTGCTGAGCGGACCATCTAAAACATTATGGGTGAGGGTCTGCTGCGGAGCTGACCATCCTAAACATTAAATGCGAAGGCCCGCTAGTGAGCTGACGCTATAAAACATTATATGAGAGGGCCCGCTAGAGAGCTGACCCAATAAAACATTATATGAGAAGGCCCGCTGGTGAGCTGACCTATACAAAAATTGTCAAACAGGGCCCGCTGGTGAGCTGGCCCTATATAAAAATTATATCACAGGGCCCGCTGGTGAGCTGGCCCTATATAAAAATTATATCACAGGGCATATGGAAGAGGAGGAGGAGGATGAGAAGATTAAGAGTCAACCATATACCCGTTTTTTGGGTGGAAGGGGTGAATGGGAATACAGAGTATTCCCATCATTGTAAATAACATATCTAAAGTGACTTTATGTTCACCCGGGGCTTTCCTCCAGTGGAGTGGAGAAGTCAGGGGAAATCCAGGCCTTGTTCATTTTTATAAGTGTCAACCTATCAGCATTTTCGGTGGAAAGGCAGATACGCTTATCTGTTATGATGCCACCAGCAGCACTAAATACCCGCTCAGACAGAACGCTGGCGGCAGGGCAGGCCAGCACCTCCAAGGCGTAGAGTGCCAGTTCATACCACGTGTCCAGCTTGGACACCCAGTAGTTGTAAGGCACAGAGGGATCATTGAGGACGCTGACACGGTCTGCTACGTACTCCTTCACCATCTTCCAAAACTTTTCCCTCCTTGTGACACTAGGCTGCGCATCAGGGTGAGGGTGCTGGCGGGGTGTCATGAAGGTGTCCCACGCCTTGGAGAGTGTTGCCCTGCCTTTGTCGGAACTGCTGTATGCTCCCCTTTTCTCCCCTTCTCGGTTGGCCAAGGTAGCACGTACTCTGCTGCCAGCGTTGTCAGATGGAAAATTTTGGAGCAATTTTTCGACAAGAACCTTCTGGTATTGCACCATTTTGCTTGTCCTCTCCACCGGAGGAATGAGAGATGAGAAATTCTCTTTGTAGCGGGGGTCCAGAAGGGTGAACACCCAGTAATCCGTGTTGTCTAAAATGCGTATAACGCGTGGGTCACGGGAAAGGCAGCCTAACATAAAGTCAGCCATGTGTGCCAGAGTACCAACAGGCAAGATTTCACTGTCCTCACCAGGAGGATGACTCTCAATCTTCTCATTCTCTTCCTCCTCTTCTGCCCACCCACGCTGAAGAGATGGAAATAAAGTTCCATGGCTACCCTCTGTAGCGGAGGCAACCGTGTCTTCCTCCTCCTCCTCCTCCTCCTCCAATTGTCGCTGAGAAGACGAAGTGAGGGTGCTCTGGCTATCACCTTGTGTAAGCTCTTCCTCCCCCATTTCCACCTCTTCCACATGCAAAGCGTCGGTTTTAATTGTGAGCAGCGAGCGTTTCAGTAGACACAGAAGTGGGATGGTTACACTGATAATAGCGTTATCGCCGCTCACCATCTGTGTCGATTCCTCAAAATTGCGTAAAACCTCACAGAGGTCTGACATCCATTCCCACTCCTCACTTCTGATTAGAGGAAGTTGAACGGAGAGGCGACGACCGTGTAACAGCTGGTACTCCACTACTGCCCTCTGCTGCTCACAAAGCCGGGCCAACATGTGGAAGGTGGAGTTCCAGCGCGTGCTCACGTCACACAGCAGCCGGTGAGCTGGCAATTGTAAGCGCTGCTGCAGCTTCAACAGGCCGGCTGAAGCTGTAGATGACTTACGGAAATGTGCACACACGCGGCGCACCTTCGTCAAGAGATCATGCAAATTGGGGTAGGTTTTTAGAAATCGCTGAACCACTAAATTAAATACATGCGCTAGGCATGGTACGTGTGTGAGCTTGCCGAGCTCCAAAGCCGCCACCAAGTTACGCCCATTATCGCACACAACCATGCCTGGTTGCAGGTTGAGTGGCGAGAGCCACTGCTCGGTCTGGTGACTAATCCCCTGCAACAGCTCTGAGGCCGTGTGCTGTTTGTCCCCAAGGCAGATCAGCTTCAGCACGGCCTGTTGACGCTTCCCCACTGCAGTGCTACACTGCTTCCAGCTACCGGCTGATGGGTGAGTGGCGCTGCGCGCAGAGAATTCGGAGGTGGAAACGGAGAAGGAGGAGGAGGAGCCAATAACGTAGGTGCTGGCGGAAACCCTGATGGAGGTAGGGCCCGCAATCCTCGGCGTGGGTAGCACCTGTGCCATCCCAGGGTCCGAGTCGCTCCCAGCCTCCACGACATTCACCCAGTGTGCCGTCAGGGAAATGTAGCGTCCCTGGCCACAAGCACTTGTCCATGTGTCAGTCGTTAAGTGGACCTTCCCAGTAACTGCGTTGGTCAGGGCACGGGTGATGTTACGGGACACATGGTGGTGTAAGGCGGGGACGGCACACCGGGAAAAGTAGTGGCAGCTGGGGACTGCGTACCGAGGGACAGCTGCTGCCATCAGGCTGCGGAAGGACTCAGTCTCCACAAGCCTAAATGGCAGCATTTCGATGGCCAGTAATTTGGAAAGGTGTGAGGTTAGTGCTATGGCCTGTGGGTGGGTGGCTGGGTATTTTCGCTTGCGCTCAAATGCCTGGGGTAACGACATTTGGACGCTGCGCTGGGACAGGGAAGTGGATGTGGTCGCTGATGGTGCTTCAGATGGTACAGGTGCAGGGCGGGAGGTATGCGGGCCTGCGCCTTTGACAGGCGATTGGCCGGCACCGAAAACAGGGGAAGAGGAGGCAGTGGTGTGGCCTGCAGACACAGATTGGCGATCCGGGCGTTCCTCCCACTTATTACGGTGCTTGGATGCCATGTGTCGGATCATGCTGGTGGTGGTGAGGTTTCTAGTGTTCATGCCTCGGCTCATTCTGGTGTGGCACAGGTTGCAAACTACAATTTTTTTGTCGTCCGCACTTTCCTTAAAAAAACGCCATACCGCGGAACACCTAGCCCTTGGCAAGGGAGATTTACGCAAGGGGGTGCTCCGTGGAACATTTGCGGGCCGGTTTGGTGCGGTCCGCCTTCTTTCTTTAGCCACACCACTGCCTCTTCCAGCCTGTTGCGGTGCTGCAGATGGCTCACCCTCAGGACTGCTGTCATCGCTCGGCTCTCCACCTTCCCAGGTGGGGTCAGTGACCTCATCGTCCACCAAGTCCTCCTCCACTTCCTCACTCTGATCATCCTCCTCATTTCTTGATCCCACCACATACTCAGTCATTGACAACTGTGTATCATCCTCCTCATCAAGGTCTTGAGACAGTAATTGTGGTTGATTTGATGGCAACTGTGTCTCATCATCATCATCATCCACTTCCTTTGACCTTAAATGCCGTTCCCCTCTGTCATCTTCTTGTGATTGGGTACCCTCTAGAGGTTGTGAATCAGGGCACAAGATCTCATGTTCCTCTGCAAGCGTGCTTGGAGAGAGGTTCAAATCAAGGATTGGTGATGAGACGAGCTCCTCACTATATCCCAGTGTGGGATCACTTCTTTGGCCAGACCCTCTATGGTGGGAGGAAGGATGATCAGGGTGAGGATTATGTTGACCAGACTCTTGGCTAGTGAGAGTGGACTTGGTGGAAGACAGGGTGGTGCTTAACCGACTGGAAGCAGTATCAGCTGAAATCCAACCGACCACCTGTTGCAGTGGTCTGACCTCGAGAGTGATGTCCTGCGACGCCCTGTAAACTGAGACATGAAGCTAGGTATGGTGGATGTCTTTCTTTCTTGTGCTCTGGCACCAGGCACAGTTTCTACGCGTCCTGACCCGCGCCCTGAACTATCAGGATCACGTCCACTTCCCCGTCCCTTTTTACCCGCCTTCTTCATATTACACGGAATATGTGCCGCTAATCTGCGGCTAGGCACACTAAACAGAATGTGACGCTAATCTGCGGCTAGGCACAGTGAACGGAATATGTGACGTTAATTTGTGAATTTGCACACTAAACAATATGTGCCGCTAATCTGCGGCTAGGCACAGTGAATGGAATATGTGACGTTAATTTGTGAATTTGCACACTAAACAATATGTGCCGCTAATCTGCGGCTAGTCACACTAAACAGAATGTGACGCTAATCTGCGGCTAGGCACAGTGAACGGAATATGTGACGTTAATTTGTGAATTTGCACACTAAACAATATGTGCCGCTAATCTGCGGCTAGGCACACTAAACAGAATGTGACGCTAATCTGCGGCTAGGCACACTAAACAGAATGTGACGCTAATCTGCGGCTAGGCACAGTGAACGGAATATGTGACGTTAATTTGTGAATTTGCACACTAAACAATATGTGCCGCTAATCTGCGGCTAGGCACACTAAACAGAATGTGACGCTAATCTGCGGCTAGGCACACTAAACAGAATGTGACGCTAATCTGCGGCTAGGCACACTAAACAGAATGTGACGCTAATCTGCGGCTAGGCACAGTGAACGGAATATGTGATGTTAATTTGTGAATTTGCACACTAAACAATATGTGCCGCTAATCTGCGGCTAGGCACACTAAACAGAATGTGACGCTAATCTGCGGCTAGGCACACTAAACAGAATGTGACGCTAATCTGCGGCTAGGCACAGTGAACGGAATATGTGACGTTAATTTGTGAATTTGCACACTAAACAGAATGTGACAATAATCTATGGCTAGGCACACGTTTAAAATGGCCCTTTTTGTCACTGCGTTGTACAATATTTGTCCCTGTGCACCTAGTACAATGTCACCTTACTAATATCCCACCTTAAAAAAAAAAATGAAATTGTGCCCCCCCAAACAAAATATAAATGCTGCCCCCACACACAACAGTCCTAAAAAGGACTTTTGGGTCTTGAAATACTACCAACACTTTTATTCTCCCTACACTGACTTTCCCTGCCTGATCGCATCTCTCCCTGGCTGAGAATGAGCAGAACTCGCGAGTCGGGTGCTATACAGCACCCGATCACGAGTTCTGGCCAGCCAATCAGTGTAATGCCAGCAGCCAACATGGCTGCTGGCATTACACTGATGTCAGAGCCTCCCCGCACGTTTATTGGCTGCGCAGCAGCCGCGAAACGTGCAGGGAGGAGACCCGAACATGGCGGGCGAGCACCTGCGGTACTCGTACGAGTACCGCCATGTGCCGAGCAGAGCGATGCTCGAGCCGAACCGAGCTTCGACCGAGCATGCTCGCTCATCACTAGTCATGATAACCCTCTCAAGCACCCTTGGGGTACACTTCTTTATAGCTTCAGTTGATGTCCACTCAGTCTCTTTCCTTCCAGATCCTCTTTGGGGTCCAGCCAGACACCCAGCTTCTACAGCTCTCAATTCCTCCACTCATCTGCTCAATGACACTGCCCACTGCTCCATCTAGCTCCCCCTCCTTGATTCTGTTGCTCTGGCTCTTCCCTGGAGTCTGCCTATCTATATCTCCTCTCTATCCCAGATTTCCCCAGGCTCCTCAGGAACATCTGATGGGACACTAAAGAAATGTTATACAATGTGTAATTGTGCATCCATGGCTAAATAATAAGAGATGTAACAAACACACACTGATAATGCGCAAAACTTAGTAATCCTTTCTTGAGGATGGTGCTCCCTCAGGTCCTGTTCAGTTCTGCTTCTCACCCCCACCCCCATGGGGCATTTCAGAGAAGAAACACATACCTGGGATCTTTCTTCTGTTGAGCCCCAAGTATGGGTTCATGTTCTGCTACTGGGCATGCGTAAATGATGCAAATTGTGTCAATAAAAATGGGTGGAGCTTAATCAGGAGGGCAGGGCTTAATCTGGATTGGGCAGGGAAGAGCCCTGAACTGGGTAGGATGAAGGCAGAATGTATAAGAAGTGCACAGAGTTACCCTGGAAACTCAAGACAACCAGAGAATCCGCCTTTGTCCCAGTAGACCCGGTAACTAACTGTAAACACCAGATTTGTCGGGGAAGATCCACATAGTTCCCATGTATTGAAGCAATGCCCATTGTCCAATAAGTCCAGTGCAAAAATACAAGTCCTGCTTTGAGAACACACACCATATATCTAAGAATAATGTGAACAGGTCTCCATGTCTTGCTGCATTAGGGTAACAGTTACCAAAAAATTACCATAACACTTGAATGGGTGAAAGCAGCACACAGTTTTATTTGTTTTAATATTAACACAATTATAACTCCTCCTGACCCTTACTTTTAGTCCTTGTCCAGATTTAAATCCTGCTAGGTCAAGATATGACCTACACCATCCATGAGTCTAATCTCAGGCTCCACCAGTAAGGTTAAACCCATGAGACCCTGTACCCCATTAGCTGGTCGCTGCAGCTCAGTGTGTATGATGATATACCTGTGACCATAGTCCGGGGGCTCACTTTCCATTGGCTGCTGGCTTAACCACTAAGCTTACCAAGCATAGCAATAAATTATTAGCAATATTTAAACATTGACAATGACCAAAAGCTCTACAATCTGTAACAAATTAAACACCATATACTCCCCCTTTCTTAAATTTAGTATTTTTATATATTTTTTTTTTCTTTTCTAAACTTTTCAGGTGCTTTTACGTCCTGAGTAGACAAACATAATGCAACCTGTATACAGACCAAAACAGGACGGAAGGATGCTGCACCACTGTACACACTCTATTAAAATTGCTGCATTTCACTGATCCTAAATCACCTCCCAGTCTGCCCTCAGCCCCCCCCCAATAGCGAATAGCAATCCCCTTTTAGCTACCGGTTCATATACCCAACTCCAACATGCTTTTGCTCTGTTAGTGCTGCCCCTGGGGAATTCTTGTCTTGCTGCATTAGGGTTATGGTCACCAAAAAATTGCCAAAACACTTGAATAGGGGAAAGAAGGCTACAGCGTTAGCCTCCTGACACTTAGCTGCTGCCAAGATATAAACCGTGGTAGGCAAAAGCCTGATCTAGCCCTCTCCTGAGTCCAATCTAAGGCCCCACCAATAATTTAAAACCATAGCACCCTGTACCCAATTATCTGGTCCCTGTAGCTCAAAAGATAAGATGATATACCTGCAACCATAGTCTTCTTGACCTAGGCTGCAGGCCTAACCGCTTAGCTTAAAGGGATAGTAATACTTCGTTTTAACTTTATTTTATTTTGTAGGCATTAAAAAAACATGAAGAATGATATAAGTCTTATCTCTCAAACCTTTATGGTTTATGAGATATTCACAAGCAAAGTTCCCCTCCCGCCCCTTTTTCCTAGTGTAAACAATCTCTTCTCAGATGTGGATCAGGTTGTATGACCAGACAGATAACAGAAGGGGACAATTTTCTTTGTATGAAAACAATGAAAGCCCTTCCCCCCTTTACAAGTTTTTCAGGTTTTTCCCTTATCTTAATTGAAGATTGTCCCTCTCTGCAGTCTACCTGGGCACCTCCCTTCTGATCTGGCTGAACAGGGGGGGGATACTTTGTTTGTGAATATCTCTTAAACCATAAAGGTCTGAGAGATAAGACTTATATCATTCTTCATGTTTTTTAATGCCTACAAAATAAAATAAAGTTAAAACGAAGTATTACTATCCCTTTAATGAATATAACAATTAACTATTAACAATCTTTAAATATTTGCAAGGAACGAAAGTGCCACTGTCCCAGCTGCTGAAAACCTTAAGCAGCTAGTCCATCCCCCCTATAAACAGAAGCCACCTGTTCCATAGCACCCATCAATTCAAAGATGAAAAAATCTAGCCCAGTATAACTGGAGTGGACCCTGTAGCTGTAAAACAAGTTAAACCCTCTTTCCTCAAAAGCCCTGTATCACACTGCCAAACTTCCATTCTGAACCACACTTAGTCCACTGGGAAAACAAATTCTGCTCTTATCCAGGATCCTAGGATCCCTAGCACATTTCCACTAGCAACAAGGAATAATCTCTGACCACGCTAGACCACAACTTCGGAAAAAAGTAAGTGGCTTACCCAGATCCTGCCTCATCTTTTCAACTAAAAGCCACACTGAAAAGGTGCCCAGATCATTTCCCCCCACATAGGCCACTAGCACATGGGGACCACCTTGCAGAAGCGAGGTGGCCCTCAAAAGCTTTGGTAAGAACTGAGCCCATTTCATCCGCTGATTACCAAACCAGTAAACATGAGCCACAAATTTATATCAGCAATTCAGTTGCCTTCGGGGTCACTCGCTTTCCTGCCCAGAAAATAAAGGAGTGACTAACAATCCAAAGCTGCAATTGACAGTGACCTAAAACACAAAACAAGAGAGCAGGGAAATGGAAACAGTAAAGATTCAGTGAACCTCAAACCATAATTCTCTCTGGCCACACATACAAATTAAAATGGGGAGACTCCCATCTCCCAATATGGTTAATGATCTCCACCTCCAAACCCAACAGCACAACCTCCATTGCAGCTCTAATGAGGAAGGAAAGCCCCTACAAACTATCTGTCTGAGACACCCAGACTAGCAAGTACCATCCCCATCTAAACATCCTAGCAAACTGGAACTTAGACAGCAGCCCCCCATCCTGCTGGATCAACAGAGGGCTGCCCACTTCCAGCCAACATCCTAAAAACTGCTCTAGCAAATGAACCGTTCAGAATATAAGACTCTCAATACCAAATAAGGTAACTAGTGATGAGCGAGCATGCTCGGCCGAAGCTCGGTTCGGCTCGAGCATCGCTCTGCTCGGCACATGGCGGTACTCGTACGAGTACCGCATGTGCTCGCCCGCCATGTTCGGGTCTCCTCCCCGCACGTTTCGCGGCTGCTGCGCAGCCAATAAACGTGCGGGGAGGCTCTGACATCAGTGTAATGCCAGCAGCCGTGTTGGCTGCTGGCATTACACTGATTGGCTGGCCAGAACCCGTGATCGGGTGCTGTATAGCACCCGACGCGCGAGTTCAGCTCATTCTTAGCCAGGGAGAGATGAGGATAGGAAGGGAAAGTCAGTGTAGGGAGAAGACAAGTGTTGAAACTCTTTCAAGACCCAAAAGTCCTTTTTAGGACTGTTGTGTGTGGGGGCAGCATTTATATTTTGTTTGGGGGGGCACAATTTCCTTTTTTTTGTGGGGGGGGATATTTATAAGGTGACATATAATACTAGATGCACAGGAAGTCAGTGTAGGGAGAATAAAATTGTTGAAACTCTTTCAAGACCCAAAAGTCCTTTTTAGGACTGTTGTGTGTGGGGGCAGCATTTAATTTTTTTTGGGGGTGGCAGAATTTCATTTTTTTGTGGGGGGGGACATGTTCTAAGGTGACATTGTACTAGGTGCACAGGGACAAATATTTCACAGTGCAGTGACAAGCTGACATATTCTGTTAGGTGCACAGGGCCAATGATTTAACAACGCAGCGACAAAAAGGGCCATTTTAAACATGTGCCTAGCCATAGATTATTGTCACATTCTGTTTAGTGTGCAAATTCACAAATTAACGTCACATATTCCGTTCACTGTGCCTAGCCGCAGATTAGCGTCACATTCTGTTTCGTGTGCCTAGCCGCAGATTAGCGTCACATTCTGTTTCGTGTGCCTAGCCGCAGATTAGCGTCACATATTGTTTAGTGTGCCTAGCCGCAGATTAACGTCACATATTGTTTAGTGTGCCTAGCCGCAGATTAGCGTCACATTCTGTTTCGTGTGCCTAGCCGCAGATTACCGGCATATATTCCGTTTAATATGAAGAAGGCGGGTAAAAAGGGACGGGGAAGTGGACGTGATCCTGATAGTTCAGGGCGCGGGTCAGGACGCGTAGAAACTGTGCCTGGTGCCAGAGCACAAGAAAGAAAGACATCCACCATACCTAGCTTCATGTCTCAGTTTACAGGGCGTCGCAGGACATCACTCTCGAGGTCAGACAACTGCGAACAGGTGGTCGGTTGGATTTCAGCTGATACTGCTTCCAGTCGGTTAAGCACCACCCTGTCTTCCACCAAGTCCACTCTCAGTAGCCAAGAGTCTGGTCAACATAATCCTCAACCTGATCATCCTTCCTCCCACCATAGAGGGTCTGGCCAAAGAAGTGATCCCACACTGGGATATAGTGAGGAGCTCTTCTCATCACCAATCCTTGATTTGAACCTCTCTCCAAGCACGCTTGCAGAGGAACATGAGATCTTGTGCCCTGATACACAACCTCTAGAGGGTACCCAATCACAAGAAGATGACAGAGGGGAACGGCATTTAAGGTCAAAGGAGGTGGATGATGATGATGAGACACAGTTGCCATCAAATCAACCACAATTACTGTCTCAAGACCTTGATGAGGAGGATGATACACAGTTGTCAATGACTGAGGATGTGGTGGGATCAAGAAATGAGGAGGATGATCAGAGTGAGGAAGTGGAGGAGGACTTGGTGGACGATGAGGTCACTGACCCCACCTGGGAAGGTGGAAAGCCGAGCGATGACAGCAGTCCTGAGGGTGAGCCATCTGCAGCACCGCAACAGGCTGGAAGAGGCAGTGGTGTGGCTAAAGAAAGAAGGCGGACCGCACCACACCGGCCCGCAAATGTTCCACGGAGCACCCCCTTGCGTAAATCTCCCTTGCCAAGGGCTAGGTGTTCCGCGGTATGGCGTTTTTTTAAGGAAAGTGCGGACGACAAAAGAATTGTAGTTTGCAACCTGTGCCACACCAGAATGAGCCGAGGCATGAACACTAGCAACCTCACCACCACCAGCATGATCTGACACATGGCATCCAAGCACCGTAATAAGTGGGAGGAAGGCCCGGATCGCCAATCTGTGTCTGCAGGCCACACCACTGCCTCCTCTTCCCCTGTTTTCGGTGCCGGCCAATCGCCTGTCGAAGGCGCAGGCCCGCATACCTCCCGCCCTGCACCTGTACCATCTGAAGCACCATCAGCGACCACATCCACTTCCCTGTCCCAGCGCAGCGTCCAAATGTCGTTACCCCAGGCATTTGAGCGCAAGCGAAAATACCCAGCCACCCACCCACAGGCCATAGCACTAACCTCACACCTTTCCAAATTACTGGCCATCGAAATGCTGCCATTTAGGCTTGTGGACACTGAGTCCTTCCGCAGCCTGATGGCAGCAGCTGTCCCTCGGTACGCAGTCCCCAGCCGCCACTACTTTTCCCGGTGTGCCGTCCCCGCCTTACACCATCATGTGTCCCTTAACATCACCCGTGCCCTGACCAACGCAGTTACTGGGAAGGTCCACTTAACGACTGACACATGGATAAGTGCTTGTGGCCAGGGACACTACATTTCCCTGACGGCACACTGGGTGAATGTCGTGGAGGCTGGGAGCGACTCGGACCCTGGGATAGCACAGGTGCTACCCACGCCGAGGATTGCGGGCCCTACCTCCATCAGGGTTTCCGCCAGCACCTACGTTACTGGCTCCTCCTCCTCCTCCTCTGTTTCCACCTCCGAATTCTCTGCGCGCAGCGCCACTCACCCATCAGCCGGTAGCTGGAAGCAGTGTAGCACTGCAGTGGGGAAGCGTCAACAGGCCGTGCTGAAGCTGATCTGCCTTGGGGACAAACAGCACACGGCCTCAGAGCTGTTGCAGGGGATTAGTCACCAGACCGAGCAGTGGCTCTCGCCACTCAACCTGCAACCAGGCATGGTTGTGTGTGATAATGGGCGTAACTTGGTGGCGGCTTTGGAGCTCGGCAAGCTCACACACGTACCATGCCTAGCGCATGTATTTAATTTAGTGGTTCAGCGATTTCTAAAAACCTACCCCAATTTTCATGATCTTTTGACCAAGGTGCGCCGCGTGTGTGCACATTTCCGTAAGTCATCTACAGCTTCAGCCGGCCTGTTGACGCTGCAGCAGCGCTTACAATTGCCAGCTCACCGGCTGCTGTGTGACGTGAGCACGCGCTGGAACTCCACCTTCCACATGTTGGCCCGGCTTTGTGAGCAGCAGAGGGCAGTAGTGGAGTACCAGCTGTTACACGGTCGTCGCCTCTCCGTTCAACTTCCTCTAATCAGAAGTGAGGAGTGGGAATGGATGTCAGACCTCTGTGATTTGAGGAATCGACACAGATGGTGAGCGGCGATAACGCTATTATCAGTGTAACCATCCCACTTCTGTGTCTACTGAAACGCTCGCTGCTCACAATTAAAACCGACGCTTTGCATGTGGAAGAGGTGAAAATGGGGGAGGAAGAGCTTACACAAGGTGATAGCCAGAGCACCCTCACTTCGTCTTCTCAGCGACAATTGGAGGAGGCGGAGGAGGAGGAGGAGGAGGAAGACACGGTTGCCTCCGCTACAGAGGGTAGCCATGGAACTTTATTTCCATCTCTTCAGCGTGGGTGGGCAGAAGAGGAGGAAGAGGATGAGGAGATTGAGAGTCATCCTCCTGGTGAGGACAGCGAAATCTTGCCTGTTGGTACTCTGGCACACATGGCTGACTTTATGTTAGGCTGCCTTTCCCGTGACCCACGCGTTATACGCATTTTAGACAACACGGATTACTGGGTGTTCACCCTTCTGGACCCCCGCTACAAAGAGAATTTCTCATCTCTCATTCCTCCGGTGGAGAGGACAAGCAAAATGGTGCAATACCAGAAGGTTCTTGTTGAAAAATTGTTCCAAAATTTTCCATCTGACAACGCTGGCGGCAGAGTACGTGCTACCTTGGCCAACCGAGAAGGGGAGAAAAGGGGAGCACACAGCAGTTCCGACAAAGGCAGGGCAACACTCTCCAAGGCGTGGGACACCTTCATGACACCCCGCCAGCACCCTCACCCTGATGCGCGGCCTAGTGTCACAAGGAGGGAAAAGTTTTGGAAGATGGTGAAGGAGTACGTAGCAGACCGTGTCAGCGTCCTCACTGATCCCTCTGTGCCTTACAACTACTGGGTGTCCAAGCTGGACACGTGGTATGAACTGGCACTCTACGCCTTGGAGGTGCTGGCCTGCCCTGCCACCAGCGTTCTGTCTGAGCGGGTATTTAGTGCTGCTGGTGGCATCATAACAGATAAGCGTATCCGCCTTTCCACCGAAAATGCTGATAGGTTGACACTTATAAAAATGAACAAGGCCTGGATTTCCCCTGACTTCTCCACTCCACTGGAGGAAAGCCCCGGGTGAACATAAAGTCACTTTAGATATGTTATTTACAATGATGGGAATACTCTGTATTGCCATTCACCCCTTCCACCCAAAAAACGGGTATATGGTTGACTCTTAATCTTCTCATCCTCCTCCTCCTCTTCCATATGCCCTGTGATATAATTTTTATATAGGGCCAGCTCACCAGCGGGCCCTGTGATATAATTTTTATATAGGGCCAGCTCACCAGCGGGCCCTGTTTGACAATTTTTGTATAGGTCAGCTCACCAGCGGGCCTTCTCATATAATGTTTTATTGGGTCAGCTCTCTAGCGGGCCCTCTCATATAATGTTTTATAGCGTCAGCTCACTAGCGGGCCTTCGCATATAATGTTTAGGATGGTCAGCTCCGCAGCAGACCCTCACCCATAATGTTTTAGATGGTCGGCTCAGCAGCAGACCCTCATTCCTAATGTTTTAGATGGTCAGCTTAGCGGCATGCCCTCGCCCCTAATGTTTTAGAGGGTCACCAGCAGGCCATTAATCCTAATTTTTCAAGGGTGTGTATGATGCCCTCCTTTATGTGTAATAAAGGGTGTATTGGAGTGACATTTCAGTCTAATTTTTGGCAGCCCTTTCACTTAGTGCATAGGCTTTATGAGTGTTGGACCACTACCTGAACTATTGTACCACAATGTGAATGAGGCCCTCCATTTTGTGATATACAGGTTGTATCGGAGTGCCTCAGGTCCTCCCATTGAATTAAATAGGGCTGGGGTGTTCGACAGAGCAGAAGGTAGTTCTTGGCTTCATCCACTAAGTCACTTCGTCACTTTTACTCAATGGATCAGACCCCACTGTTCCGACTATAAATTTTGGACTTAACAAGGGCAAACGGACATGTTGTAAAACCTGTGGTAGCTGCGGCCTCCGTTCCTGAATGCTGTACCTTACCCGGGCCATAACCACGTTGAACACCTGCTTTACGCTGCGCACGTTTCCCTCTTAATCATGGCCCCAGTTCCGAAAAATCGATGAAATTTTTTGCAGAATTTGCAGATGATATACAAGTAAATATACAGCAAATACTGTTTGGTAACAATTTTTCGCCTAAAATCGTTTTTATCTTCCTTTTTGTGTGTTTTACGGTCAGTCTGTAAAAATGGCGTACTACGGGCGAAACATCGTTCCCAGCAGCGACGTTGGAGTCCAAGATGCATCCAGACATCCTCCCTATGCTGTCCCTGAACCATTTCTGTGGTGTTTCCATCATTTTCTGACCTTTTCCTATGAACCAGGCACCCTCCCCTCATCAGAGCAGGGGGTGCCTGGTGTAATGCTCGAGTCCTCCCATTGACTTCAATGGGGCTCGGGTGCTCGGCCGAGAACTCGAGCCTCCGGGGGCGTTCGGCCAGAGCACCCGAACACCCGAGCATCGGGGTGCTCGATCATCACTAGTGTTGAGCGAGCACCCCGATGCTCGGGTGTTCGGGTGCTCTGACCGTGCACCCCCTGAGGCTCGAGTGCTCGGCCGAGCACCCGAACCCCATTGCATTAAATGGGAGGACTCGAGCATTACACCAGGCACCCCCTGCTCTGATGAGGGGAGGGTGCCTGCTCAATGCCCCCCTTCATCTCCACAATGCCCCTCTTCCACAATGTCCCCCTTCCACAATGTCCCCCTTCATCTCCGCAATGTCCCCCTTCATCTCCGCAATGCCCCCTTCATCTCCGCAATGCCCCCCTTCCACAATGTCCCCCTTCCGCAATGTCCCCCTTCATCTCCGCAATGTCCCCCTTCATCTCCGCAATGCCCCCTTCATCTCCGCAATGCCCCCTTCATCTCCGCAATGCCCCCCTTCCACAATGTCCCCCTTCATCTCCGCAATGTCCCCCTTCATCTCCACAATGTCCCCCTTCATCTCCGCAATGCCCCCTACCTCCAGTCCCTGGTGGTCCAGCGGAGCGTCTTCAAGATCTGTGCCTCCTCCGGCACAGATCCCTGCCACCCGAACATGGCGGGCGAGCACATGGCGGTACTCGTATGAGTACCGCCATGTGCCGAGCAGAGCGATGCTCGAGCCGATCCGAGCATCGGCCGAGCATGCTCGCTCAACACTAATCATCACTAAAGGTAACTTATTATTGAACTTCTCAAACAGTGAACAAGAAGTTAAAGGGATAGTAATACTTCATTTTATCATTTTGTAGGCATTAAAAAAACATGAAGAACGATATAACTCTTATTTCTCAAACCTTTATGGTTTAAGAGATATTCACAAACAAAGCCCCCCCCCCGTTCAGCCAGATCAGAAGGGAGGTGCCCAGGTAGACTGCAGAGAGGGACAATCTTCAATTAAGATAAGGGAAAACCTGAAAAACTTGTCAAGGGAGGCAGGGCTTTCATTGTTTTCATAGGAAGAAGATTGTCCCCTTCTGTTATCTATCTGGTCTATGGACTGCATTCCACATCTGAGAAGAGATGGCTTACACTAGGAAAAAGGGGTGGGAGGGGGAAACTTTGCTTGTGAATATCTCTTAAACTATAAAGGTTTGAGAAATAAGACTTATATCGTTCTTCATGTTTTTTTCATGCCTACAAAATAAAATAAGGATAAAACAAAGTATTACTATCCCTTTAAACAGAATTTGAACTGTAGGAAGGCAAATATTGATGTAATCACACCTGCTAAACATACATCCCACAAGGTGGTGACAATCAGGATCAACCGGCAATAATTGCAAAGGTGAATCAATACCGGCCTTCTCCAGCCACACACACCCTCCACAACTCCTTATCAATGCCTACCTGAATTTGCTGAGACCCCATGAGGAAATAACAAATAATGTATGATATGATATTTTTCCCAGTTCCTTCTTTCCCACTCACAAATTATGCAAAAGCGGTTCCTCCCTAACCAACATCTCAGCCAAAATGTGTTGCAATTGAACTGCCAATTTTAAATTCACTGCCTTAAAATACCCCAAAGTTCCCTAAAAGGAATCTGAAAACCCATCTTCCAAGAGCCACACCACCTGCTTATCCTTGTACTCCCTTAGCCTGGGCTGTATCCATCCTTTCAACATGAACTGGCATCCTCCCTCTTTCCACCCATATCTTCAACTTTGTTTCCCCTCCCTTTGCAACTCTTGAAGCACTTGGCCAAAAAATGCATTCCACTGCAGCCTGAGCAGTGATGAAACCTGCAGTTGTTACCCAACTTGCAGTGCCTTTCACTAAAACGCCAGCAATACCCCACCTTTTTATTGGTCGAGTGAGGGCTAGAACACACCAACCCCCTGGTGCAGCCTGAAATGACTAAAGGCCCCTAAGCTGGACAAGTCAAGAAAGACAGCCACAGCCTGATGTTCATTTTGTCCCAAAGATAGTGGGACAAACTTCCACATGTTGGCGGAACTGTTTGTCATAACTCCACCAGGACATACCGCGATAAATCCTACAAGTCATCCATATCATGATCTGGTAACAAAACAAAGCTGAACATTTCTGAGGAAAATGCCCAAACTAGCAAGAATGGCAAACATTCTAACTCAATGTCTAAACGCCTGAGGTATCATTTATACCGTATAAGCTCAATTTCCTCTTCCTCTTTTTCAGGTGCAAATTGAAGAGACGGCTTCAGACTCCCTGAAGATAGCATCCATCAGACTGGCTTCTCTCTCTGATCCGTGATGGTTCCTGAGTCTTACAGCACTCCAACTGCCTCTTGGTACCAGCCCTTCCAGATCTCACATCCTTCCTCCTGGGCACAGTGGCACTCTATCATGAACTCAATGGTTCTAATCTTTATAATGCTATTTTAACTGTAGGGAGTTGACTTATGAACCTCCTTTAACCAGTTACTAAAATAAGCAGGAGAGAGGGAGGAAGGAAGGACATGAAAGAGCAACAGGTAGGAGGGAGAGCAGTGTGGAATGTTAGTATGTGGCTCACAGGAAGTGACAGGTAGGAGGGAGAGCAGTGTGGAATGTTAGTATGTGGCTCACAGGAAGTGACAGGTAGGAGGGAGAGCAGTGTGGAATGTTAGTATGTGGCACATGGTTGTGTCTGGCAGTGCTACCTATTTAGCATACATAAAATGACACAGAAAAAAGAAAGAGTGTGTGCACTATTCCCTAAGGATTGGTGTAACTGAGTGAGATGTTATACCTCCACCATTATATATATATATATATCTTAGTATCAAGTATACACGGGCTAAAGTGCACCCAGCAGCCCCGGCTGCTGCCCTGGAGCAGAGACGGAAGGTGAGCCGTCCGGATCAGCATGTTCAGCAAGTCTCTCGCCGAACGTGCTGATCCTCAACGGGGAGCTCCAGACAGCTCACAGTGAAGCCCCCTGTGTGCAAAACCACACATGCACAGTAGAGACTCTCTACTGCGCATGTGCGGTTACGCTCACAGGGAGCGACGCATTCTACCACTTTATGTTATAGGATATATATATATATATATATATATATATATATATATAGGAAACATAGGGGTGATGGCAGCACTCACTGTTAAGATGTCTTCCTTGTGATCCGGGTGCTGCTCCAATATGCGAAATAGATACAAATATGAATGATGAAGAAGCACTCTCGGAGTTCCATACAGCTAAGAGATCACATGAATGTTTATTGAAATCGACGTTTCGGCCAACCACCGTGGCCTTTATCAAGATATATATATATATATCCTATATAATAATTTGCTAAATTGTGTGTAACGCCACATCATGCGCAGTAGACACTGCTGTGGGTGCTGCAGTCATGCGCAGTAAAGACTGTCGGCGCTGCAGCTGATACAGAGCGGGGCGCTCAGAAGGAGCGTTCCGCTCGGGCAGTCTTGGGCGCGGGCAGTCTCTACTGAGCATGACTGCACCGCGACAGGCAGCCAGTGGCACTGTGGCCCGTGTAACGGGCTGTTCAACTAGTATATATATAATACACTCACTTAGAAAGACATAAGTGGTCTTTCATTGTAAGGGCAGAAATTGGTTTATAACCCGGATCAGTATTGTATAAGCAGATGTATATCATCTTCACAATAGTGGATCTTCCACAGCTTGGGAAAATTATGTACATAGAAGGAAAACATACAACTTGTAGTAATGTAGTTTTATTCATATACCTTCACCACACAGAACCCAATCTGTAAGTCATATACTTACATGGTATAGAAATAAACACTGCCTCTACTGGTGAAGAGTGAGAACTGGCTTACAACTCCAGTCTGGTAAACTAATGGAGAGATTGGTTCCTTCTACAAGACTCTGGTCACATGATGGATTAAATTCACTTCTGGATAAACAGATATAAAAAAGAAAAACACAAAATAAGGGGCAAACAAAAAAGAAAGGCAATGACTTCAGAATACAAATAACATATATTTTAATGAAAGAAATAAAAATAACATTAAAATATCATAACCCACCACCACCACCAGTCTAGTTTCACAGCTAGAGGCTACAGCATCAGGGGTGTCTACAAACAAAAACAAAAAAAAAACAAACAAAGCCTTTTATTTTACGCCCGCTATGTAATTTAACAAAGATTGGAATAAGCCAATCGCAATGCACGCTGGTATGTGACTCAGCCTTCCCCTGTGTTCCGTTACACATTCAAAACTCCTCCCATTGTACAACACCCATGATCACATGACCAAACAGACAATTCGTTTCACTCTCTCTGCCCAGTTCTCTGCCCATTTTAAGGGAAACCCCACCTCTCCTACCCCCCAAACACACCCACCCCAATCAATCTTTATGATCAACTCATGTAATTTAGAAACTCCCACCCCAGATCTTAGTGAACATCCTGAGCCTTGGGACAAAAAGGTTCCCAGGAAGACTGACACACCCTGAGGGCTCAATGAGACTCGTGTACTAAGGAAAAGTGGTGGTAATTTAAGAGAAACCAGTTGTAGCAAAGGGGACAATAAAACCTCCTACTGCAAATTGAACCTTTAACCCCTTGAATTCTAAAAGAGGAATCCAGAACATTGCAAAGGAATTTATTGGAGACCTTTCTTAAAGGTGAACTCTCACCTCCATTAATGGAATAGTAATGTTTCATAATAAAAGCAGCTCTAATTAATCATCATAGTATTTGGACTTTGGAAAGTGTTATTTCAGTTCTGTCAGAGTTGTAGTACAAGAGTAATTGAATGACAAAGTATCCCCCTCCCACCCCTTTTACTGATTGTAACGCTGCTCACCTCAGGCAGCAGGGAGGTACCCAGGTAGATTGAAGAGAGGGACAATCTTCAATTAAGATAAGGCAAAAAGCTGAAAAACCTTTCATTGTTCTCATAGGAAGAAGATTGTCCCCTGCTGTTATCTGTCTGGTCTATGGACCAGATTCCACATCTGAGGTGAGCAGTGTTACACTAGGTAAAAGGGGTGGGTGATGGATACTTATCATTCAGTTAATCTTGTACTACAACTCTGACAGTAATGAAACAACACTCTCCATGGCCCAAATACTATGAAGATTAATTGGAGCTGCTGTTTCTGTGAAACATTACTATCACTTTAAAGTCTCTCATATGAATGTTCCACCTCAAGAAATTTTCAATCCGTTTTTATCGCTTACTAGTTTCAAAGCCCATGTACACGGGCCAACAGTGGCAGCGCTGCAGTCATGCGCAGTACTGACTGCCCGAACGCGCAGCAGCTGATATGGAGCAGGGCGCTCTGAATTCAAACCTTGGTCCTCTCTGCGCACCTTCCTGGGACCAAGCAGTTCCAGGAAGCCATGCAGAGAGGACTTCGGTCTGAATTCGGAGCGCCCCGCTCTGTATCAGCCGTGGAGTGAGCAGTCTCTACTGCGCATGACTGCAGCACGCTTAGCCATCTCTACTGCGCATGACTGCAGCACCCTTAGCCGTCTCTACTGCGCATGACTGCAGCACGCGCAGCCATCTCTACTGTGCATGACTGCAGCACGCTTAGCCATCTCTACTGTGCATGATTTAGCCATCTCTACTGCGCATGACTGCAGTGCGCTCAGCCGTCTCTACTGTGCATGACTGCAGCACTCTCAGCCGTCTCTACTGTGCATGACTGCAGCACTCTCAGCCGTCTCTACTGTGCATGACTGCAGCACTCTCAGCCGTCTCTACTGTGCATGACTGCAGCACACTCAGCCATCTCTACTGCGCATGACTGCAGCACACTCAGCCATCTCTACTGTGCACGACTGCAGCACGCTCAGCCATCTCTACTGTGCATGACTGCAGCTCTCTCAGCCGTCTCTACTGTGCATGACTGCAGCACGCTCAGCCATCTCTACTGTGCATGACTGCAGCACGCTCAGCCATCTCTACTGTGCATGACTGCAGCACGCTCAGCCGTCTCTACTGTGCATGACTGCAGCACGCTCAGCCATCTCTACTGCGCATGACTGCAGCACGCTCAGCCATCTCTACTGTGCATGATTTAGCCATCTCTACTGCGCATGACTGCAGTGCGCTCAGCCGTCTCTACTGTGCATGACTGCAGCACTCTCAGCCGTCTCTACTGTGCATGACTGCAGCACACTCAGCCATCTCTACTGCGCATGACTGCAGCACACTCAGCCATCTCTACTGTGCACGACTGCAGCACGCTCAGCCATCTCTACTGTGCATGACTGCAGCACTCTCAGCCGTCTCTACTGTGCATGACTGCAGCACGCTCAGCCATCTCTACTGCGCATGACTGCAGCACCCTTAGCCGTCTCTACTGCGCATGACTGCAGCACGCTCAGCCATCTCTACTGTGCATGACTGCAGCACGCTTAGCCATCTCTACTGTGCATGATTTAGCCATCTCTACTGTGCACGACTGCAGCACGCTCAGCCATCTCTACTGTGCATGACTGCAGCTCTCTCAGCCGTCTCTACTGTGCATGACTGCAGCACGCTCAGCCATCTCTACTGTGCATGACTGCAGCACGCTCAGCCATCTCTACTGTGCATGACTGCAGCACGCTCAGCCGTCTCTACTGTGCATGACTGCAGCACGCTCAGCCATCTCTACTGCGCATGACTGCAGCACGCTCAGCCATCTCTACTGTGCATGATTTAGCCATCTCTACTGCGCATGACTGCAGTGCGCTCAGCCGTCTCTACTGTGCATGACTGCAGCACTCTCAGCCGTCTCTACTGTGCATGACTGCAGCACACTCAGCCATCTCTACTGCGCATGACTGCAGCACACTCAGCCATCTCTACTGTGCACGACTGCAGCACGCTCAGCCATCTCTACTGTGCATGACTGCAGCACGCTCAGCCATCTCTACTGCGCATGACTGCAGCACCCTTAGCCGTCTCTATTGTGCATGACTGCAGCACGCTTAGCCATCTCTACTGTGCATGATTTAGCCATCTCTACTGTGCACGACTGCAGCACGCTCAGCCATCTCTACTGTGCATGACTGCAGCTCTCTCAGCCGTCTCTACTGTGCATGACTGCAGCACGCTCAGCCATCTCTACTGTGCATGACTGCAGCACGCTCAGCCATCTCTACTGTGCATGACTGCAGCACGCTCAGCCGTCTCTACTGTGCATGACTGCAGCACGCTCAGCCATCTCTACTGCGCATGACTGCAGCACGCTCAGCCATCTCTACTGTGCATGATTTAGCCATCTCTACTGCGCATGACTGCAGTGCGCTCAGCCGTCTCTACTGTGCATGACTGCAGCACTCTCAGCCGTCTCTACTGTGCATGACTGCAGCACACTCAGCCATCTCTACTGCGCATGACTGCAGCACACTCAGCCATCTCTACTGTGCACGACTGCAGCACGCTCAGCCATCTCTACTGTGCATGACTGCAGCACGCTCAGCCATCTCTACTGCGCATGACTGCAGCACGCTCAGCCGTCTCTATTGTGCATGACTGCAGCACGCTTAGCCATCTCTACTGTGCATGATTTAGCCATCTCTACTGTGCACGACTGCAGCACGCTCAGCCATCTCTACTGTGCATGACTGCAGCTCTCTCAGCCGTCTCTACTGTGCATGACTGCAGCACGCTCAGCCATCTCTACTGTGCATGACTGCAGCACGCTCAGCCATCTCTACTGTGCATGACTGCAGCACGCTCAGCCGTCTCTACTGTGCATGACTGCAGCACGCTCAGCCATCTCTACTGCGCATGACTGCAGCACGCTCAGCCATCTCTACTGTGCATGATTTAGCCATCTCTACTGCGCATGACTGCAGTGCGCTCAGCCGTCTCTACTGTGCATGACTGCAGCACTCTCAGCCGTCTCTACTGTGCATGACTGCAGCACACTCAGCCATCTCTACTGCGCATGACTGCAGCACACTCAGCCATCTCTACTGTGCACGACTGCAGCACGCTCAGCCATCTCTACTGTGCATGACTGCAGCACTCTCAGCCGTCTCTACTGTGCATGACTGCAGCACGCTCAGCCATCTCTACTGTGCATGACTGCAGCACGCTCAGCCATCTCTACTGTGCATGACTGCAGCACACTCAGCCGTCTCTACTGTGCATGACTGCAGCACGCTCAGCCGTCTCTACTTTGCATGACTGCAGCACGCTCAGCCATCTCTACTGTGCATGATTTAGCCATCTCTACTGCTCATGACTGCAGCACGCTCAGCCATCTCTACTGTGCATGACTGCAGCTCTCTCAGCCGTCTCTACTGTGCATGACTGCAGCACGCTCAGCCATCTCTACTGTGCATGACTGCAGCACGCTCAGCCATCTCTACTGTGCATGACTGCAGCACGCTCAGCCGTCTCTACTGTGCATGACTGCAGCACGCTCAGCCATCTCTACTGCGCATGACTGCAGCACGCTCAGCCATCTCTACTATGTATGATTTAGCCATCTCTACTGCGCATGACTGCAGTGCGCTCAGCCGTCTCTACTGTGCATGACTGCAGCACTCTCAGCCGTCTCTACTGTGCATGACTGCAGCACACTCAGCCATCTCTACTGCGCATGACTGCAGCACACTCAGCCATCTCTACTGTGCACGACTGCAGCACGCTCAGCCATCTCTACTGTGCATGACTGCAGCACGCTCAGCCATCTCTACTGCGCATGACTGCAGCACCCTTAGCCGTCTCTACTGCGCATGACTGCAGCACGCTCAGCCATCTCTACTGTGCATGACTGCAGCACGCTTAGCCATCTCTACTGTGCATGATTTAGCCATCTCTACTGTGCACGACTGCAGCACGCTCAGCCATCTCTACTGTGCATGACTGCAGCTCTCTCAGCCGTCTCTACTGTGCATGACTGCAGCACGCTCAGCCATCTCTACTGTGCATGACTGCAGCACGCTCAGCCATCTCTACTGTGCATGACTGCAGCACGCTCAGCCGTCTCTACTGTTCATGACTGCAGCACGCTCAGCCATCTCTACTGCGCATGACTGCAGCACGCTCAGCCATCTCTACTGTGCATGATTTAGCCATCTCTACTGCGCATGACTGCAGTGCGCTCAGCCGTCTCTACTGTGCATGACTGCAGCACTCTCAGCCGTCTCTACTGTGCATGACTGCAGCACACTCAGCCATCTCTACTGCGCATGACTGCAGCACACTCAGCCATCTCTACTGTGCACGACTGCAGCACGCTCAGCCATCTCTACTGTGCATGACTGCAGCACTCTCAGCCGTCTCTACTGTGCATGACTGCAGCACGCTCAGCCATCTCTACTGTGCATGACTGCAGCACGCTCAGCCATCTCTACTGTGCATGACTGCAGCACACTCAGCCGTCTCTACTGTGCATGACTGCAGCACGCTCAGCCGTCTCTACTTTGCATGACTGCAGCACGCTCAGCCATCTCTACTGTGCATGATTTAGCCATCTCTACTGCGCATGACTGCAGCACGCTCAGCCATCTCTACTGTGCGTGATTTAGCCATCTCTACTGTGCATGACTGCAGTGCGCTCAGCCGTCTCTACTGTGCATGACTGCAGCACTCTCAGCCGTCTCTACTGTGCATGACTGCAGCACACTCAGCCATCTCTACTGCGCATGACTGCAGCACACTCAGCCATCTCTACTGTGCACGACTGCAGCACGCTCAGCCATCTGTACTGCGCATGACTGCAGCACTCTCAGCCGTCTCTACTGTGCATGACTGCAGCACGCTCAGCCATCTCTACTGTGCATGACTGCAGCACGCTCAGCCATCTCTACTGTGCATGACTGCAGCACGCTCAGCCGTCTCTACTGTGCATGACTGCAGCACGCTCAGCCGTCTCTACTATGTATGATTTAGCCATCTCTACTGCGCATGACTGCAGTGCGCTCAGCCGTCTCTACTGTGCATGACTGCAGCACTCTCAGCCGTCTCTACTGTGCATGACTGCAGCACACTCAGCCATCTCTACTGCGCATGACTGCAGCACACTCAGCCATCTCTACTGTGCACGACTGCAGCACGCTCAGCCATCTCTACTGTGCATGACTGCAGCACGCTCAGCCATCTCTACTGCGCATGACTGCAGCACCCTTAGCCGTCTCTACTGCGCATGACTGCAGCACGCTCAGCCATCTCTACTGTGCATGACTGCAGCACGCTTAGCCATCTCTACTGTGCATGATTTAGCCATCTCTACTGTGCACGACTGCAGCACGCTCAGCCATCTCTACTGTGCATGACTGCAGCTCTCTCAGCCGTCTCTACTGTGCATGACTGCAGCACGCTCAGCCATCTCTACTGTGCATGACTGCAGCACGCTCAGCCATCTCTACTGTGCATGACTGCAGCACGCTCAGCCGTCTCTACTGTGCATGACTGCAGCACGCTCAGCCATCTCTACTGCGCATGACTGCAGCACGCTCAGCCATCTCTACTGTGCATGATTTAGCCATCTCTACTGCGCATGACTGCAGTGCGCTCAGCCGTCTCTACTGTGCATGACTGCAGCACTCTCAGCCGTCTCTACTGTGCATGACTGCAGCACACTCAGCCATCTCTACTGCGCATGACTGCAGCACACTCAGCCATCTCTACTGTGCACGACTGCAGCACGCTCAGCCATCTCTACTGTGCATGACTGCAGCACTCTCAGCCGTCTCTACTGTGCATGACTGCAGCACGCTCAGCCATCTCTACTGTGCATGACTGCAGCACGCTCAGCCATCTCTACTGTGCATGACTGCAGCACACTCAGCCGTCTCTACTGTGCATGACTGCAGCACGCTCAGCCGTCTCTACTTTGCATGACTGCAGCACGCTCAGCCATCTCTACTGTGCATGATTTAGCCATCTCTACTGCGCATGACTGCAGCACGCTCAGCCATCTCTACTGTGCGTGATTTAGCCATCTCTACTGTGCATGACTGCAGTGCGCTCAGCCGTCTCTACTGTGCATGACTGCAGCACTCTCAGCCGTCTCTACTGTGCATGACTGCAGCACACTCAGCCATCTCTACTGCGCATGACTGCAGCACACTCAGCCATCTCTACTGTGCACGACTGCAGCACGCTCAGCCATCTGTACTGCGCATGACTGCAGCACTCTCAGCCGTCTCTACTGTGCATGACTGCAGCACGCTCAGCCATCTCTACTGTGCATGACTGCAGCACGCTCAGCCATCTCTACTGTGCATGACTGCAGCACGCTCAGCCGTCTCTACTGTGCATGACTGCAGCACGCTCAGCCGTCTCTACTGTGCATGACTGCAGCACGCTCAGCCATCTCTACTGTGCATGACTGCAGCACGCTCAGCCATCTCTACTGTGCATGACTGCAGCACGCTCAGCTGTCTCTACTGTGCATGACTGCAGCACGCTCAGCCATCTCTACTGCGCATGACTGCAGCACGCTCAGCCATCTCTACTGTGCATGACTGCAGCACGCTCAGCCATCTCTACTGTGCATGACTGCAGCACGCTCAGCCGTCTCTACTGTGCATGATGGCTTCTGACAAACATCCTTAGCGAATTATAATATAGGATTTTGATGCAATATAGATGGAGATATAAGGTTTAGAAATTAAGCCCATTAATTAAGCTCTGTACCACAGCCTGTCAATCTTCGTCTCTTCCCTTCCCCAGTTGTTCCCCGTTATCACCTCCTCCAATGACAGAGGAATCCACCGTGTGAGCTGGAGCGATCTCATTGGCACATGCTGGATTCCTCCGTCAGGGGAGGAGGTGATAACGGGGAACAGCTTGGGAGGGGACAAGGCAAAGATTGCCAGGCTGCGGTACAGAGCTTTACTGCAGCCTGGCCTGAACTGACGTCACAGGCTTCATTTCAAAAACGCATATGTCCGTCTATACGGAATCAAAATAAGGAATAAAAACAGACTGAAGATTTTTGAGGTGAAACATTCAGATAAGAAGAACTTTAATGGAGATGAGAGTATCCCTTTAACCCCTTAAGGACCCTTGACGGTCCTGGCACATCATGGGTTGGCGAACCATAAGGACTCATGACGTGCCAGGACCGTCATGGAACCCAGGGCTCCCCATGCTGCTGCACGCCGTTTGGGAGAAACAGCAGCACCATAGGAAACAGCAGCACCACAGGAGAAACAGCAACATCACAGGAGAAACAGCAACACCATAGGAGAAACAGCAGCACCATAGGAAACAGCAGCACCATCGGAGAAACAGCAGCACCATTGGAGGAACAGCAGTAACGTAGGGGAAACAGTAGTACCATAGGGGAAACAGCAGCACAGTAGGAGAAACAGCAGCACCATAGGAGAAACAGCAGCACCATAGGAGAAACAGCAGTGCCATAGGAGAAACAGCAGCACCATAGTGGAAACAACAACATCACAGGGGAAACAGCATTACCATAGGAGAAATAGCAGCACCATAGGGGAAACAGCAGCACTGTAGGGGAAATGGCAGCACCATAGGAGAAACAGCAGCACCACAGGAGAAACAGCAACATAGGGGAAACAGAAGCACCATAGGAGGAACTGCAGCAACGTAGGAGAAACAGCAGCAACACAGGGGAAACAGCAGCACCGTAGGGGTAACAGCAGCACAGTAGGAGAAACGCAGCACCATAGGAGAAACAGCAGCACCATAGGATAAACAGCAGCACCATAGGAGAAACAGCAGCGCCACAGGAGAAACAGCAGCACCATAGGATAAACAGCAGCACCATAGGGGAAACAGCAGCACCATAGGGGAAACAGCAGCAATGTAGAGGAAACAGCAGCACCATAGGAGAAACAGCAGCAACACAGGGGAAACAGCAGCAAGACAGGGGAAACAGCAGCACCATAGGGGAAACAGCAGAACCACAGGGGAAACACCAGCACCGTAGGAGAAACAGCAGCAACGTGGGGGAAACAGCAGCACCATAGGGGTAACAGCAGCACGGTAGGAGAAACGCAGCACCATAGGATAAACAGCAGCACCATAGGATAAACAGCAGCACAATAGGGGAAACAACAACATCACAGGGGAAACGGCAGCACCGTAGGAGAAACGCAGCACCATAGGGGAAACAGCAGCACCATAGGAGAAACAGCAGCACCATAGGAGAAACAGCAGCACCATAGGAGAAACTGCAGCACCACAGGAGAAACAGCAGCACAATAGGGGAAACAGCAGCACCATAGGATAAACAGCAGCACCATAGGGGAAACAGCAGCAACGTAGGAATAAGCCAATGCGATTCCCAGATGTGATTATTATCCATAACTACTGCTCCGCATGGAACAAATACCAAATACCCACATTATCAGTGATTTAACCCTATGGGTGCCAGAGGAGTGTCCAAGCATTGCACTGGACACCGGTCTGGCACACAAAGGTCTAAATGGGGCTTTTAACCCCTCAGATGCTACAGAGGCCTCCAACGCCTTTGGAGACCATTTAAGGAGTTAACAACACACCTCAATTTATATTCCTCACCTCTCCCACATCCTCTCACTGTCTCCCATCCTTCTCTCTCCCACTTTCTCCCTTCCTTCTCTCTCCCACTTCCTCCCTTCCTTCTCTCTCCCACTTCCTCACCTCTCCCACATCCTCTCACTGTCTATCATCTTCTCTCTCCCACTTCCTCCCTTCCTTCTCTCTCCCACTTCCTCACCTCTCCCACATCCTCTCACTGTCTCCCATCCTTCTCTCTCCCACTTCCTCCCTTTCTTCTCTCTCCCACTTCCTCACCTCTCCCACATCCTCTCACTGTCTCCCATCCTTCTCTCTCCCACTTCCTCACCTCTCCCACATCCTCTCACTGTCTCCCATCCTTCTCTCTCCCACTTCCTCCCTTTCTTCTCTCTCCCACTTCCTCACCTCTCCCACATCCTCTCACTGTCTCCCATCCTTCTCTCTCCCACTTCCTCCCTTTCTTCTCTCTCCCACTTCCTCACCTCTCCCACATCCTCTCACTGTCTCCCATCCTTCTCTCTCCCACTTCCTCCCTTTCTTCTCTCTCCCACTTCCTCACCTCTCCCACATCCTCTCACTGTCTCCCATCCTTCTCTCTCCCACTTCCTCCCTTTCTTCTCTCTCCCACTTCCTCACCTCTCCCACATCCTCTCACTGTCTCCCATCCTTCTCTCTCCCACTTCCTCCCTTCCTTCTCTCTCCCACTTACTCACCTCTCCCACATCCTCTCACTGTCTCCCATCCTTCTCTCTCCCACTTCCTCCCTTTCTTCTCTCTCCCACTTCCTCACCTCTCCCACATCCTCTCACTGTCTCCCATCCTTCTCTCTCCCACTTCCTCCCTTCCTTCTCTCTCCCACTTACTCACCTCTCCCACATCCTCTCACTGTCTCCCATCCTTCTCTCTCCCACTTCCTCCCTTTCTTCTCTCTCCCACTTCCTCACCTCTCCCACATCCTCTCACTGTCTCCCATCCTTCTCTCTCCCACTTCCTCCCTTTCTTCTCTCTCCCACTTCCTCACCTCTCCCACATCCTCTCACTGTCTCCCATCCTTCTCTCTCCCACTTCCTCCCTTTCTTCTCTCTCCCACTTCCTCACCTCTCCCACTTCCTCTCACTCTCTCCCTTCCTTCTCTCTCCCACTTCCTCCCTTTCTTCTCTCTCCTACTTCCTCTCACTCTCTCCCTTCCTTCTCTCTCCCACTTCCTCACTTACTTCTTTCTCCCACTCCCACACCTCTCTCACCTCCCCTCACTCTCTCCCATCCTTCTCTCTTCCACTTTCCTCTTCCTTCACTCTACTAATTTCCACCAGTCTCTCATTCTTCATTCCCCCACTTTCTCCTATATTTCATCTCCCACTTTCTTCCTTTCTCTACGCTCCCATTCTCCCTTACTTTCACCGTTCTATCCCTCTCCCACATGTTACGATGCACTTGTTCTTTCTCCCCATTTTCCCCACTCACTTCCATCCTTCTATAAGCCACTTCCCTCAATACTCAATACTCAACCTTCTTTCTTCCACTTTCCCCACTCCATCCCTCCTTTTTCTGCCCCCACTTTGCCTCACTCTGTCCCACTCTTTTCTTTCACACTTTCCCTCGCTCTATTACATCTTTTTGCTCTTCATCTTCCCCCTCTCTCTCTCCATCTCTTATCAGGTTCCTGGCCTCATTCTCTGTGGCTCTCCCACCTCCAGCTTCTGCTTCCTCTCTTCCACCCATGCTCCCATCCCCTCTCATTCATCCTGTGTTCCTTTCCCGGTAAGCTCACCTGGAAATGGAATTTTCCTTCATCTCCCCCAAATGGATTTGGCTCTTGCCTCTATCTATGAATGTAACTTTCTGTTTTCAGTTGAACTGTGTTGACTGACTTGATATAGTGAGAGAGAGAGAGAGAGAGTCTGACCTCCAGCCATTTTCCCACTTGTAGCCACATAAACAAACATACTGACCCACTTTCCCCTAACTCTGTCCCACAGTATCAATACAACCATACATACTGACCTCTCTAGTTTTGTCCCTCTGGTATCCATAAAACCACACATACTGACCTCCCAACCTCATTCCACTGCACTGGTGTCCATACAACCACACACAACTCCCAAGCCTTGTCCCACTGTACTGCTAGACATAGATTCACATACAGTGCCTCACCCCCGACTTGTCCTACTGCACTGGTAGCCATAGACTCACACACACACACACACACACACACACACACACTGGCACCCCAACCTCCTGACTTGTCCTACTGCACTAGTAGCCATAGACTCACACACACACACACACTGGCACCCCAACCTCCTGACTTGTCCTACTGCACTAGTAGCCATAGACTCACACACACACACACACACACACACACACACACACACACACACACACACACACACACACACACACACAATGGCACCCAAACCTCCCACTTATCCTACTGCACTGGTAGCCATAGACTCACACACACACACACACACACACTGGCATCCCAACCTCCTGACTTGTCCTACTGCACTGGTAGCCATAGAACCACATATAACCCCCAGCCTTATTCCACTGCACTGGTAGACAGAGAACCACATAGAACCCCCAGCCTTATTCCACTGCACTGGTAGACATAGAACCACATAGAACCCCCAGCCTTATTCCACTGCACTGGTAGACAGAGAACCACATAGAACCCCCAGCCTTATTCCACTGCACTGGTAGACAGAGAACCACATAGAACCCCCAGCCTTATTCCACTGCACTGGTAGACATAGAACCACATAGAACCCCCAGCCTTATTCCACTGCACTGGTAGACATAGAACCACATATAATCCTCCAGCCTTGTCCCACTGCACTGGTAGCCACAGATTCACAAATACTGGCACCCCCCATCATGTCCTACTACACTGGTAGCCATTGATCCACATGTATTGACTACCCCCAGCCTTATCCCACTGCACTGGTATCCACAGAAATATACATACTGACCTGAAGCCGCACACATATTTAATGTGTTAAGAGCTATATTTAAATCAATAGGAATGATTATTTGTTAATTATGTGGGTTTGCCCCAGAGTTTCTCCAGGTTACCTTGTGGATATCGCTTTTAGAACATTGCTATAAATTCCCATTTCAGATCTCTTTCTCCTCTGATACATATTAACCGCAAGACTTCCTCAGATGACTTTGAATTTAACTGATATTTTGAAATGACTCCAAATGTGCATTGAAGGAAATTATAATTATTAAGGATCTGGTGAAAACTGATATTTTGTACAGGTTTAGTTGTGAGCATTCTGTAAAAAATGTGTTTCGGGTTTGAAATAAATGCCAAAAACCTTTTTGTTGAGTCCAAACGAGCAAAACAACATTTTTACTGAACACATGTAAGCTGCTCCAGGGTGACATTTATATTAAAATCAGGGTTATTTATATGCTGATGAGACTTGCACTTTAGAAATGAGTTACAACAATAATCTGGAAGTGTTACACTTATCAAATGCAAGGCCACTCTCCATGGCGTGTGCAATTCAGATAAGCCGTATCGCAGCCAAGATAACAAGCCGTATATTATCAATATGAATGTAAAAATGCTTCATCTTCCCATAACATCCCTATTTATCATATGAAAATCATATATTTTATTTTGTTTGTCTGCTAAGCAGAATGTCCAATGGGATATTTTCAACCCTTTGCGAGCCAGAGAGGTACGCAATGCATTGCGAAGCAATGTGCTGCGTATCCCTCTGACGCGCAAAGGGTTTTAAACGTACACAGACATGTTAATCCTTTGAGTGACAGAAGGAAGCTTCGCAGTGCGTTTGACACCCCACGAACAGTCAAAATATGGGTGCTCCCACATATGTATACAATTAATCTGCAACAGTGCCATCTGTTGTCCAAAAGGCACATTTTCTGGATATAACAGACTTTATAGGAGAGCTTGAGTCAGTGACTAAGGCAGGGGAGGGCTGGCAACATACGGCCCAGGGGGCAAATACAATTAAGTGGCACATATCTACTATCGTCCAAGCCCATTGTCCCAGCCCAACCCTGTTTCCTTAATTTTAAAATTGTCCTTAATGCTGTGAATTAAAGCAAGTGATACCACAGAGCTTACTGTTGAAATGGGCTACATTAGTGATACTACAGTGCTTACAATGTAACCCTGTGAGTGCCAGAGGGGTGCACAACACATTGCTTTTTCAAAGCATTATGTGCCCCTCTGGCACTCAAAGGGTTAAGTAAAGATAGAATAGTGATGCCATAGAGCTTGCAAGGGAAATGGATTATGCTACTAGTGCAGCTGTGTTTGGATTGTAGCTCTGCGGTGTCACTTGCATATAGATTCATTTCATAAGTTCTGTGGTATCACTAGTGTAGCGCCATTTACAGCAGCAAGTGGGAGATTGAGTGAGGCACTGGCCCACCGGCCCAGACACATGGTCAACCCAGGGGGCAATTGCCCACCTGCCCCCCAGGGCAGCCCTCCCCTGGACTAAGGGTCTCCATAGTAACTGATAGGCAGCACTACCTGAAGACTGAAATACAAAATTGCAGTTTAATATAAAAAAGTCTGAGATGTAATAATTTTTTAATGAAACCTTTCCCAAAAGTGGAAGTACCATTGCTTTATGCACAAAGAAAATCATAGCACATGTTTTTCTTCATAGAATTTGTACTTTAATCTATTGATTGTTCTCAGTTGGTACAAAGTAGAGTTATAAGTCTGAGAAGCATAAATTAATTATAATTGTAATAGTGTAAAAGCCCATGTATTCGGGCCAAGGTCCGGAACCCTTTGACACACCCACGTTCTGAAGTGTGGGTTTGGCCAGAGCAAACCTAATGGCACTAGTTTATGATGGACATTTTAATTATTTACTAGCTATTATTTAACCTCTCTAGCAGCCAAAGAGTTAAGAACTTTTTTGTGCTTGCATTTTATAGGTTAAGTATTTTCTTTGCAATATCCCAGTAAGTTGGGCTATAGGTTGGGGGTGTGGTCATGGGTGGGGTTAAGGACTGCTTGCTTACATAACATTGTTTTACTCTCACAAGCTATTAATATATAAATCGTCTTTCCAGTGCCCTTGAGGATTTAACTGCTGATTACTCTCTGAGATTTACTTATCTTTGCAAGAAGTTAAATTATGTTTTTTCCCCATCTGTTGTTCCTTAGAAATTTCACAGGTCGTGTACTCTCTGGGCTTCTTGCCAACCCACTTACTAATAAGCAAAACTGCTGATATCGACCAAAATATTGTTAAAACGCTATATAAAAAGTCAATTTTCTATACCAGCAATTTTCCAGCAAAAACTTCTTGAAGATCAGTGATGTGCTAAGAAAAAAAATTATGGGATTTTGGTGCAAACAAGCTGTCACTTAAAGTGTTAAAACATTGCATTTAAAACATTTTGTGGCTACAGTGCACATTAAGCATGTCTCTGTGATGATAAAGGCGGTATGAGAATCTCGCCCTGCATAAAAGCATGAGATTCTCATGTTGCGTTCTTAAACTGCGCTTCAATTCAACCCGCAGCATTGCCCGCATACCTAAGGAACAACATGCAGCATTAGACATTACAATTGTAGCATGGTTAACCCAGTCAGTGCCAGAGAGGTCTACAATCATTGGGAACCTCTCTGACACTCAAAGGGTTAAGCTACATATCGAACAAAGGGCTAAAAATCCTAGATATGTTTGTCTGATATGTAGCTTAATCCTTTGAGTGTTCCCAATGATTGGAGACCTCTCTGGCACTGAATGGGTTAACCATGCTACAGTTGTAACATCCAGTGTTGCTTGTCGTTCCTTAGGCATGCGGGCAATGCTACAGGTTGAGTTGAAGTGCCGTTTAAGAAGGCGACATGAGAATCTCATGCTTTTCTGCAGGGCGAGATTCTCTTATCGCCCTTCTCATCATGGAGACATGCTTAATGTGGTCTTTAGCCGCACAATGTTTTAAATGTGATGTTTTAACCCTTTGCGTGTCAGAGGGGTATGCAACACATTGCAAAGCAATGTTTTGCGTACCCCTCTGGCACTCAAAGGGTTAAAAGTGAACCGAATGAACAACCTTACAGTCAGGATACTTAACCTTTTAAATGCTAGAGGGGTACACAATGCAATGCAAAGCAATGTGTTGTGCACCCTTATGGCACTCAAAGAGTAAAGGTAGTTAAAAAAAAATGGCAATTTTTGTTTGTTCCCTATATAGCAGTTTGTTTGCTCCAAAATCCCATCACTGGTAAAGATAATTGCCTTTTTATATAGCGTTTTAACAATATTTTCGTTGAGATCAGCAGCAAGCTTTTATGTAGGGAAAGATTCTCATGTCACCCTTTTCATCACGGTGACATGCTTAATGCGGTGTGTAGCCTCACGATGTTTTAAATGCAATGTTTTAAAAGTATAGCGTTCATTCTGTGATCTGATCAAGAAAAATGGTATTCCATTGCAGTACAGTCATTTTTTTCTTGGTGGTGTGCTATTGTGTCTGTGATGGTTCATACAGGTCTGCAACTTTTTGGATGTTTCTCCAATATATCATACTTGGTGGCACTTACTCAGTCATACACAGGGCCGGATTTGCCATTAGGCAAAGTAGGAACCTGCCTACAGGCGCATGCCAATGAGGGGCGCCTGCCATTTGGATTTTAAATATTCTTAAAAAGACAAACAAACAAAAAAAAACACTAGCCACCTCGCGGGCTGCCCCGGCCGCACCCACTCACATTGCCCGCCCCCCAGTCTTGTACCTGATGGAGCTCCCTCGTCACCTCTTTAGGAATGCAGAGCGCTGGGAGATGACATCATCTGCCAGCGCTCTGCATTCCTGAATAGGAGACCGCGCGGGAGCTCCATCAGGTACAAGACTGTGCCAAAGGAGGCACATACAGATCTCCTACCAGGGAGGTAGGAAACGGACAACGGGGGAAGGCAATGTGGAGCTCATGGGGGGCAAGTTGGAGCCGATGGAGGGCAATGTGGAGATGGTGGGGGCAATTTGGAGCTGATGGGGGGCAATGTGAGGGCAATGTGGAGCTGATGGGGGTGCAGTGTGAAGGCAGTATGGTATATGGAGCTGATGGGGGCAATATGGAGCTGATGGGGGGCATTGTGAGGGCAATGTGGAGCTGATGGGGAAATATGGAGCTCAAGGGGGGCATTGTGAGGGCAATATGTAGCTGATGGGGGACAATGTGAGGGCAATGTGGAGCTGATGGGGGGCAGTGTGAAGGCAGTATGGTATATGGAGATGATGGGGGCAGTATGGAGCTGATGGGGGCAATGTGAGGGCAATATGGTATATGGAGATGATGGGGGCAATGTGAGGGCAATATATGAGATGATGGCGGCAAGCTGGAGCTAATGGGGGCCAATGTGGCGACGATGGAGGCAATATGGAGATGATGGGGGGTAACGTGGAGATTAGGAGCATTGTGGAGGTATCCAGTGCAGATGGCACACGGGGGGGGGGGCACTTCAAATTTCTGTGCCTACAGGCTCCTGAGATGTAAATCCAGCCCTGGTCATACAGTGTCTACTACATTCTTGAATATGCACAGTATGATCATGTGACGTTGTAGCATAAATGGCAATGGTGGATACGTTTACGCGTTCTCAGCATGTGCCCTTCCATGAGTTTTGTCCTACTGAATGTATGATCAGTGACACAGGGGTACTTTCCCTCATATTCATTTCTCTTTCAGGTTTCTAGGTTGCTGGAATATGAGGATTGGAGGTTTGGGGAATATGTCTTCTAATGTTGCATCATTAGCCATTATGGATGGTAAATCTTTGATTATGTTTGCATAACTTCTAGTACCGAGTTGTACGTGGTGTATGTGTGTGTTTTTCACTCCTCATAGTGTAGCAGGTTCTTCCATTGCTTTCTTCCTGCACAATTGACTGTTCTGTTAATTGTCTTAGGTTTGAAAACATTTTTTTTTGAACAATGGTCTTTGAGATGGGATTTATGAGTATATAAATGTTATTTAAAGGGATAGTATTGTCTATATTAAAGTTCTTCTCCGAGTATTCTATTTGTTTTTTATAACACGTAGCGGTATGTTTAGAGGGATAGTAATGTTTCACAATAAAAGCAGCTCCAATTAATCTTCATAGTATTTGGGCCATAGAGAGTGTTATTTCAGTACTGTCAGAGTTGGATGATAAAGTATCCCCTCCCGCCCCTTTTACTGATGTAACACTGCTCACCTCAGAACAGCAGGATGGTCTGTCGACCAGATTCCACGTCTGAGGGGAGGTGGCTTACACTAGGTAAAAGGGGCGGGAGGGGGATACTTTATCCTTCAATTACTCTTGTACTACAACTCTGACAGTATTGATATAACACTCTCCATGGACCAAATACTATGAAGATTAACTGGATCTGCTGTTTATGTGAAACATTACTATCCCTTTAAACAATTACAGTTCTGTAGTTCAAAAGATATTCAAGATGCAAAGATCCTCCTCCCACCCCTTCTGGCTGCCTCCTATTAGATCTGTAATCTGGTTGTGGGACTGGACGGATGCAGCGAGGGACAATCTTCATGCAGCAAGTGTAAGGAAAACCCCGCCCCCCTTGAGGAAAAAGGGCATGATTTTCCATTTGCTTACTGAAGATTGTCCCTCACCATTCTCCATCCGGACCAGACTGAGAGGATCAGTGATGTGTCAGCTTAAATATTTTTGGAACTATAGACCTGTAAGTACTTAAATTGATAGTAATACTTCGTTTTATCTTTATTTTATTTAGTAGGCATTAAAAAAACATGAAGAACGATATAAGTCTTATCTCTCAAACCTTTATGGTTTAAGAGATATTCACAAGCAAATTTTCCCTCCCGCCCCTTTTACCTAGTGTAAGCCATCTCTTCTCAGATGTGGAATGCAGTCCATAGACCAGACAGATAACAGCAGGGGACAATCTTCTTCCTGTGAGAACAATGAAAGCCCTGCCCCCTTGACAAGTTTTTCAGGTTTTTCCCTTATCTTAATTGAAGATTGTCCCTCTCTGCAGTCTACCTGGGCACCTCCCTTCTGATCTGGCTGAGCAGTGTTACATCAGTAAAAGGGGTGGGAGGGGGATACTTTGTCATTGAATTACTATTGAACTACAACTCTGACAGAATTGAAATAAAACTCTCCAAAGTCCAAATACTATGATGATTAATTAGAGCTGCTTTTATTATGAAACATTACTATACCTTTAAACGTACCACTACATTTTATAAAAAGCTTAAAAAAGACTAGGAGTGGAACTTTAATATAGACATTACTATACCTTTAAAAGAGTAAACACGTATCTAAATAATAACTCAATACTTACCTTACTATAGCCAAAAATTCTGAATGACCCCAAATAATTTTGTTATTGTACATTTGTTCAACAGATAACATCTTGAATGAGTCACATCCATGGAGGCGGACATGACGGTTACATGCAGGACCAAATAACACAAATTCCGCCCACTGCACATGGTAATCTTAACTCTTTAAGGATCAGTGGGTCAGTGACAATTTGCAGAGACTAGAGTTTGTGTCCTGTTGTCCTGCTAGCAACTGTCATGTCCGCCTCCATGGAGATGTCATGCAGGATAGATTAAAGATACTATCTCTTTAACAAAGGCAAAAGGGCAACATTCATAGGGGCCATTGGGATTTTATGGCCATGGTAAGGTAAGTGGGGGCTAATGGGAGGTTTTACTTCTCCTTTAATGTCTTAGATGAAAGCATTTTGTACAAGGTCCTTCAGTGCTTCTATTTGTAGCCGGTTCCTGTAAGCACATTCAGACGTGTGTATTAATAAGCTGTGAAAATGTCCACCTGAGCTTATGGAACTTTTTATATAAGGACATTTTCCATGTCTCTATTTACTCTTCTTTAGATTGCCCCTCAGTGTCAGGGCTATGGGCCTATGCCTTTAGTAAACTGAGTATCGCACTTGGTATTGATCTAATCCCGGAACCCTGGACTGGCCTGTTGAATAGACCCTCCAAATCTCTGACCTTACCCAGTAGATCTCATAAGCTCATTTATAGGATATGTGCTGCTGTGCAGTGCCATATCGCCTATCACTGGAAGTCGATACCTCCAGGTTTATCTCAATTGGACAATAGAATTTGGCAGCTTCTTAAAATGGAGAAAATGACAGAGTATGTTACAGTGTTACAGAGTATGTTACACTGTTACAGTGTATTTTTATTGTAGCAGATACTGATGTTTATCTTTCAGGTCTCACATGGGTCAACCGTTAGTCCTGCCCCCCCCCCTCATAAAGTTGTTTCCTGTTCCTTGTTGTGAACTTACATTTCTTGTGTGTTATACCTCTCATTTTGATGGGGTTGGGGAGGGGGGCATGGCTGATGGTCTGGGCAATGTGTGCTCCAGCTGAATATTACTAACTGGTACCCATACGGATCAGACATTCATTAGAGATTAATCTTGAGATGAGCTGCTAGCTGACTGTGGACGATGGGCTTTTAGCCCCCAAGAACTGGAGATCCAAAAAATGACTACCTCCGGATTAGCCAAGCCTGCAGTGTCTACCAAAGCCAAATACCAATTCACTGCAGTGACAGCCCCAACAATTTATCTTACAGGGATAGTAATGTTTCACAAAAACAACAGCTCCAATTAATCTTCATAGTACTGGGGCCATGGAGAGTGCTATTTCAATACTGTCAGAGTTGTAGTACAAGAGTAATTGAATGATAAAATGTCCCCCTCCTGCCTCTTTTGCCTAGTGTAAGCCACCTCCCCTCAGGTGTGGAATATGGTCACTTGGCCAGACAGGTCACAGCAAGGGACAATCTTCTTACTATGATCCTAAGGAAAACCCTGCCCCCTTGACAGGTATTTCAGGTTTTCCCTTATGATCACTGAAGATTGTCCCTCTCTGTGATCCATCTGGACAGTCTTGCTGCTCTGAGGTGAACAGTGTTACATCAGTAAAAGGGGTCGGAGGGGGATATTTTATCATTCAATTACTCTTGATCTACAACTCTGACAGTATTGAGATAACACTATCCCTTTAACAAAATCTGGAGCTGCCAGAAATACGTCACACCTGTGACACAATATAAATAGTTGCTAAGGCAGTGCATTATTTAAACTAAACTTTCAACTAAATACTTTTCATTTGAATTATTACCAATCAGTCCCATGTATCAAAATCCCAGGAAAGCCACCTCTCCACTAATCTGATCCAACTCCTTTGTGCAGTGGTTCTATGACACCTGATGATGTGACCCATGTAAGAATGGATTTTATATATATTGTCTGTACTTCTACATCCACTGCTAACACACTCTAAGAAAAGTTTTATTCAGTGGCCTGTGTTTACCATCAGGATTCACCAATACAGTAGTAACTCCCATAACAACACCAATTACCAAAACTATAAACATGGATAGTGTGTCTGTAGCACTATATGCAGAGTCTGCCAGGCCCTCTATTTGTGGGAAGCATGGCTCCACAGTGACTCAACTGCTACTCTCACTGTGGCAGTTTACTCTTCAAATGTTTCCCTCTAGTTGGTGACCATCAAAAAGGCGAGATCATAATGTCGCCTGAATCAGAAGGGCGACATCAGAATGTTGCTCGCATCAACATGGAGACAGTCTAACCTCACACTAGAGGGCGACATTTCAATATGATTTCAGTTCAAAGCCTAAAAGCCTTGGTTAGCATGCCAAGCAATGTGCAGATTGCTGGCTGGCTTTGCAGTGGATTGCGCACCGCTCTGGTCCCTAGAGGGTCACAGAAATTCACTACTGCAGAGGTTTTCCAGCGTTTCACCTCACCATGTGATACTAACACCACCAGTTGTGTCTCAGTCCATGACTGAGTGCTTGTTTAGACTTGTCTGTCTCTGTCATCTGTGACTGGGCCATGTTGGGTGAGAGGCAGCCAAACCACAACAACATACCGTCAGAGAGATGAGAGATTGTTGTCATGGATGTTATATACAGGGCATGGGGTGTTGGAGGAAGTCAAGGGAGGGCATCATCATACAGAAATTAGGTTGAGATGGGCAACACTGAAACGAACAGCAATAAACATCTTACACCACAGACACAGGTGTTCTGCAACGAACACTGCAGAGCATCAGGATTCAAGAATGAGAAGGGGGGAGAGAAGAACAGATACATCTGTGATCATGTCTATGGGGTTTGGGAAACAAAAGGGAAACACAGTTGATTTAATTCTCCTCTCCCACAAACATGCAAGCACATGCACACCATTATACATATGTAAACCCATACACATGCATACGAACAAGTCTATTGAAATATTGCTCACCACTCCAAAGCATTGTGGGGACCAGGAACTAGGATGCACCAAGATATTCTGAACAAGACTGCATCTGGCTCTGCCTCAGATTAAGAGCACCAGTGCTTTAAATTGCTTTTACTGAGCCCTACACATCATGTGGCAGTGGGGTTCAAATCCAAATTGTATATCTGTAATCCCTTTCATTTCTGATTGCTGCTATAAACTGCAGAAAACAAGTGATGGGCTGGAAGCCAGGCTCCCAGATAGACAGACCTGATCGATGTGCCAGGGCACAGTTCCTAGGCACAGTGGCACACCTGGCACCCAGGCTTTGTAAAACCCTTGAGTAGAAGGCTTGGATCTGAGACTGGGTAAATGGATACGACAAAAATGTATCCGTTGGACAAAAATAGATTTTTCAGAACAATGCAAGATAATCACACAGTATGTTTACATAGCTGAAATGTGATAATCGTGTGTGTGAATAAGAAAATGAGTTAGTCAGGTCATTTACATATGGGATATTTCAAACAGACGTTATCAACATACTGCATTTATATTCTGTTTTTACATTCTGGTACAGGTGTGTGTGTATATACATATCTATCTATCTATCTATCTATCTATCTATCTATCTATCTATCTATGTGTCTATCTATCTATCTCATATCTATCTATCTATCTATCTATCTATCTATCTATCTATCTATCTATCTATCACTCATATCTATCTATCTATCTATCTATCTATCTATCTATCTATCTATCTATCTATCTATCTATCTGTCTGTCTGTCTGTCTGTCTGTCTGTCTGTCTGTCTATCTATCTATCTATCTATCTATCTATCTATCTATCTATCTATCTATCTATCTAATATATCTATATATAGATAGATATCTATATTTCTATCTACATATATATAGGGTGGTAGATACAATGTTAAAGGGGAACTTTCACCCCTTAATAACTAAATCTCCCCTTACTGCTGACCTGGCGACTAGCTGCTTAGTAGCGCTAGTCGCCAGAAATCTTACCCCGTTCTCAAGATTTCGCCGTTTGAAAGGATCAGGAAGCACGGACGTCTCTTCACAGTGACGTCCGTGCGCCTGCGCTGTCAGTCCCTTGTGCACCGTACGGTGCACAAGGGACTGACAAGGGACTGACAGCGCAGGCGCACGGACATCACTGTGAAGAGACGTCCGTGCTTCCTGATCCTTTCAAACGGCGAAATCTTGAGAACGGGGTAAGATTTCTGGCGACTAGCGCTACTAAGCAGCTAGTCGCCAGGTCAGCAGTAAGGGGAGATTTAGTTATTAAGGGGTGAAAGTTCCCCTTTAAACAAAAATTTGACACACCAGTCAAGCCATAAGACTTGCTTTTCCCACAGAAATCTCACATGTGCAGTGTTGTGACTACTGCAAGGGATTCATATATATATATATATATATATATATATATATATATATAGCAAATGAAGAAAGCACTCACAGGGCTTTTTGCAGTGAAGAACAGATGTGTAGTTTATTCCATCAACGTTTCGGCCCATTAAGCATCTTGACAAAGGCCCAAAGCAGGGCCGAAACGTTGATGGAATAAACTACACATCTGTTCTTCACTGCAAAAAGCCCTGTGAGTGCTTTCTTCATTTGCTATATTTGTATACAAGATTACTTATAGGATTGGCATCCAGGCATGGTGTCACAAATAAGAGAGTGCACATCAAGGACATATATATATATATATATATATATATATATATATATATATAGAGAGAGAGAGAGAGAGAGAGAGAGAGAGAGAGAGAGAGAGAGAGAGATACTAGTTGAAGAGCCCGTTACACAGGCCACAGTGCCACTGCCAGCCGGTCGCGGGGCAGTCACGTGCAGTAGAGACTGCTGCACGACTCTGTATCAGCCACGCTGCGGGCAGTCTCTACTGCGCATGACTGTGGCATTACATACGTTTTAGCGAATTATTATATATATATATATATATAGCTAAGACAGTGATAAGTTAAAAAAATGACTTGGTGATTCTTAAGTCAATAATATAGCATATAGGTTATTAAATTAATAACCAAGAAAGAGTACTCAAAAGGACTAGCAACGAAAAAGAGTTTATTATCAACGTTTTGCCCCCCTGTCGGCCCTTTCTCAAGACCAAGGTCTTGAGAAAGTCCCGTCAGAGGGCCGAAACGTCAACAACAAACTCTTTTTCCTTGCATGTCCTTTTGAGTGCTCTTTCTTGGTTATTAATTTAACTATATATATATATATATATATATATATATATATATTCGCAAGTCAGGATGCACTCTCGACATATATGTGAATGCCTGGGTGCCAGATAGATTAGATTGTAAAGGATTTGAGAATTAGCACACTTAGGAAACTTCATGCATGATGCAACGTGGATTTAGATCCACAAATAAATCCACGTTGCATCATGTATGAAGTTTCCTGAGTGTGCTGATTCTCAAATCCTATATATATATATATATATATATATATATATATATATATATATATATAATACACATTTTGTATTTATTTATTTTTTTAAACCAGTGGCCTTTGGTGTGAAATAGTATTTGAGCAGTAATCTCTAATTAGCCATTCATCTGGTTTGTGTCCTGATTATAAAACACCACTCCTGGCTCTGTTCCACCAGAGCACAAAAAGCCTGGAACAATTTGCCTGAAATAATCAGATCTTCTGCCAGTCTAAAATCCTTATAAGTAAATGCTTTTTTATATCTAAAAACAGTATGTAACTGTATATAATTTTTTAATATGTATGTATGTGCATTTATGTCTGTGTGTATATAAGAAGATTTTAGGCTTACCTGTTAAATCCTTTTGTTTTAGTCCATACAGGTTACTGGTAACCTTGGGTAGGCAATCTGTCCCTTTAAGTAGGCAGGAACAATTCTAGAAGTGAATGCAGGGGGTGGAGCCTACCTTCCGTCTTTGGCTGCAGCTAGCCAATCAGCTCCAGTAAGATTTGAGACACTAACTATTGACTAGATAGTAGAAGGTAAAGAAGACTCCTGTGAGCATGACCCCGAAGGACCCCCACGCTCTGCCACAGGAGAGCCAAGCATGATCCCTTGACAGGGTGGGAGACCAGTAACCTGTATGGACTAAGAGAAAAGGATTTAACAGGTAAGACTAAAATCCTCTTTTCTCTGTTGTCCAATACAGGTTACTGGTAACTTTGGGATGTCCAAACATTGAGTTTCCCAGAGGCGGGAAGTAAGGTAAGGACCAAGCGCAGGGCCCGCAAAGTCACCAGAGCAGATATGAACCATCAGATCAGAGATAGCCCAACAAAAACAAATGAATAGTGATGAGCGAGCACCCCAATGCTCGGGTGTTCGGGTGCTCTGACCGAGCACCCCCTGAGGCTCGAGTGCTTGGCCGAACACCCGAGCCCCATTGAAGTCAATGGGAGGACTCGAGCATTACACCAGGCACCCCCTGCTCTGATGAGGGGAGGGTGCCTGGTCCATAGGAAAAGGGCAGAAAATGATGGAAACACCACAGAAATGGTTCAGGGACAGCATAGGGAGGATGTCTGGATGCATCTTGGACTCCAACATCGCTGCTGGGAACGATCTTTCGCCCGTAGTACGCCATTTTTACAGACTGACCATAAAACACACAAAAAGGAAAATAAAAACGACTTTAGGCGAAAAATTGTTACCAAACAATATTTGCTGTATATTTACTTGTATATCATCTGCAAATTATCCCAAAAATTTCCTTGATTTTCGGAAGTGAGGCCATGATTAAGAGGGAAACGTGCGCAGAGGCAAATTCTCCCAAAAATTTCCTTGATTTTCAGAACTGAGGCCATGATTAAGAGGGAAACGTGCACAGAGGCAAATTCTCCCAAAAATTTCCTTGATTTTATTGAACTGAGGCCATGATTAAGAGGGAAACGTGCGCTGAGCCGACCATCTAAAACATTATGGGTGAGGGTCTGCTGCAGAGCTGACCATCCTAAACATTATATGCGAAGGCCCGCTAGTGAGCTGACGCTATAAAACATTATATGAGAGGGCCCGCTAGAGAGCTGACCCAATAAAACATTATATGAGAAGGCCCGCTGGTGAGCTGACCTATATAAAAATTGGCAAACAGGGCCCGCTGGTGAGCTGGCCCTATATAAAAATTATATCACAGGGCCCGCTGGTGAGCTGGCCCTATATAAAAATTATAGCACAGGGCATATGGAAGAGGAGGAGGAGGATGAGAAGATTAAGAGTCAACCATATACCCGTTTTTTGGGTGGAAAGGGTGAATGGGAATACAGAGTATTCCCATCATTGTAAATAACATATATAAAGTGAGTTTATGTTCCCCCGGGGCTTTCCTCCAGTGGAGTGGAGAAGTCAGGGGAAATCCAGGCCTTGTTCATTTTTATAAGTGTCAACCTATCAGCATTGTCGGTGGAAAGGCGGATACGCTTATCTGTTATGATGCCACCAGCAGCACTAAATACCCGCTCAGACAGAACGCTGGCGGCAGGGCAGGCCAGCACCTCCAAGGCGTAGAGTGCCAGTTCATACCACGTGTCCAGCTTGGACACCCAGTAGTTGTAAGGCACAGAGGGATCATTGAGGACGCTGACACGGTCTGCTACGTACTCCTTCACCATCTTCCAAAACTTTTCCCTCCTTGTGACACTAGGCTGCGCATCAGGGTGAGGGTGCTGGCGGGGTGTCATGAAGGTGTCCCACGCCTTGGAGAGTGTTGCCCTGCCTTTCTCGGAACTGCTGTGTGCTCCCCTTTTCTCCCCTTCTCGGTTGGCCAAGGTAGCACGTACTCTGCCGCCAGCGTTGTCAGATGGAAAATTTTGGAGCAATTTTTCGACAAGAACCTTCTGGTATTGCAACATTTTGCTTGTCCTCTCCACCGGAGGAATGAGAGATGAGAAATTCTCTTTGTAGCGGGGGTCCAGAAGGGTGAACACCCAGTAATCCGTGTTGTCTAAAATGCGTACAACGCGTGGGTCACGGGAAAGGCAGCCTAACATAAAGTCAGCCATGTGTGCCAGAGTACCAACAGTCAAGATTTCGCTGTCCTCACCAGGAGGATGACTCTCAATCTCCTCATCCTCTTCCTCCTCTTCTGCCCACCCACGCTGAAGAGATGGAACTAAAGTTCCATGGCTACCCTCTGTAGCGGAGGCAACCGTGTCTTCCTCCTCCTCCTCCTCCTCCTCCTCCGCCTCCTCCAATTGTCGCTGAGAAGACGAAGTGAGGGTGCTCTGGCTATCACCTTGTGTAAGCTCTTCCTCCCCCATTTCCACCTCTTCCACATGCAAAGCGTCGGTTTTAATTGTGAGCAGCGAGCGTTTCAGTAGACACAGAAGTGGGATGGTTACACTGATAATAGCGTTATCGCCGCTCACCATCTGTGTCGATTCCTCAAAATTGCGTAAAACCTCACAGAGGTCTGACATCCATTCCCACTCCTCACTTCTGATTAGAGGAAGTTGAACGGAGAGGCGACGACCGTGTAACAGCTGGTACTCCACTACTGCCCTCTGCTGCTCACAAAGCCGGGCCAACATGTGGAAGGTGGAGTTCCAGCGCGTGCTCACGTCACACAGCAGCCGGTGAGCTGGCAATTGTAAGCGCTGCTGCAGCTTCAACAGGCCGGCTGAAGCTGTTGATGACTTACGGAAATGTGCACACACGCGGCGCACCTTGGTCAAGAGATCATGCACATCGGGGTAGGTTTTTAGAAATCGCTGCACCACTAAATTAAATACATGCGCTAGGCATGGTACGTGTGTGAGCTTGCCGAGCTCCAAAGCCGCCACCAAGTTACGCCCATTATCACACACAACCATGCCTGGTTGCAGGTTGAGTGGCGAGAGCCACTGCTCGGTCTGGTGACTAATCCCCTGCAACAGCTCTGAGGCCGTGTGCTGTTTGTCCCCAAGGCAGATCAGCTTCAGCACGGCCTGTTGACGCTTCCCCACTGCAGTGCTACACTGCTTCCAGCTACTGGCTGATGGGGGAGTGGCGGTGTGTGTAGAGAATTCGGAGGTGGAAACGGAGGAGGAGGAGCCAATAACGTAGGTGCTGGTGGAAACCCTGATGGAGGTAGGGCCCGCAATCCTCGGCGTGGGTAGCACCCGTGCCATCCCAGGGTCCGAGTCGCTCCCAGCCTCCACGACATTCACCCAGTGTGCCGTCAGGGAAATGTAGCGTCCCTGGCCACAAGCACTTGTCCATGTGTCAGTCGTTAAGTGGACCTTCCCAGTAACTGCGTTGGTCAGGGCACGGGTGATGTTACGGGACACATGGTGGTGTAATGCGGGGATGGCACACCGGGAAAAGTAGTGGCGGCTGGGGACCGCGTACCGAGGGACAGCTGCTGCCATCAGGCTGCGGAAGGACTCAGTGTCCACAAGCCTAAATGGCAGCATTTCGATGGCCAGTAATTTGGAAAGGTGTGAGGTTAGTGCTATGGCCTGTGGGTGGGTGGCTGGGTACTTTCTCTTGCGCTCAAATGCCTGGGGTAACGACATTTGGACGCTGTGCTGGGACAGGGAAGTGGATGTGGTCGCTGATGGTGCTTCAGATGCTACAGGTGCAGGGCGGGAGGTATGCGGGCCTGCGCCTTCGACAGGCGATTGGCCGGCACCGAAAACAGGGGAAGAGGAGGCAGTGGTGTGGCCTGCAGACACAGATGGGCGATCCAGGCGTTCCTCCCACTTACTACGGTGCTTGGATGCCATGTGTCGGATCATGCTGGTGGTGGTGAGGTTTCTAGTGTTCATGCCTCGGCTCATTCTGGTGTGGCACAGGTTGCAAACTACAATTCTTTTGTCGTCCGCACTTTCCTTAAAAAAACGCCATACCGCGGAACACCTACCCCTTGGCAAGGTAGATTTACGCAAGGGGGTGCTCCGTGGAACATTTGCGGGCCGGTTTGGTGCGGTCCGCCTTCTTTCTGTAGCCACACCACTGCCTCTTCCAGCCTGTTGCGGTGCTGCAGATGGCTCACCCTCAGGACTGCTGTCATCGCTCGGCTCTACACCTTCCCAGGTGGGGTCAGTCACCTCATCGTCCACCAAGTCCTCCTCCACTTCCTCACTCTGATCATCCTCCTCAAGTCTTGATCCCACCACATACTCAGTCATTGACAACTGTATAACATTCTCCTCAACAAGGTCTTGAGACGGAAATAGTGGTTGATTTAATGGCAACTGTGTCTCATCATCATCATCATCATCATCCACTACTTCCTTTGACCTTAAATGCCGTTCACATCTGTCATCTTCTTGTGATTGGGTAGCCTCTAGAGGTTGTGAATCAGGGCACAAGATGTCATGTTCCTCTGCAAGCGTGCATGGAGAGAGGGTCAAATGAAGGATTGGTGATGAGACGAGCTCCTCACTATATCCCAGTGTGGGATCACTTCTTTGACCAGACCGTGTATGGTGGGAGGAAGGATGATCAGAGTGAGGATTATGTTGACCAGACTCTTGGCTACTGAGAGTGGACTTGGTGGAAGACAGGGTGGTGCTTAACCGACTGGAAGCAGTATCAGCTGTCATCCAACCGACCACCTGTTCGCAGTGGTCGGACCTCGAGAGTGATGTCCTGCGACGCCCTGTAAAATTACACATGAAGCTAGGTATGGTGGATGTCTTTCTTTCTTGTGCTCTGGCACCAGGCACAGTTTCTCCGCGTCCTGACCCGCGCCCTGAACTTTCAGGATCACGTCCACTTCCCCGTCCCTTTTTACCCGCCTTCTTCATCTTACACAGAATATGTGACTTTAATATTTGAGTTTGAAAACTTAACAGTATTTCTTATTATTCTGCAACTCTGCAGAGTACACAGAATAGGCTGCTAAACTGCGGTGAAACACACTGAATGGAATATGTGACTTTAATATTTGAGTTTGAAAACTTAACAGTATTTCTTATTATTCTGCAACTGTACAGAGTACACAGAATAGGCTGTTAAACGGCGGTGAAACACACTGAATGGAATATGTGACTTTAATATTTGAGTTTGAAAACTTAACAGTATTTCTTATTATTCTGCAACTGTACAGAGTACACAGAATAGGCTGCTAAACTGCGGTGAAACACACTGAATGGAATATGTGACTTTAATATTTGAGTTTGAAAACTTAACAGTATTTCTTATTATTCTGCAACTCTGCAGAGTACACAGAATAGGCTGCTAAACTGCGGTGAAACACACTGAATGGAATATGTGAGTTTAATATTTGAGTTTGAAAACTTAACAGTATTTCTTATTATTCTGCAACTGTACAGAGTACACAGAATAGGCTGTTAAACGGCGGTGAAACACACTGAATGGAATATGTGACTTTAATATTTGAGTTTGAAAACTTAACAGTATTTCTTATTATTCTGCAACTGTACAGAGTACACAGAATAGGCTGTTAAACGGCGGTGAAACACACTGAATGGAATATGTGACTTTAATATTTGAGTTTGAAAACTTAACAGTATTTCTTATTATTCTGCAACTGTACAGAGTACACAGAATAGGCTGTTAAACTGCGGTGAAACACACTGAATGGAATATGTGAGTTTAATATTTGAGTTTGAAAACTTAACAGTATTTCTTATTATTCTGCAACTGTACAGAGTACACAGAATAGGCTGTTAAACGGCGGTGAAACACACTGAATGGAATATGTGACTTTAATATTTGAGTTTGAAAACTTAACAGTATTTCTTATTATTCTGCAACTGTACAGAGTACACAGAATAGGCTGTTAAACGGCGGTGAAACACACTGAATGGAATATGTGACTTTAATATTTGAGTTTGAAAACTTAACAGTATTTCTTATTATTCTGCAACTGTACAGAGTACACAGAATAGGCTGTTAAACGGCGGTGAAACACACTGAATGGAATATGTGACTTTAATATTTGAGTTTGAAAACTTAACAGTATTTCTTATTATTCTGCAACTCTGCACAGTACACAGAATAGGCTGCTAAACGGCGGTGAAACACACTGAATGGAATATGTGACTTTGATATTTTAGTTTGAAGACTTAACAGTATTTCTTCCTATTCTGCAACTCTGCACAGTACACAGAATAGGCTGCTAAACTGCGGCGAAGCACACTGAATGGAATATGTGACTTTGATATTTTAGTTTGAAGACTTAACAGTATTTCTTATTATTCTGCAACTCTGCACAGTACACAGAATAGGCTGCTAAACGGCGGTGAAACACACTGAATGGAATATGTGACTTTGATATTTTAGTTTGAAGACTTAACAGTATTTCTTCCTATTCTGCAACTCTGCACAGTACACAGAATAGGCTGCTAAACTGCGGCGAAGCACACTGAATGGAATATGTGACTTTGATATTTTAGTTTGAAGACTTAACAGTATTTCTTCCTATTCTGCAACTCTGCACAGTACACAGAATGTGCTGCTAAACTGCGGCGACGCACACTGAATGGAATATGTGACTTTGATATTTTAGTTTGAAGACTTAACAGTATTTCTTCCTATTCTGCAACTCTGCACAGTACTCAGAATGTGCTGCTAAACTGCGGCGACGCACACTGAATGGAATACGTGACTTTGATATTTTAGTTTGAAGACTTAACAGAATGTGCTCTAATCTGCAACTTTGCACACTAAACAGAATGTGCTCTAATCTGCAACTTTGCACACTAAACAGAATGTGCTCTAATCTGCAACTTTGCACACTAAACAGAATGTGCTCTAATCTGCAACTGTGCACACTAAACAGAATGTGCTCTAATCTGCAACTTTTCACACTAAACAGAATATTTTTTTTTTTTTTTTTTTGTTTTTTTCCCCCCACACACAATATAACCTGCTGCCCCCACACACAGTAGTCCTAAAAAGGACTTTTGGTTCTTTTTTGTCACAATTTTTTTTTTTCCTCCCTACACTGCCTTTCCCTTCTTATCCTCAGCTCTCCCTGGCTCAGACTGAGCCGAACTCGATGGTCAGGTGCTATACAGCACCTGACCACGGGTTCTGGCCAGCCAATCAGTGTAATGCCAGCAGCCAACATGGCTGCTGGCATTACACCGATGTCAGAGCCTCCCTGCACGTTTATTGGCTGCGCAGCAGCCGCAAAACGTGCGGGGAGGAGACCCGAACATGGCGGGCGAGCACATGCGGTACTCGTACGAGTACCGCCATGTGCCGAGCAGAGCGATGCTCGAGCCGATCCGAGCATCGGCCGAGCATGCTCGCTCAACACTACAAATGAAGTGTCAACAGACACTGAACAGGGGTAACAACCCCCCAACTGTTACACAGCACACTGAACTAGAGCCAACAGGGCTCAAAAGTGAAGGAAGCACCATGAACCAAAGAAAATCCTAGACAGGCAAGACTGCCTCCAGGGTCTTCCTCCCAAAACTGGTGTCAGCCGATGCCAGTACATCAACATGGCAGTGCTTCGAAAAGGTGTGCACAAACGACCAGGTGGCAGCGAAGACCTGATTCTTGTAAGCCCAAGAAGCCCCAATAGATCTTGAAGAATGAGCCATGACCCAAAAGGGGACAGGCTTCTTCCTCAGCTCGTAAGCCTTACGAATAGTGGACTTGATCCAAGACGCAAAAGTCACTTTGGATGCAGGTCTCCCGGCCCTGGGGCCCTCAGGAATGACAAACAGTGCATCAGATTGTTTAATGGACTCCGTGCGATGTACATAAAACTTGAGACAATGCACCACATCTAACAAGTGGAGATCCTTCCCCCTGTCAGAGGTAGAGTCAGGGCATAAAGAAGGCACCACAATCTCCTGATTAATGTGGAACTCAGAGACCACCTTTGGAAGAAACTCCTGAGAAGTGCGAAGCACCGCCTTGTCTTTGTAAAACACCAAAAAGGGTGGTTTACAAGACAGAGCATGCAACTCCGCGAACTCCAGCGAACAGACACGATCACCAGGAGGAAGGCCATTTTCCACATCAGCAGGTGTAGAGGAATAGAAGCCAAGGACTCAAAGGGAGGGTGTTGAAGGATGCCCAAAACCAAGTTAAGATCCCACTGAGGAGCAGGAGTCTTGAAAACAGGACGAGTATGAGCAATGCCCTGAAAGAAAACCTTGACATTAGGAATAATAGCAATGCGCCTCAGAAAGAAAACAGAGAGCACAGAAGTCTGAACCTTAAGGGAACTCAAACTGAGGCCCTTATCCACACTGTCCTGCAAGAAGGCCAGGACCATAGGCAGATCAAAATCCTGAGAAAGGTCCCTATTGGCACACCAAGAGAGAAAGGTCGACCAGACACGATGGCAGGCCATAGAAGAAACAGGTTTGCGGGTACTAAGCATAATAGCCACCAAAGAAGAAGAAATACCTTTCTTCTTTGGTATTGAGTATTCAATTTCCAAGCTGTCAAAGCTAGACGATGAACAGCCTCCTTCCACAGGTAACCCTGTAAAAGAAGATCCAGAAAGCAAGGGAGCCTGAATGGCTTTGCCACTGACAGATCTAGAAGCTCCGGAAACCAAGCCTGTCGAGGCCAGTACGGAGCAATCAGAATGACTGGACATCGTTCCAGTCTCCATTTCTGTAAAACCCTGTGTAAAATGGGAAGGGGAGGAAAGATGTAAGCCAGAAGAAATAACTAAGGAATGGACATGGCATCCACCACTAGAGCTAGAGGATCCCTCCAGCGAGAGCAGAACATCAGAACCTTCCGGCTGTGTTTTGTCGCCATCAGGTCGATGCAAGGAAGACCCCACTTCTGAACAATGAGGGTGAACACCTTTGGGTGCAGTTCCCACTCTCCGCTGTGCACCGTGTGTCGACTGAGGAAGTCCGCCATGACGTTGTCTACGCCAGGAATGTGCACTGCGGATATGGCAGGAACATGTTCTTCTGCCCAGGACAAAATAGCCTTGACCTCTAACCAAGCGGTGAGACTTCTTGTTCTGCCCTGCTTGTTGATATAAGCCACTGCCGTGGCATTGTCGGACTGGACCTGAACCGGGCATTCTTCCAGCTGGGGTGTCCAATGGCGAAGGGCATAAAATATTGCCTGAATCTCCAACATGTTGATGGGAAGTCGAGACTCCTCCGGAGAGCACCGACCTTGAACACTCAGGTGACCCAGGACTGCTCCCCAGCAGGAGAGGCTGGCATCTGTCGTCACCGTGGTACAGAAGGATAACAGGAAGGACTTGACCTTCATCAGATTGGAGAGGTCGAGCCACCATGACAAACTCAGTTCCACATGAAGAGGGAGGGACACTGACATCTTCAGAGGGTCCTGCTGACCTCTGCACACCTGGATCACAAACCTCTGGCATTCCCTGGTGTGCGCCATGGATAATGGTACCGCCTCTATGGTGGAGATGAATTTCCTCACTAGAAAGGATAGCTTCTTGGCTGGAACTGGATCATGAGCCAGAATAGCAGAAACCCTGTGGACAATCTGGTGAGCCACCTCGTCCGTGAGAAAAACTGTGCTCTGCTGAATGTCGAAGAGAAGATCTGACTTGTCCATGTTGATGATCCACCCGTGATGGGTGAGAGCATGAATGCAGTCCTGAACCTGCTGATGAAGAAGTTCCGCAGAAGGGGCTTTCAGAAGCAGGTCCTTCGTGTATGGAGTAACTCTGATGCCGTTCCGATGGAGAACGGATGCTAAGGCTCCTAGGACACGATTGAAGACTTGAGGAGCTGTAGTCAGACCAAAGGGAAGAGCTGAAAACTGAAACTGCCGTTGGCTGCAGGCAAATCTGAGATACTGCTGACTCGCTGGATGAATGGCGATGTGTAGATACGTGTCCTGAAGATCCAGAGAGACAAGGAATTCCCCCGGGGACATAGCAGCAATAACCATCCTTAAGGACTCCTGGTGGTAATGAGTCTTGATCACAAAGGAACTGAGATCCTTCAAATCCAAAATGGGCGACAGCCGCCATCCTTTTTGGAGACCACAAAGAGGTTTGAGTAAAAACCCATACCTCTGTCCTGAACTGGAACAGATTCCAGGACATCCTTGTCCAGAAGGGCCTGGATAGAGCCATGGAACAAATTACATTTATCTACGCCCTGGGGTGTATAAGAGGGGAAAAACCGAAAGGGAGGAAGAGAGGTGAAAGAGATCCTGTACCCTTCTGCCATCACCTGCAAAACACACGGGTCCTCCACTGAATCCTCCCAGACACTGTGGTAGTGACGCAGATGGCCACCCACAGCTGAGTGGGGACCTGGTTTCGGCAAGTCATGCCAAAGAAGGCTTGGAAACCTTAGTCTTTGAGAAACCTTGGGCTTCCATTGTTGTTTGTGCTTGGAGGAGGAACGCAGAGCTGAGGGAACCGTCTGGTTCGCCAGACGTGTCTCAGACTGGAAGGGATGAAAAATCAGATTATGCAAGATAGGCGTCTTCTTCCTGGGGACCATAGGCAGAAGGGTACTCTTGCCCCCTGTGGCCTCACTACTCAGATACTAAAGATTTGGACCAAAGAAAGAGGTGCCTTGAAAAGGCAATGACAGCAAAGTTTTCTTGGAAGCATTGTCAGCAGACCAGATCTTGAACCAATGAGCTTGTCTGGGAATCACAGACATGGTGGAAACCCTTGCCACCAAACGGATGGCATTAAATAAGGCAGCAGAAACATAATGCTGGGCCTCAGAAATGTTGGCAAGAAGCCATAACATATCCAAAGTAGTAGCACCCTTACAGTCAGCTAGGGTGAGCTGTTCAGACCTCAATGGCCCGGTTCACCCATGCCGCAGCAAACGGTGGAACCATGGCAGTACCAGCAGTGGCAAAAATGGACTTGAGGGAGACCTCAAGTTTCTTGTCAGTCTAATCTTTCAGAGCGGACGCATCAGCAACTGGCAAGGCAGTGGACTTAGATAGCCTGGAGGCAGGAGCATCCACTTTGAGGGGATGAATCCACTGAGCAAGCGCCGCCTCAGAGAAGGTGTAAAGCTTGGCAAATTTCTTAGAAACAGGTTTCCTGTCCAGAGACTTCCACTCATCAGACACAAGGCGGTCAAGAATGGGGTTAGGTGGAAAACAAGTATGGGGCCTCTTAGGCTCCAGAAATACATCAGAGGGATCCAAAGAAACCTCCTGAACTAAGGGAATGTTTAGAGTAGTTAAGATGTCCCTGATCAGGTCCTCAGCTGAAGGATCAGGATCAGCCTCAAAGGGGTCCCCAAAAAACTGAGAGAAGCCCACAGCAGAAACATTCCTCAACATCCGAATCCACCAATAGTTCCTCCTCAGAGGAATCTGATACATCAGGTACTCCCTGTGGTTTCGGCAGGGAAGACATGAAGGAAGTAGGGGTCTGCCAGGAGTGGAAGACCTCCTGTAACAGGGATGGAAAGAGTTGCAATGTAGACCAGCGGTCTCTAGTAGCAGCCTTGAACTCTTGCACCCAAACTGGCTCTAATGCATGGCTGGAGGTCCCTGGGGAAGACTCAGGAACATCAGAACATGCTGGGCATAAAGACCTGAGAATTCTGTAGGTAACCCTGAATGACATGAGGAGCAATGCTCAATAGGGGACACAGAGACCCCAATGTTCTTAGTCTTAGGCCTGTCCGCAAGCTCTAACAGATTAGACATTCTCACATTTAAAGTATAAGGAATCACCCAAATACAGTGTGTAAGATTAAAATTTCACCCCACAAATCGCTAATATGCACTTATCTGGCAGGCGAAGGGTTAATCTGCTGAGGAGAGAAGGCGAGAACAAGCCCTGCGAAGGATACTCGTTCAGGAAAAGGTTCAAAATGGCTGTTGGGACGGGAGCCAATCAGAAACGAGGGCATGAAGCAAGCGCTCACGAGAAATGTACTTTTCCCAGAAAAAGTACCCCAACAGTGCCCGAAGCCCCCTGATCCCACCAACACACATAAAATATTAACCGAATAACAGAGCAAGGGCAGACAAACAAAATGAGCCATCTCTGAAGTCGCTACGATGAGCGGTTGCAGAGATATGTCCCAAACTGTGCAGTCCCATAGAAGAGAATGGAGCAATGGCGGCTATGCGGTAAAAGCGCACCTTCAACACAAATTTTGCAGAGTTACAAATGAGAATTTAAATGTGCCCCAAACATTACTAAAACATGTCACTAGACCCAATAAACACTGAACACAGGAGGGAAAGTGCCAACAACCCCCCAAAAGATGCTAAACCAGCAACAAAAGGGTTAAGTTACCACAGAAACTTGCTCCAAAACACCCAACACACATACAGATAGACCCAATGAGTGCAGGAGTGCGCAATAGGAACTTCAAAGATAAACCCCTGTGTGAAGGGGCACTGTGGGACAAGTGGACCTGCAGCACTGAAAGGGTTGCTCACCTTTCCTGCAGATATTCTGTCTTCAGATTACCATGTAGTAAGAAGAAGCCTCAGTGGGTAACTCCTGAGGAAAGAACTTGTAGCCAAGATTTTCCCCCCCAGGGTTTAAGGTCCACAAAAAGCACCTGGTCACTGAGCTAGACACATCTAAGGGCATTGTCAGTTATGGTAATCCGCCTAATGGTGATATTCCATATCTAACAGAAAAATAAAAAAGTTTCTAAAACTATAGCAGAACTGTTCTCTTGCCTGTGTCTTCATCCAAGGAACAAATCTTACTGGAGCTGACTGGCTAGCTGGAGCCAAGGAGGGAAGGTAGGCTCCACCCCCTGCATTCACTTCTAGAATTGTTCCTGCCTACCTACTTAAAGGGGTGGATCGCCTACCCCAAATCACTAGTAACCTGTATTGGACGACAGAGAAATAATGATTATCTATCTGTGTAAATATGTAACCCTTTAGTGAAAACTATCCAGGACATACTTGAAAACATGAGAAATGTCAATGTTTTCTTCCTGGTAAAACATTTTCTAAATAAAATAAATAAATAAGTGCTGTGTTAAAGGAAATCCATCTAAAGTAATTATTATCAGTTATACGAGTCAGTTTAGAATTAGCCATTCATGAGCTTGATTCAATTTACGGTTGAATTTATCAACTGGGAAATGGTGGAATGCACAACAAAATGTTCTATTTCCTTGCACATTAGCAACTTGTCATTTCATCAATGGTTGTCTCATATCTGGCATTACCTTACTGATTAATGATCCGTGAAGAAGTATCTATCCAGTGAAACGCATTGGATTGTGCAATGTGACCAACAGTGATAGTTAATACAGGAAGACCTTGACTCTACTGGCAGTGCAGTGACAGTGCAGTAAGCGCTTGATAAGTGAGGAGCCGAGAGCATTAAAGGGATAGTAATGTTTCACAATAAAAGCAGCTCTAATTAATTATCGTAGTATTTGGTCCATGGAGAGTGTTATTTCAATTCTGTCAGAGTTACATAGAAACATAGAAGATTGACGGCAGAAAAAGACCACCTGGTCCATCTAGTCTGCCCTTTAGTATTCCTTTATTGTTATCTTAGGATAGATACATGTTTATCCCAGGCATGTTTAAACTGTGTTACTGTGGATTTATCAACCACCTCTGCTGGAAGTTTGTTCCAAGTTTCTACTACTCTTTCAGTGAAATAATATTTTCTAATGTTTTTCTTGATTTTTCCTCCAACTAGCCTCAGATTGTGCCCCCTCGTTCTTGTATTCAGATTCTTATTAATCACACTTCCCTCCTGAACCTTGTTCAGTCCTTTAACATACTTAAAGGTTTCAATCATGTCCCCCCTTTCTCTTCTTTCCTCCAGACTATACATATTTAGATCTCTGAGTCGTTCTTGATAAGTTCTATGCTTTAGACCTTCCACCATTTTTGTAGCTCTTCTTTGAACCCGCTCAATTTTAGTTATATCCTTTTGCAGATGAGGCCTCCAGAACTGTACACAGTATTCCAGATGTGGTCTCACTAGAGCTCTATACAGAGGGATCACAATCTCCCTCTTCCTGCTTGTTATACCTCTAGCTATGCAGCCAAGCATACGATTTGCTTTCCCCACCGCCTGGTTGCATTGGTTACTCATCTTGAGGCTGTCAGAGATGACCACCCCCAAATCCTTCTCTTCTGAAGTCTTTGCTACCACAGAACTGCCAATACGATAGTCAGATTGAGGGTTTCTTGTCCCCAAGTGCATTATTTTACATTTGGAAACATTGAACTGAAGTTTCCATTGTTTTGACCACTTATCTAATAGTGCCAAATCATTCTCTTGTAGTTCAAGAGTAATTCAATGATAAAGTATCCCCCTCCTGCCCCTTTTACTGATGTAACACTGCTCAGCCAGATCAGAAGGGAGGTGCCCAGGTAGACTGCAGAGAGGGACAATCTTCACTTAAGATAAGGGAAAAACCTGAAAAACTTGTGAAGGGGGGCAGGGCTTTCATTGTTCTCACAGGAAGAAGATTGTCCCCTGCTGTTATCTGTCTGGTCTATGGACTGCATTCCACATCTGAGAAGAGATGGCTTACACTAGGTAAAAGGGGCTGGGGGGGATACTTTATCATTCAATTACTCTTGAACCACAACTCTGACAGTATTTTCCTTATGCTCTCAGTAAGAAGATTGTCCCTTGCTGTGACCTGTCTGGCCAAGTGACCATATTGCACTGAGGGGAGGTGACTTACACTAGGTAGAAAGAGGCAGGAGGGGGATACTTTATCATTCAATTACTCTTGAACTACAACTCTGACAGTATTGAAATAACACTCTCCATGGCCCAAATACTATGAAGATTAATTGGAGCTGCTGTTTTTGTGAAACATTACTATCCCTTTAAGGATAATGAGTGTGACTCTCCCACTTTGTATATATGAACGTCAGCCAAATGAGATGTAAGTGGCTACATTTTATTTTGCATCTATAAATTGTTTTTCTTACACCTAATATCTCACTTTATCTTCAAGCTGGAATGTTTGAGTGATATGAACAGCAGGCGTTTCTGTCACCTAATCCTGACTGGCCTTGACACAATGTATGGTGTGTAAGTAGCCACTGGGTAACTGTTACAATGCTATACAGTTTTAAAGGGGAAGTAAACTTTTTTAAATGAAAATATACGTTATAGTCCCACTGCTGACAGAGGTTTAAATCAAAAGTTATAACTGTTCAAACTGTCAGGATGTGAGTAAATGAATCATTACTTTCTGATATGTCAAACTGTCAGGAATTATTCTGCAATTTATATAACATTAAATGAAGGACTATTTGTCAAAGACAATCCTTTCACACTGAATGCAACAAAATAATTCATTGAAATCTCAAAATAAAAAAAAAATTAAAAAACTTTAAAGGGATAGTAATACTTTATTATTACCATCCCCCATATTGTACATATTTGTAAAATAAGTTAATAGCCCCCAGGTTCATCTCTCAAACCTTTATGGATTGAGAGATAACCGAAGGCAAAGTCCCCCCCCACCCTTCCCTGAAGTCAACGTTGTACTGACTGGAGGGGAAATCTGTCGTACGACAGGCTTGCGGCTCTACAGCTGAGCCGAGATCCCGTTAGTGACAAAGAATTATTTCACTGAAACGGTCTTCTACGTGTGCTTAGTTTTTGCTTGGTTTGCAAGCACATGTAGAAGACTGTTTCAGTGAAATAATTCTTTGTCACTAACGCAGTCAGCACAACGATGTCTTCAGGGAAGGGAGTGGGAAGGGGGGGCTTTGCCTTCAGTTATCTCTCTAGCCATAAAGGTTTGAGAGATGAACCTGGGGGCTATTAAATTATTTTATAAATATCTGCAATTTGGTGGATAGTAATAATACAGTATTACACATGTATTTAAAGGGATAGTAATACTTTGTTTTAACTTTATTTTATTTTGTAGGCATTAAAAAACATGAAGAATGATATAAGTCTTATCTCTCAAACCTTTATGATTTAAGAGATATTCACAAGCAAAGTTTCCCCTCCCGCCCCTTTTACTGATGTAACACTTTTCAGCCAGGGCAGAAGGGAGGTGCCCAGGTAGACTACAGAGAGGGACAATCTTCAATTAATATAAGGGAAAAACCTGAAAAACTTGTCAAGGGGGGCAGGGATTTCATTGTTCTCATAGGAAGAAGATTGTCCCCTTCTGTTATCTGTCTGGTCTATAGACTGCATTCCACATCTGAGAAGAGATGTCTTACACTAGGTAAAAGGGGCGGGAGGGGAAACTTTGCTTGTGAATATCTCATAAACCATAAAGGTGTGAGAGATAAGACTTATATCATCGTTCTTCGTGTTTTTTTAATGCCTACAAAATAAAATAAAGTTAAAACGAAGTATTACTATCCCTTTAACAGCTCCCATGTTTTATTCAACAAAAAAAGAAAGCCCTACAATATATGTTTTTTGATTTTTTTCCCCATAAAAAAACTTTGATGTTCTTATAAGGATGGTTCACACTATATATTTTTTAATGTATTTTATGTGACCCATGTAAAGTGAAAACTAGTGAACATGCACATTCCTGTATAATCTTCTTTCACATCAGTGAGTGAGGATGACAGATAGAATTGCAATCCTGATGTAACAGTGTAAGGCTGGCAGATTTCACAGACATCTCTGGAGGTGGAATCGTATATACATATGCTGTATGTGTGTGTGTACCACTGGAATTACTGCACTTTAAGCAGACTTTACTCATGTGTCCCTAACTCGAACACACAAGACAGGGAAATATAATACATCATTGTTAAATACACAAAACTGTCTGTCAAAGATCATGGCAAACTGCTTGCAGAATTGTATAGACCTTTGCACATTTATTGGGAATTTAACAATCTGCACTAAGAGCACTGTATTAGATGTTCTAGATATTTTCAAAATAATTTAATAGCCCCCAGGTTCATCTCTCAGACCTTTATGGTTTAAGAGATAACCGAAGGCAAAGTTCCCCCCTCCCTCCCCCTTCCCTGAAGTCAGAGTTGTGCTGACTGCAGGGATATCCGGTCTGAATTTCATCATGCGGCTCTGCAGCAGAGCTGCGATCACGTTAGTGACAAAGAATTATTTCACTGAAACGGTATTCTACATGTGCTTGCAAACCAATCACAAACCAAGTACATGTATAATGTTTCATTGAAATAATTATTTTTCATTAATGTGATCTCGGCTCAGCTGCAGAGCCACAAGCCTGTCATACGACAGACTTCCCCTGCAGTCAGCACAACGCTGACTTCAGGGAAGGGGGAGGGAGGGGGAACTTTGCCTTCGGTTATCTCTCAAACCATAAAGGTTTGAGAGATGAACCTGGGGGCTATTAAATTATTTTGTAAGTATCTACATTATGCGGGATAGCAATAATAAAGTATTACTATCCCGTTAAGTGTCTATCTAATACACTGCTCTTAGTGAAGATCCATAAATCCCCCTAAGTATGCAAAGTTCTGCAAGTTTTTCACACACTATAGGAAACCTTTAAAATCACTGCCCCCCTCATATTCCCATCTCCGGAACCCTTTCATGTGCTACTTACTCTTACCTACATGGCCATTTCCCTCTAGCTTCCTTCCATTAACGATTTCTTTAATAACACACCTACCCAGACACCCCCTCATTGGACTATATACATACATATTACTTGAAAGACACACTTTCCTTTATATCTGTTAGCATACACCCTCACAGCACTCTCAACAGATTAACATCTTTGTAGGTTTGCTTGTGATTAGACCCAACTCCTTGAACTATATATCCATAGGACGCCTAGGATTCTAGGATTCGCTTTACCTGGAGCTCCCCCTATATTGTTGATCGCTAAGAGACATCCCTTCTTTAAAGAGATAAAAATGTTTCATAATAAAAGCAGCTCTAATTAATCATCATAGTATTTGGACTTTGGAGAGTGTTATTTCAATTGTGTCAGAGTTATAGTTCAAGAGTAATTGAATGATAAAGTATCTGTAACGGTATGTTTGACACACAGACACAGTGGTTTAGGATAAAACACAGTTTTATTGAAGTCACAATAATATAATAGCTCTCACAGGTCCTGTAGTATACAAGCAGAATAATACAGACACACGACAGATTACATATACATATGCCTACACAGGTCCAGTATAACCATAAAGTCCATAAGAGCATATACTGACACAGATCAGGCAGAATACGATGAATTCCCAGGATAAAGGTACTGAATGGGTTAATGGTCTTCAATGAGTGTAAACAGTCCCATGTGAAGAGAGGTCTGTGATAGAGCTCACTAAGGATAGAGAGCTTAAGGATACGTAGCGCCCAGAAATAGGTTAGCAGAACAAACGTGAATTGCCAGAGTAATATCAGGAATTGAGCAACATATGACACTGCCGTAGCAGTAACGGAGACAAGGCCAATGGCACACTGCCATAGCAGTAACGAAGACTAGGCCACTTCCGCTCTGCAGGAGTGGTAACGGAGACAAGGCCAATAGCACACTGCCGTAGCAGTAACGGAGACTAGCCCACTTGCGTTCTGCAGAAGCAGTAACGGAGAAAAGGCCAATGGCACACTGCCGTAGCAGTAACGGAGACCAGGCCAATGGCACACTGCCGTAGCAGTAACGGAGACTAGACCACTTGCACTCTGCATGAGCAGTAACGGAGACAAGACCAATTGCACACTGCTGTAGCAGTAACGGAGACTAGGCCACTTGCACTCTGCCGGAGCGGTACGGAGACAAGGCCAATGGCACACTGCTGTAGCAGTAACGGAGACTAGACCACTTGCACTCTGCAGGAGCGGTAATGGAAACAAGGCCAATTGCACACTGCTGTAGCAGTAACGGAGACTAGGCCACTTGCACTCTGCAGGAGCAGTAACGGAGACACAACTGAACACTGCCGTGACCGGACTGACTGGGCAACCGAGCAACTCGCCTTGAGGTCGTAGTCAACCGGAAGCGACACAAAATGCCTGATGGATAGGAATGTCACCAAGGCGACACAGAGGCAGCCAGAGCAGGAACGTCAATTAAACTGGGTCGAATCATGGAGCAGGAACATCAGTCAAGCCAGGTCGATACACAGGAGCAGGAACGTCAGCCAAGCCGGGTCGGTACACAGAAGCAGGAACGTCAGCCAAGCCGGGTCGGTACACAGGAGCAGGCGCAGAAGAATGGTTAGGCAATCTGGGTCGGTACACAGGCAGGAGACGAGATGTAGGGTAGTCAGGCAGGCCAAGTCAGTGCACTGGGAAACACTGAGCAGAAACAAACACTGGTACAGGAACACCACGAAAGGGCACCGGAGGGGTGCCAGAGCCCAGCATATAAAGGACATGCTGGGTGGGACAAACACAGAATAGCCAATGAGAGCAAAGCACAGTGTAGACTGACACTGACCGCCCCTTTTACTGATGTAACACTGCTCAGCCAGATCAGAAGGGAGGTGCCCAGGTAGATTGCAGAGAGGGACAATCTTCAATTAAGATAAGGGAAAAAACCTGAAAAACTTGTTAAGGGGGGCAGGGATTTCATTGTTCTCACAATAAGAAGATTGTCCCCTTCTGTTACTGGTCTATGGACTGGATTCCACATCTGAGAAGAGATGACTTACACTAGGTAAAAGGGGCGGGAGGGGGAAACTTTGCTTGTGAATATCTCTCAAACCATAAAGGTTTGAGAGATAAGACTTATATCGTTCTTCATGTTTTTTTAATGCCTATAAAATAAAGATAAAACAAAGTATTACTATCCCTTTAACATTATCTCACATGATGTGCTCCTTTTATTCTCATTATGTGGAAATTCTGTATGTACTCATGTTACTTGTTATTGATACTTGTATTTCGTATTCTCTCAATAAAAATTTGAAACAAAAAAAAAATCACTAGGGATGGGTGAAAAGTCAGAGAAAAGACCCATAGGAATTTTCATGAAAAAATATCAATATCTAATTTTTTTTGTGAGAGTTCCTGCCCACAGAAAACACATAATATGTTCTCCTTTTTGCCACTGCCAATAAATTTCCCATGAGACCTTTGTCATATTTTTCCTATGTCTCTATGGGCCATATGTTCAAAGGGATAACGACAAAAAATTGTCGTATGAAAGACAAAAATAAGTAATTGTATGCATGAAAGACATTTTCTATAGAGCATACAACAAAAAACTAGTAATGTCCGTTGTGTACGTCACAACCCCAGAATTGACGGACAAAGGGGCGGGGCAAGGGCGTGGCTAAACTATTCTCCAGTGTCGTATAGAGGAAACGAAAATGTGTCGTAACTAACTAAGACAAAATTTGTACGTTAAGAAAAAAGTGGAGGAAATGTGTTCTGAATGTGAGAATTTTTGTCTTTAGTTAAGACATTTTTTGGCGTTAGTTAAGACATTTTTAAAGACATTTTTGTTGTTAAGACTTTTTTTAAGACTTTTTGTCATTAGTTAAGACATTTTTAAAGACATTTTTGTTATTAGTTAAGACACACCTCCCAACATTTAAAATGGCTAAAGAGGGACACTTTTGCTTCAGGTAGTGGATGTGGGGGCATGGCTAGTGGGCAGCGCATTACCAAGAATTTTTAGGTTATTTCATGACCTATCAGCACCTATTTGTGTAACCTAATAAAGGATTTATAACAAGATCAAAGTATTTTATTTACACAGACTGATATATAAACACATATACTGACGTTTAAACAAACAATAAAATGAGTTTTATTGCTGTAGAGCAAAATTATACACATATGCACACCACAAAGTCTGATTCCCTAAAAAGAGGGACATCAGGGTGGGAAAGAGGGACAGAGGGATTTGGGTCAAAAAGAGGAACTGTCCCTCCTAAAGAGGGACACTTGGGAGGTATGGTTAAGACATTTTTATGACAATTTCAGTCAGGACAAACAACATATTTTCAATCACAACCGACACTCTCTGAAAATATTAATGATCCCAATGACACTGTAGTTTGAAAAGTCATTACAAACGACAAAAGCTATTTCACTACTTCTTTGAACATGTGGCCCTACGACTTCAAGATTTACTGCTGCAATATTACTTCTCCTGTGCTCTGAAGTGGAGAGATAAATAGCTGAACGTAAAAGTTGTGAGTCCCGTAGCAACAAATACCATGAATTAACTGTTACCAGAGTGAGTGCCTTTGTACTTTGCCCACAATACTAACTTCCTGCTTAAAGGGATAGTAATACTTAAATTGTAAATTAATATATGTTGTAGGGTTTATCCCCCTGAGTAAAACAAGAGTACTCCCACTGCTGAGAGATATTTTATTAAAAAATTATAACCGCTCACACTTGACATTTTTAGGTGCAATATCACAGTGGCCTGAAATTTTACAGTGGCGCTGTTGCTACACCATCCTATGGACTGCTCTGATCTGTAGACCATAAATCTCCATAGGATGGTGTAGCAACAGCGCCACTGTAAAATTTCAGGCCACTGTGATATTGCACCTAAAAAATTCAACTTTGAGCTGTTATAATTTTTTAATAAAATATCTCTCAGCAGTGGGAGTATCCTTGTTTTATTCGGGGGCATAAAACCTACAACATATATTTTGTTTAAGTATTATTATTACTTTAAGTAACATTAGCACCGCCATTCTGAAAAAATAACTGTAGTTGGGATATTCTAGCAGGGTGTAACACATGACATCAGTTCTTTAAAGCCTCTGTTTTCAGCAAAAGAAAAGGACAACATGTCAACCTCCAACATTTTTGCAAATCTACTGTTCCATAGGTGTACTTTTACATTATTTTTTGTGCAGGTTTTAACTTCTTTCTAAGAACTTAGTACATGTTGGATGGTAACACATAATAGAAGAATTGTGTTACTTTATTGCTTTTAACACCATCATTAGAGGTAGAAAGAAAAGGTGAGAGATACTCAACTAGGCTCGTGAGATAGCAAATACATGCAAGAAGCTCACTGGGACTGTGTCCTCGCGCCCAGGGTGCAATCTCTTTTAGCTCATCAGTGCCATACACAGAGAGAAAATCTTCTGAAGCATATCATACTGTTGCTGCCAAATGACAGTCCAGCCATGAAATGCCAGACAATTCCTCTCTGAACAAGGAAAACAGCTAACCCCAGACATACGTTTCAGCCTTCTTGGACCTCGTCAGTGAGGTGCAGCTGATCCCTCTAAGCACTGTGAGCAAGGGGTCCATGTCTGGATTACCCTCATTACTCTTAGGGTGACCAACCCCAAGAGCAATTTGCATACATAGAAAGAAAAGGTGAGAGATACTCAACTAGGCTCATGAGCTAGCAAATACATGCAAGAAGCTCACTGGGACTGTGTCCTCGCACCCAGGGTGCAATCTCTTTTAGCTCACCAGTGCCATAAACTGAGAGAAAATCTTCTGAAGCATATCATACTGTTCCTGCCAAATGACAAACCAGCCACCAACGAGGCCCAAGAAGTCCGAATAGTACATCTGGGGTTAGCTGTTTCCCTTGTTCAGAGAGGACTTGTCTGGCATTTCGTGGCTGGACTGTCATTTGGCAGGACCAATATGATATGCTTCAGAAGATTTCCTCTCTGTGTATGGCACTGGTGAGCTAAAAGAGATTGCACCCTGGGCGCGAGGACACAGTCCCAGTGAGCTTCTTGCATGTATTTGCTAGCTCATGAGCCTAGTTGAGCATCTCTGAAATTTCTTTATACGTATGCAAATTGCTCATGGGGTTGGTCACCCTAAGAGTAATGAGGGGAATCCAGACGTGGACCCCTTGCTCACAGTGCCTAGAGGGATCAGCTGCACCTCACTGATGAGGCCCAAGAAGGCCAAAACGTATGTCTGGGGTTAGCTGTTTTCCTTGTTCAGAGAGGACTTGTCTGGCATTTCGTGGCTGGGCTGTCATTTGGCAGGACCAGTATGATATGCTTCAGAAGATTTTCTCTCTGTGTATGGCACTGATGAGCTAAAAGAGATTGCACCCTGAGCGCTAGGGCACAGTCCTAGTGAGCTTCTTGCAAGTATTTGCTAGCTCATGAGCCTAGTTGAGCATCTCTGACTTTTCTGTATGCATATGCAAATTGCTCTTGGGGTTGGTCACCTTAAGAGTAATGAGGGTAATCCAAACGTGGACCCCTTGCTCACAGTGCCTAGAGGGATCAGCTGCACCTCACTGACAAGGCCCAAGAAGGCTGAAACGTACGTCTGGGGTTAGCTGTTTCCCTTGTTCAGAGAGGACTTGTCTGGCATTTCGTGGCTGGACTGTCATTTGGCAGGACCAGTATGATATGCTTCAGAAGATTTCCTCTCTGTGTATGGCACTGGTGAGCTAAAAAATATTGCACCCTGGGCACGAGGACATAGTCCCAGTGAGCTTCTTGCAAGTATTTGCTAGCTCATGAGCCTAGTTAAGCATCTCTGACTTTTCTTTATACCATCACTTGAGGTGGCGGTATATGTTGACACTCTAAGGGCTCGATACTGTTAGCCCTGTTAATTTTCAAAACAAGAGGTGGTGGTTTTGACAGCACAGTTTATAATTCTATAAACTGTGCTGTCAACAACCACTGACATGCAAAAATGTCTAATGGTTGCAAAATTTGCACCTGTTGGACATCCCATAAAAAAGCAGACTTTGCTATTCTATTCCATGAGGTGGCTTCACTCATGTGAAGGACTGCACTTCATGGCGAAAATCCTGCAACATGAAAAGGAAGTGCAGTGTTCCTGACACGAAGTGAAAACCACCGGTATGTGTTGGCAATCTCGGGATGGTGAACCCCTGGGGTCTGCTCCAGTCCAAGTGCCTTCCTCTGCCAGTGTAGATAGTGGCAGCGGAGGCATACGTGGGAGATATTGGCCACATTTCATCTTCAATCGCAAGATTAAAAAACATTATTGATTTTCATAGCGGACATGAAGAGCAGGAGGGCTACCCCTCTGGCACTCAAAGGATTAACGGTCGCATCTTTGGAGAGGCTAATTTTTTTTTACTTCAAGTTAAATACAGCACTAATTTTTTTTTTTAACACAAATGAAGAAAGAAAATGAGACTGAAGAAAAGAAGAAAGAAGCGAAGACAGAAGAAAGAATAGAAGATTAGTGAAGAAGACGGACAGTGGATGACAGGCAAGTGTTCCATTTCTGATTATTTCGAGCTCACTCACACAGTGTCAAACAAAGAGTTTGCTTTTATTTACTTTGATGTTCCCATAATTCGCAATATTTAGGCTAGTTGTGGGAAGAAAAACCAACAACAAGCATTTAGCAAAAATGTGAGTTTTAGTCACCAACACTCATAGTTCCATGACCTCACCAGTATAAAATAGCTGAGAAATATGTGTGAGTTTATCTCTCTGTATTGTTTTTACTATTACCACCAGTTTTACCAGTGGTAATAGAATCGAGCCCTAGGCCTCTTGTCATCTCTAAAAAGTCATAATCAAAGTCATAATCTTCTGCATCAAGAACAGAAAATCAACCAACCCTGGATCTCATGTCCGTGGAGGCAGACATGACAGTTGCCAACAGGTTTTAGAAGCTGAAGCAACAGAGTCCATGAGCTTACGTAAGATTACCATATGCGGTGGGAGCAGTTTGCATCCTCTCCTTTTTGAACTGTCACGTTCGCCTCTATAGACATGACGTCCTGGAATGAATGACGATGTATCTCAAATACAAGGAGCAAGTTAAAAATCCATATAGATTTTCTGGCCATGGTAAGATAAGTGCGTGTGTGGGGGGGTAATATGAGATGTTACTTCTTGATTTCAAGCAAGCCCCAAGTACCTTTCCTATAACATGTGTCACAAGCAAGGGCTATAGGCCATGCTGAGACAGTGGGGAGAGTGTGGGAGTGAAAGGGTTAACAATACCAGACCCCTGGTTACCTGTTACTATTCCTAGCAACCACCAAATTAACCCCTCCTGCACTATCTCCCCAGTACTACAATTCGCTGCCACCACCAAGACTTTATATCTGGGCGTCTTAGGTTACCCCAAACACAACAGAATACAGTATAAAATCACCTTAATAATCAGACATGTATAATTAACCCTTTAGTAACGTGTGCTACCTGAGCTTCCTTCAGAGTAGTGAGTTAATATAAGAGAACAGAGACAAGAGCTGATTAATTGAACATTTAATCTGAAAAAGGGCTTCACAGTGCTAGCTGCAAAAATACAGAAATACAGGACATACACAAATAAAGATTATACATTGGCAAAACAGTCCATAAAATAAAATGGGAGAAACACAAGAAATCCTTAAATACAATTAACGATATTTTAAGAGTCCTCGGGAACTTCACATGGTATTTCCCCCTTCAGTTGTTACAAAGAAATTCACAGTTTTTTTCCACAAACCAATATTAAATACTTTCCACAATTCCTTCTAAGATGCCAAACCCCCTGAGTGTTGCATGGGGGAGGTTTGGCCTGACAGTTTACGGCCCACTCAATCAGACCTGTCAGGGATGTTACTGTAGAGTGCTACCAGAAAAATCATAAGGCTTCCCAAAACATGCAACCCACAGCATACCTCTATAATGTTATAATAATCATATTCCTCATATCTGTGTGAATATCTGGACACCAAACATGCTGGGTCTAACTGGTTGCAAAGTGGCTATTATTGTAACTCATAGCAGGAACACCTCCCCCTGGCATGTTTGGTACTCACCAAAAAGATAAAACCTGTGAATTTTAAATATATAGTTTTATTGGACCATTTTACACTATATATACATGTTCTCACTATTTCATAATATTTGACTGTCCCCCGGATGAACCCCAACAGAGCAGATGGTTCAATATATTTTATGACACTCTTTCCTGTTCCGGTGATCTACTCATTCAGTTTCTGGTGATGTTATCTACTCAGCTAATTTTATGGCCTAGGACTGGTGCAGTTTGAATAACATACAGGTCAGCAAACAAACAAACGAATTATACAACCCAGAGGGCCAACTCATGCCTTGGCATGACAGCATGAATAGTACAATGTAAAAATAGACTCTCTACCTCAGAGCCTTATTAGTACATGGATTTAAAAGAACAGTGACACTTAGTATTGAAAAATATACAGAATATTATAGGGTTTCTCTTGCTGAGTTAACAAGGTCACTCCCACTGCTGAGAGACGTTTTATTCAAAAGTTATTACCAGGGGCACCCGGGGCCCGGATACAAGTTGGCACCTCTTCAAGTTTAAAATGTAAAAAACACCCACAAAAATGCTTAATGTTTTCAAGAATACTTATAAACTGTATTCAGTATATTCACTTGAAAAGTTTAAAGGGATAGTAACACTTATTTTTATGGAAGATTAAATTGTACATATTAAAATAAAAATAAATGCAATGATGTAAGTCCCGCCTCTCAAACATGTATAGATTAACTTAACTATAAATGTTTGAGAGACAGGACTTACATCATTGCGTTTATTTTTTTAATATGTACAATTTAACCCCTTAACGACCCTTGACGGTCATAGTACGTCAAGGGTCGATCTGACTGAACGACCCATGACGTACTATGACCGTCATGGAATTCCGGGCTCCCCCCGCAGCTGCACACCGTTCGGGAAGTCCGGAAGCGGAAAAGACAAAAAAAAAAATGCTCCGTGGTCCTTAACTGACTGCTCCGCGCCGATCGGCTGGTCGTTAAGGGGTTAAACTTCCATAAAGTCAAGTATTTTTACTCTTCCTTCAAATAAATAACATTTACTGGACAAACATACTGCTTTCTATAAATCAAAACCACAACTCGAAAGTGCCTACCAGTCTATTTGGCCAAATTACCTTGGGCCGAATAGACTGGTAGGCACTTTGGATCTGTGTTTTTAGTTTATAGAAAGCAGTATATTATTAGTTAACTTTCTAGCATTCAAATGGGTATGGTTGGGTTAAAAAGGACAGACAGGGGGCTAACGGCTTGTATATATACACCTATATCATGGCCCTTTCTTGCCTCTGACTAGCCTAGAGGCTAAAAAGGGTTGTGATATGATCATTAGGTGTATAGATAGAGGTTTAAACTTCTGCAGAGGAAGGGTTTTTTTACGGTAAGGTCTGTTAAATTGTGGAATTCATTGCCTAAGGAGGTGGTTATGGCAGATACAATGGATACATTTAAGAGAAGATTAGATACATTTCTTTCAAAAGGAACATACAGAGTTATACGGTTTATCAGTAGGCTGATCAGGAAGGTCTGATAAAGACTAATTTAACTGGTAGCAGGAAAGCTATAAAATTCTCAGTTACTGGGGTATGAGGAGAAGGTTGAACTTGATGGACTTGTGTCTTTATTCAACCTAATTTACTATGTTACTACTATAAGAAGCCCCCTGTCTCAGCTCATTGGATGCATTGCAAAGTAATGTTTTGGAGAGACCTTTACAACACATATCTCCCTGTCTAGCATTCATGAAAAAGTTAAGTTAGTTAAAGCTCCATTTAAATCAACAGGAATGTGGTGAGGAGTCATATTACCTAAAGCTAGTCAACCTGACTCCCACCACATTCCCAATGTTTTAAATGGGGCTTTTAGCTTTAAAGGAGCAGTAAACTTTTTTAATGAAAAAATATATATTGTCAGGATTTTCCTACTGAGTAAAATAAGGGTACTCCCACTTCAGAGAGATTTCTATTTTTTTTTACATTAGCAGTGCCCTCTAGTGGTCAAATTCTAATTAGATTTCCTGTTAGATTCTAATGGAGAAGAAAGTCAGAAAAGTCAGTGACATACAGTTCTCCATAGAATGTGATAGAAACTGCCTGTCACTTCCTGTCAGTTAGAACTAACAGGAAGTATACACAGTAAATTCACTTCCTGTCAGTTAGAACTATCAGGAAGTAAACACAGTAAATTCACTTCCTGATTATTTAAACTGCTATCGAGTTTGAATAAAACATCTGACAGCGATGGGAATTACCTTGTTTTATTCAGCAGGAAAAGCTCTATAAAATATGTGCTTTCATAAAAAAAAGTTTACTGCTCCTTTAATGTACTTCTTGTCCGAAGTTCTTGAATGCTCACCAAGGGGAAATGTGCTGCAAACAACCTCTCCTAGCATTTAAGGGGTTAAAAGTCCAGTCCCATTTAATTCGGAGAGAAACAGAGAATGTTTTCGTCCCCAGGAATATTGATCATCTTCCCCCAGACCCCCACCAGTCCAGAACTGATCCCCATTCCCCAGTTTTAGTACAGGTACAGTTAGTAACAACAACAGTACAGTACATGATGATTTAGTTAGCTAGCTTGCTTGAAGTTGCTTCAGACTTGATTATCATACCTGGGAGCTTTTGAAACAGGGTTACCCAGAGGGTAACCCTGTCAGTGCCTACCTGGGGGAAAATGACGCGATTCGCGTCATAAAAGGGGCGGGGCTTAGTCACGGAGGGGGGGGCGGGACAAAAAAAACCCCGCAAAATGTATCTAAGAGGGCTGGTAGTAGGAGGAACCAGGCGGGACTGACCACAAGTGGGCAGAGTTTCTATTTAAACTCTGCCCACCCGGTAATCCACATATTGTCCCGGAGACCCGGTAATTCAGTCTGAAATCCGAAGTCTCCGGGGCAAAACCGGAGAGTTCCCAGGTATGTTGATTATCGTGATCAAAGTTAGTTTAATTATAAATATCAGTTTACTCACTTTTATGCAGCTCCTAACAGACAGGTCAGCAGGACAGATGACAGGAATGAGCAGGCTCTGGCAGTGACACGTGTTGTATCTGTGATGCCGACTGTGACTGCCTGTGCTGACACACACACACACACTGCTCAGGTGGGTCACAGGGGCTGAGCTCAGATGAGTCAGGTGAGCCTGAGGGCAGGGGTAGTAGACTGCCACAGGGCTCAACAAGGCATACTGGCAGCATGAAGCAGTCTCTCTAGACTGGGTCTGATTGTAAGGGGTTGTACTATCAGGATACTGCAGAGACGATGGGGCCCTTGGATGCCAGAACATATTATAACTGCAGTTCAGTACTGATTACTGGAGAGTCTCTACTAGTAGGCCTAGTCCTCTCTCTCTCCGCGTTCTCCTTGCAACGCTGCTCTTCATGCCAAGAACGCGCTCCACCTCCACAACACAGCCTCCGTGGCTGCATCACTGTTGATGCTACCATAACCTCCCTCCCCCCCCCCTCTAACAGACTGACGGTCTTCTTATAGTGCATCTGGACTGCTGGGCTTGACGCATGAGGCATCTCCTCCAATCACCACATGAATGGTGCACCCTCACACACAAGGCAGCACTGCCCTCCGTGACTCTGAAGTTAACTTAAAGGGCAAGCAAAATCAAAATCCCACACCCCTCTAATGAGTGGAACTCGGTGCGGACTGCCGCCCCCCCCCATAGTACGCCACTGGTTATTGTGTTACCATCCCTTTAAACATGGTACATTGAAAAGGAGCGTATACAGCTTAAAGGAGCAGTAAACTTTTTTATGAAAACACATATTTTACAGAAAATTTCCTGCTCAATAAAACAATGTCACTCCCATCACTGTCAGATGTTTTATTCCAAAATTATAGCAGTTTAAATAATCAGGAAGTGAATTTACTGTGTTTACTTCCTGATAGTTCTAACTGACAGGAAGTGACTTTACTGTGTTTACTTCCTGATTGTTCTAACTGACAGGAAGTGACAGGCAGTTTCTATCACATTCTATGGAGAACTGTATGTCTCTGACTTTTCTGACTTTCCTCTCCATTAGAAATCTAACAGGAAAACTAATTAGAATTTGACCACTAGAGGGCACTGCTAATGTAAAAAAAACATGGGTTTAAACTGTAATAAATCTGGAAATATAAATCTCTCGGCATTGGGAGTACCCTTATTTTACTCGATAGAAAAATCCCTACAACATATATTTTTTCATAAAAAAGGTTTACTGCCCCTTTACAGGCTTCTACACACAGTAAAAAAGTATTTTAGGGCTTTTTCTGTAAAACAAGGGTGCTCCCATTGCTGAGAGATGCATATTTTTTACGTTATTATTATTTTTTTTTTTTTAACAAGAACAGTGCCCTCTAACGGTCAGATTTCAGTTTGTTATTCTATTCATTCTGTGGGAGAGATGAGTCACTGACAAACTGTTCTCCTTAGAATTTGATAGAAGCTGCTGAGACACTTCCTGTCGGTTAGAACTTTCAGGAAGTAATTGCACAGTTAATTCACTTCCTGATTATTTGAACTGTTATAACTTTTGAATTAAACAGCTGACAGCGGTGGGGATTCCTTTATTTTATTCAGCAGGAATATAGGTTTTCATAAAAATGTTTAACCCCTTAGGGACCCTTGACCTACCAGGACCGTCAAGGGTAAACTTGCTTGAAAGACCCTTGACGGTCCTGGTACGTCACGTACTTTTTACTTACAGCGCTCTACCGGGAGCGCTGTAAGTAAAAATGGGGCATGAAATAGACCGCTCCAAGATTGGAGCGATCTCTATCAGGCCCCATAGTGACGCGCCGATACATGTGACAGGTCACGTGTACCGGCCTGTCAACGTGCCCCTATGCGGACGTTATGGGACGGAAATGTCCCATAATGTCCGGTCATTAAGGGGTTAATTAACTTTGTAAATTGGCGATACATAGACGTAGCGGTAATAAATCTGATCCAGCACCTAGGGTACAGGTAATCATATAGGTGGACCTATTTATAAAGTGAAACTGAAGTTTTCTGGACTAAACCAACTTCACCATAGGGGACAAATACACATTCCTAAATTCCCTTACACTTGGATAGAGTTTTTCATCTTCTGGATTGCTAGACAGTTATTCAATACAATACTTCGCAATGCATTGGAGACCTATCTAGCATGCAAGGGGTCAAAAGACCAATTTTATTTAACAGTTTTTTTTTATTCGTCCCCTATTGCACAATTGGTTTACTCCAGAATAACTCCAGTCTCCTTTTATAAATATGGGTCTTTGGGCTATAGTCCATAAGCCGAAGAAGTGCAATTCTGGAGCAAACCAACTTGTTCATAGGGAATATATAAAGGTTCTCAAAATTCCTACACTTAACCCCTTAACGACAGGACAATCGGCGCGGCGTGGTCACACAACGACCACGGAGCATTTTTTTTTTGTTTCCTGTTTCTGACCCCCTGAACGGCGTGCAGCTGCGGGGGGAGCCCAGAATTCCATGACGGTCATAGTACGTCATGGGTCGTTAACTCAGATCGACCCATGATGTACTATGACCGTCAACTGTCATTAAGAGGTTAAAGACCAGGGAGCATTTTTTTTTCCGATTCAGGGCTCCCCAAAAGGCATGCAGCCGCATGGGGAGCCCTGAAATAGATGACGTATATGTATGTCATGGGTCCTTTAGGGATAGCCACCCATGACGTACATGTATGTCCAGCGTCGTTAAGGGGTTAAAAGGACCTTATAATCCCTTGAATGATAGAGACTTTGCCAACGCTTTGAGACCTCTTTAGTATTGAAGGAGTTAAAACCCATTTCATATCATTGGGAATTTTAATTTCTCCTTTGTCGGGCAGCTGGTTTGTCACAGAATTGATTCAGTTCCCCTTAGAATATCAGCCTCCCATTCTCTAGGAACTGGGGAGATAAGAACTTTAATTTAACTGCTCATATCGATTAACAGAAGTTTAGAATAGTAACGATGTAATCATTAATCTTATAGGAGGGTGCCTCCTTCCCTCTCGTCTACACTGTGTCTATATATATATATACAGTGTGAAAACATCACAGATCTGCAGCTGGCACTTGCACTGCGGAGGCAAAAGTAAGTGACATCCTGAAAAGCATTCAAATTATAAAAATATAGACTAATACATTGGTAACCAAGATTAATGCTCTGACACCGTGACAAGGAATTTATGTCACATGATGCCACACATTAAACACATTTTGTGCCCTTTGGGTTCCGGGGTGGGGTGGGGTGAACAGCTCATTGCAAGCGATGGATTGTGCACCTCTCTGGCACTTAGAGGGTTAACCCATAGAAAATATAGACATACCCATCTCTGGCTAAAGACTAAGAATCACTGGAGCATCAAAAAAGGTGATAAACCTTGTTTGATTTTTTTAGTCCACTACAAAGAGACTTTACTGGGGCCTATGGAATGAATTATAGACCATACCGATAAGAATATTCACTGCCAGTGCACTTTAAATGTTAAAATCATTTGAATGAGGATTTTACCTGTCATGTGTTGTGTTTTCAGCCATTATTCTTATTTGCCTGAAGAAGAGACTTGAGTTGTCTAGAAATTTTGCATCCTAGAGCCACTCAGCCTTGAGTAGGGCAGATTATATTATATACCCTGAAAAGCATTTAAAGTACCAGAAACTTCTCCTAATTATAAACTACACTTACCTTTGTCTGGGTAGAAAATGCTCATGGCCACTATGAATGAATTCTGCGAGGGTTGAATCTCAATAATTAATCCTTAACCCTCTGAGTGCCCGAGAAGTATCCAATACATTGTAATACAAGGCATTGGCTCCCTCTCAGCACTCATAGAGTTTGTTAGCATTGGATATTATGTCCACTGGGAGCGGACATGATTCTTTTCACAGAACTCCAGGACAAATGTGTCTCAAAATAAACTCTTCAGTGGGCGGAGTTTGGGGCCAATGAGTCCTGAAACAAGAAATCATGGCTGAGTCCATGGATATAATATCCAGCACTAATTAAAAACAGAACCTAATAGTGGTGATTAGGGGTTCTCACCCAAAGTAACACCTTGGATTAGCAATGCATTGAATATGTCTTTGGCAATTAAGGCGTTAAAATATATATACTTTTTTTTTTGGTTTAGTAGGCGTTACTTTGAGTTTATTTGTTTTTTATTTATTTATATTATATTTTGGGACTCATTTAATAACAATACATATTTTTATTTTGTAAACATTTTAATTCTGTGCTATACTATCCCTAAATATTACCCCATAGTGGGAAAGTTTGCTCATAACAGCCCCCGAGTAACATATATGGGTGGAGGTGGGTGGATCCAAAATCACAGCACAGTGTCAGTGGGACTTCATAGAAGTGTGTGGTATGAGGAAAGGACGGAGTTTGTCCCCAAAACAGGCAGAACTAGGCAGAGAGTGGACAGAATGAGGTGGGGAGTAGGCAGAATGGGTGAGAAAGTGGGTGGGTTCACGTCAGATCTTGTTTACCCCCAAAAATCACCCACTGACCCAAGAAACCCGCTAATGAAATCAGAAAACTGGAGTCTCTGGCAGCAGATCCTCAGATCTCCCTCCCTGGTATGGACATTATATTGTATCGGTACATTTCTAAATGGAACGATCAGGTCTGGGTACATATTATCATCACTGTTTTAACTCACAGATTCCAGATTAACCCTCTGAGTGCCAGAGGGGTACGCAACGCATTGCTTTGCAATGCGTTGCGTACCCCTCTGGCACTCAAAGGGTTAAATCTTTGGACGAATTTGTAAATAAAAGCAGTTACACAGGTATCACTTTATCACAATGCAATCCAGGCCTGACCTGCTGCACCTTTCTATACAGCTGACGTAGTTACTGCTCAGCACAATAGACTCCGCGGCAGAAAACTAAAATGGAGCCATTCTGGAGCAAACCAGCTGCACCATAGGGGGACAAAATTCCCCAAAATAACAATGATCTAAATGATACTTTTAACTCCTTCAGTGCTAGAGAGGTCTCCAATGGATTGTAAATCTTTAGCTTTCAAGGGGGTTAAAAGTCCACTTAAATCACTGGACATTTCCATTTGTTCATTAATTTGGCTCCCTCTAGAATTGCCTCACTTTAACCCTTTGTGCCAGCGAGGTAGGCAACACATTGCTTTGCAATGCATTGGATACCACTCTGGCGCTCGAAGGGTTAATTTCCTGTATTCATCCAAAACAGTTGCCATACACTTTTAGAAGCATCAGCAACTAAGTCCCTTTTTCCTTCCAGTAGATGTTGCTGACCTGGACTGTGGCTCTCATTTCCTTGGCTCTTGTACGAGGTAAACCTATGTAGATTCTATTTTGACAGAAATTAACTTTTGTAACTTTGAGTACCAAAGGGATGGACGATGCATTTATAAGGGCAATGCAAACACGCAAATACCATGAGTTTGTTGCATTTTTAACCTTTTGAGTGCCAGAGGGGTACGCAACGCATTGCAAAGCAATGCGTTGCGTACCCCTCTGGCACTCAAAGGGTTAACTGTGTGTTAGAGGAAGTGGATCTAGTTCCAATGCATGGAGAGAAGATGTCAAAATATGGAAGCTTTGTGAAAAAGTACGATATGAATATAAGGGGTGATCTATAACCAGGCTGGGCAAACAGGGGTCCTCCAGCTAATAAGGACTATGGAGGAGATGGATAAAACTGGAGTTATATAGTTTCTGTAAAATTTTTTCATAGAAACATAAGGATATGTATAAAAGTTTACCCACATTTTTGTTAAATGCAAACTTAAGTCAGTAGACATTTTTGAAAAGTGGAGTAGAAATGGTCCATGTAAGAACTGTGCTGTGATGTATGTACAAAGAAATTAGCTAATTGCTCTAAAAATAGGGGTGGTTTTAGTGCAACTTTCACCTTAATTCAAGTTTCCATATTTGAAAACTGCATTAAAACTTCGGTACCTGCCAGAGAGATGTTCGCTGAGACACGGTCTGTGTGGCAGGATTTCTGTCGGTCTTTACAGATCCCGACCTCAGTGGTCGTTGGACATTTATCACAATAATTGATCTGGATGCGAGACATTAGCCCAGAGCCGGATTAACACTTCACAGGGCCCTAGGCAAGGTACCAATTTGGGGCCCCCTCCACCAAGATAGTAGCCCCACCATACCATGAACTCATGTTCACCCCTGCCGCACTTAGGTAGGGTTGGGATGGGAATGGTTGGAGTTGGTTGGGATAGTTGATGTAGGGTGGATTTATTGGTGGTGGAGTGATGTTCATGGAAGTAGGTTTTTGGGGTTGTAATCATTGTTTTTGGGTCTAGTCTAGATGGGAAATAGGATGTAGGCGTGGTGGTGTGGGATGGGCAGTTCGGAGCTTGTTTTGGCCCATCGCTATTCTGACTTTCGTGTTTACATAACGCGAAGCCGAGGCCACACTGCATCCATAGAGAAACTTACCTGTTATAGCGGTTAAAATCCACAGGGAGGCAGCGGTGTAGAGGAAAAGGCATACAATGATAACATGGAAGCTGCGACTGCAGATTTCGGCCACAAGATGGTGCCTAGAGACCGTATAATAAAAATCTGCCTGTTTTTCTGTGCTGTGAACGGAGCTGTAAATGAGTCCCATTGGCAATAACAGAGTTAGCGTGTTTCAGTGGGGATGGAATTACGATACTGCAACAGTGGAAATAAAGCTCCGAGTGCTTCCGGCTCAGTGACAAGTGACTGAGAGTGAGCAGGCTGAAAGTACAGGATGAGGTTTCTGGGCCCACCTCATTTGGCCGGGCCCTAGGCAGGCGCCTCGTGCGCCTTGCCTGTGATCCGGCTCTGCATTGGCCGAGACCTTTCCCTCTTTGTTTCTTCCCTAGTCTTTCTGCTTCCTCTCTCTTCCTTCCCCTGTGAATATCACGGCCTTTCCTAAGAGCTAAACTGTGACTCATTGTGCAACTCATGATTCTCCATTTTTAAGGATACATTGTTTTTTTCTTGTAACATGCAATATCCCTATAATTCACTCATGTTTTTCCTTTTCCTGTACCCTCTTTGACCTCAATAAACGTTAAAAAAAAAAAAACGTCATATATGTCATGTTAACTAAAAGGCCAGAAAATGTACAGTTCAGGAGATATCCACATTTCTTTCATATGATACTAGTTGAACAGCCCGTTACACGGGCCACAGTGCCTCTGGCAGCCGATCGCGGGGCAGTCACGCGCAGTAGAGACTGCCCGCGCCACTGCTGATACAGAGCTGGACACTCCTTCTGGAGCGCCCAGCTCTGTATCAGCCGCGGCGCGGGCAGTCTGTACTGCGCATGACTGCCGCACGCGCAGCAGTGTCTACTGCGAATGTCGGGCGTTACACACAACTTAGCGAATTATTATATAGGATGTATGCTAATTCTGGCACTGTGTGGCATAAATTATGCATTCATATGCTAATCAGACTAGTCAATGGTATTTCATATGCTAATTACACCTTTTAGTGATTTGTCACATGCTAATGAAGGTTTCATTGATGTTTCATATGATAATGAAGGTTTCTACAGTACCAGGAAATGTTCACTTTCACTTTGCCTAGAAATAAAAGTGTCAATATCTCTTAAAGGGATAGTAACACTTTGTTTTATCTTTATTTTCTTTTGTAGGCATTAAAAAACATGAAGAACGATATAAGTCTTATCTCTCAAACCTTTATGGTTTGAGAGATATTCACAAGCAAAATTTCCCCTCCCGCCCCTTTTACCTAGTGTAAGCCATCTCTTCTCAGATGTGGAATCCAGTCCATAGACCAGACAGATAACAACAGGGGACAATCTTCTTCCTATGAGAACAATGAAAGCCCTGCCCCCCTTGACAAGTTTTTCAGGTTTTTCCCTTAGCTTAATTGAAGATTGTCCCTCTCTGCAGTCTACCTGGGCACCTCCCTTCTGATCTGGCTGAGCAGTGTTACATCAGTAAAAGGGGCGGGATGGGGATACTTTGTCATTGAATTACTCTTGAACTACAACTCTGACAGAATTGATATAACACTCTCCAAAATCCAAATACTATGATGATTAATTAGAGCTGATTTTATTATGAAACATTACTATCCCTTTAAACTGTACATCTGCTGGTCTTTTGGTTAACATGACATATAGGCAGTTTTCAATTATGCAAACAAGAATTAAGGTGAAAGTTCCACTTTAAATCTTAACTCTAGGCATAACCTGTTCTTAACCCTTTGAGTGCCAGAGGGGTATGGAACGCAATGCATTCTGTACACCTCTGGCACTCAAAGGGTTAATGGAAGTATATAGGGACAGCTGTGTAAGTGAAAATATATTCTCATTTGCAAATTTTCTCAGAATATTCTTAGATAGACATATTTATAAACGTATGTGTTAATAATGATTAATATAAACTCAACTAAGTGAAGATCAGAGATGGTCACCAGGGGAAAGTCATCTGAATCCTTTAAAGGAGCAGTAAACTTTTTTTTATGAAAAAATATATATTGTAGGGATTTTCCTACTGAGTAAAATAAGGGTACTCCCACTGCTGAGAGATTTATATTTCCAGAGTTATTACAGTTTAACCCCATGTTTTTTTACATTAGCAGTGCCCTCTAGTGGTCAAATTCTAATTAGATTTCCTGTTAGATTCTAATGGAGAAGAGAGAAAAGTCAGAGACTACAGTTCTCCATAGAATGTGATAGAAACTGCTGAGTCACTTCCTGTCAGTTAGAACTATCAGGAAGTAAACACAGTAAATTCACTTCCTGTCAGTTAGAACTATCAGGAAGTAAACACAGTAAATTCACTTCCTGTCAGTTAGAACTATCAGGAAGTAAACACAGTAAATTCACTTCCTGTCAGTTAGAACTATCAGGAAGTAAACACAGTAAATTCATTTCCTGTCTGTTAGAACTATCAAGAAGTAAACACAGTAAATTCACTTCCTCATTATTTTACACTGCTAGAATTGTTGAATAAAATATCTGACAGCGATGGGAGTGACCTTGTTTTATTCAGCAGGTAAAGATCTATAAAATACGTGTTTTCATAAAAATAAGTTTACTGCTCCTTTAAAGTGGAACTTTCACCCTGAGTAGACTTAATATTGATCGATTCATATAATAAAATTAGCCTTTCTTTTTTTATGCCTTTCCTTTTAAACATTTGTATTAAGAGATAAATATTAATGTAATGGCTGTACCGTACAGCTTCAGTGTAACCCCCCATCTTGTAATCCCTCCTTCAACCTACATGCATGTCAGTATAGAAAACAAGAAACAGCCAGAAGGAGAAGTCTTTGAGAACGTGAGTGACACATTCGGGGAGGGACAGTGCAGCCGCTCATGATACACTTCACCAACATGGCTGCACTCTTCCTCTTCCTGTCGGAATGAAACTTTGGTAGGTTTTAGACATGAGGCAGTCACTTTGAAAAAATTTTAACCAAATTTCCTTGCTTCTATTGATGGAATAAATGATTAGGAGAGAACGTCTATTGGCATAATAGAATCACTTAAACTGGCTCAGTAGGACTAGGTGCAATCTCTTTTAGTTCACATGTGCCTCACAACAAGAGACAAGAGTTTGTAGTACATCCTATTGATCCTGTCCAGAAATGGCTGTTGTACCATGAAATGCCAGGCAATCATCGTCTGAATGAGAAAAGCAGCAATACTCAGACCTACCTCATCAGTAAGGTGCATGTGTTCTCTCTAGAGAGTAAATGGTCCATGTCTGTGTTCCACAGCAACCCTTAGAGAAACCAAACTGAAGGGCTATTTGAATACACGAAGTGCACCAACCCAATAGGGCTGAAACAGGCCTCTTTGCTGCTTGTCTTGCTCAGAGGAGAATTTCCTGGCACTTCATGGCTGGATTGTCATTTCTGGGCAGGATCAGTATGATGTGCTTTGGGATATTTCTTCTATGTGTATGGTAAAAGATATCACACCTTGGGTAGGATAAAGTTCTATAGAAAAACCTACAGTAGGGCTGTCCACGTTCAGTCCTCGAGGGCCACCAACAGGCCAGGATGCAAGGATTTCCCTGATTAAGCATGGGTAATGAATGATCCACTGATAAACTCACCTGTGATTAATCAGGGAAATCCTTACATCCTGGCCCATTGGTGGACCTTGAGGACTGTACTTGGACAGCCCTGACCTATAGTATTTGGTAGGCTGATTCCCAGTGGAATATCTCTGGCTCTAATTTTGTGTTACCTAGAAATGCAAAAAATGGTACATCTACAAATGTAAATCCTACAGATAAATTATACAGATGTACATAATTTATTCTTATATAAAGGAAAATGTGATTCACAGGAGGAGAAGTTTGCTATGACAGAATTGGGTGCTTTTCGGATGCCAAACCTTGGTCTGGTACGATTGAGAGACCGATTGTCAAATTACCATGGACTCCTGAAAAGATTAACACGCGTTTCCTGCTCTTCACCAGGAACAATCAGAATAGCTTCCAGGTAAAAGGACCGCAACAGCAACGGGACTCAGAGGTCACGTGGTATCAGTGACTGTCGCGTTACAGTGATGGAACCCTTGTGTTTCATCTAAAATCCCAGTGGAACCCTAGTAATGCAATACTTTAACCCTTTGAATGCTAGAGAAGCCTCCAATGGATGGGTTTACCCTTTAAGTGCCAGGTTGCACACCCCTCTGGCATTCAAAGGGTTAATATTATATCAGTGTTATAGCAGTGTTAAGTGTATTATGACACAAGTTACCTTGCAATGCATTGGACCCCCCTGTGGCATGAAAAGGGTTACAGGAATGCAAACTCTTAAAATGACATTTTTCATAATTTAATTTAATATCATATTCTTACAGATAACATCTGTAAAGATTATTTATTTCGATAGATTCCTAAAATATATTGTTCAACTTGCTTTTCTCAGTCCATGTGAAGCCTGTTCTATCCAGATTGCATTTGGTTCATTTTCTTCTGCTGATTGTAATAAGAGATAATGCACTTAATTTACTGAGAGAAGTACCCACTGCTCTGTTACCTTATCCCAAGGCCTTTAACAGACAATACAGCACTATATCTTCTTAGACTCCTAGCAAGATATTTTTGTTAAAGGGATAGTAATGTTTCACAAAAACAGCAACTCAAATTAATTTTCACAGTATTTGGGCCGTGGAGAGTGTTATTTCAGTACAGTCAGAGAGGTAGTTCAAGAGTAATTGAATGATAAAGTATCCTCCTCCCGCCACTTTTACCTAGTGTAACACTGCTCACCTCAGATGTGGAATCTGGTCTCTTGGCCGAACAGGTCACAACAAGGGACAATCTTCTTACTGTGATCATAAGGAAAACCCTGCCCCCTTGACAGGTTTTTCAGGTTTTTCCTTATGCTCACTGAAGGTTGTCCCTCTCTGTGATCCATCCGGGACAGTCTTGCTGCTCTGAGGTGAGCAGTGTTACATCAGTAAAAGGGGCGGGAGGGGGATACTTTATCATTCAATTACTCTTGAACTACAACTCTGACAGTATTGAAATAACACTCTCCAAAGTCCAAATACTATGAAGATTAATTGGAGCTGCTTTTACTGTGAAACATTACTATCCCTTTAATGGTGTCAGGGAGTATGGCAAAAGGCAGCAATGGAAGATCCCATGGTACATGTAAGACTAGATTTCAGGCCCCAGGAAACAAACCAAAACTATCATGAACTACAAAGTGTCTAAGCAGATATAACTCCATATAACACGTTGGGTTTAGTATTTCTTTAAGATTAAATTATTAGGCTAAAATGTACTGATTAAGATATGTCCCGTATTGGAATCTGATAATAGTGATTTCTAAAAAGAGATTAGGTTATAGAGCAATGGTGGGCAACCTGAGGCCCTCTAGCTACTGTCAGACTACAACTCCCAACATCCCTCACCAACCGACATTATATTACACTATCCATCATTACTGCCATTTGCCCCAGAGAACCCCTTGCACTTCACTAGTGCTGTCCCTTTAACAGTGATAGGCAATGGTTTACATGTTCAAAATAGGGGTTGAAAAAGTAGATTAACCCCTTGGATGCTTGAGAGATCTCCAACGTATTGTGGAGCAATGCATTGATAATTCCATAGCACCCAAGAGGTTAAAGTGGAACTGTCACTTTGTGGCAAATAAGGGATTTTGGAAGAGTTCTCAAAATGACCTATATTTATGTTAGCCATTTTTTATTTAAAATAACAAAGTATGAGATATTTAGCTTTCTAGATATATGTAGATTTATGCTAATTAGACAGTACTGCCTGACATGTCAGCCATATCTAACATTCCATGCATTTCACAATGCTCCCAACCCAACTGCCACTCCGTCTCAGCCAGACTCCCCTTCCATATGATATTAACTGTTGGATACTAAACTCTACACACTTCTCCACCTCCCACCTGCCACATACTAGCATTCCAAACTGATCTCCCTCCCATCTGCTATTCCCTGCCATCCACACTGCTTCTTTTTCTCCCATATGCCACTCCCTTCCAGACAGATACTAACATTCCACTCTACTCTCCCACCTGCTACGATTTGCCAGTCATTGGTAGCTAATTTGCATACATTTATCAATAAATAAATCTAAATATCTGATAATCTATTTTTCTTAATTGAAAATAGCTAACATAATTATATAGATAATTTACTTTCAAAATCAAATATTTGCTCTAAATTGACAGTGTCACTTTAAAGTTGGAAAAGAGTAAGTGTAAAGGGATATATGCTTAAAGGGATAGTAATGTTTCATAATAAAAGCAGCCCTAATTAATCATCATGGTATTTGGACTTTGGAGAGTGTTATTTCAATTCTGTCAGAGTTGTAGTACAAGAGTAATTCAATGATAAAGTATCCCCCTCCCACCCCTTTTACTGATGTAACACTGCTCAGCCAGATCAGAAGGGAGGTGCCCAGGTAGATTGCAGAGAGGGACAATCTTCAATTAAGATAAGGGGAAAAGCTGAAAAACTTGTCAAGGGGGGCAGGGCTTTCATTGTTCTCATAGGAAGAAGATAGTCCCTTTCTGTTATCTGTCTGGTCTATGGACTGGATTCCACATCTGAGAAGAGATGGCTTACACTAGGTAAAAGGGTCAGGAGGGGAATATCTCTCAAATCATAAAGGTTTGAGAGATAAGACTTATATCGTTCTTCATGTTTTTTTTAATGCCTACAAAATAAGATAAAGATAAAACGAAGTATTACTATCCCTTTAACATATCTTCTGCCTCACTAGGTGATCAGTGCTATCAACCCATCTACCATCTCCTCATCCAACTTCAGCACCTCCAGGAAGACCCGCTTCATTATCCATGGTTTTACTGACAGTGGCGAGGCCACCTGGCTCTCGGACATATGCAGGGTAAGTAGATCTAGATTGTGCTGTCCTACTCATACAAAAGGGCACAGCTATAAAGTCATAAATCGGGGAAATTCTGAGCAAAACCTCTACATTTCTATCAATTTAAATGAACCTTTTAAATGAGCAGTAATCTTTCATTAGAAACAGCTATGTACTACCTGGCCTTCCCTGCTGTGTAATTGAAGGTTACTGCCACTACTGGTAGATACGTTATTCTACGTTATTCTACGTTATTCTAAAGATATTACAGCACAAACTTTTTTTTATGTTGTTTTTCATTACGGATGTAGCCAGACAACTTTGCGATTTATCTGGATTTTCTACATCATAGTTAAATTAAAAAATAAAATGCAGAATGTATTAGAACAATATAACATATAGGGCAATCATCACTTTTCTGACTGATCAGGGGTCAGAAAAGTGACCTCGTTGGTAGGAAATCAAGCTAAAAGTCTATAGCATTTAGCCACAAACTGTAGGGTTAGGTGCACAGTTCCCATTGAACCGCTGTGTGTCAGACTATCAAGCCCATTTCAGATGGTTTTTGGGAAAGTCTCCTTTCTTACACATGTTCACCTCCCCTGTTGCTGCCCTAGGACTCACACTGAAGCCCCACTTTAATCAGCTGGTCTACTTCCAGAGGTGCAGGGGCCCGTTAAAGGGGCCACAGGGCCATTGGCAGCCGGTCGCGGGGCAGTCATGCACAGTAGAGACTGCCCACGCCGTGGCTGATACAGAGCTGGACGCTCGGGCAGTCTCTACTGAGCATGACTGCAGCACGCGCAGCAGTCTCTACTGAGCATGACTGCGACGTTGCACACGTTTTAGCGAATTGTTATATAGGATAGTTGCCCTTTAACACAAACAACTAAAGTTAAGTCTGAACACGATAAATTGAATGTAATTTTCTATTTTGGCCACAAGGTGGAGTGTTGCTATCACTTTCTGTAGAGAGCTTTAGTCCAAGATTCAATACCTTACATACAGATAAATAAATAAAAAAATGCTGACACTACTGCTAACAGTTAAAGTCTTATATGTAGATACCGCAATTATAGTGTCACAGTTTTAAATCAGGAAAAAGCACAAGGAGGAGGTCTCCAATGCACTTGTTTTCTTTGCCTTAAAAACCTCTATAGCATGTAAAGGGGTCATTTTATAAATAATATGCAATTGTTTTGCCCCAGAATTGCTCAGTTTTTTTCCGTAAGCTTCCATGTCATTCTGTTCACTCAGTAGACTGACTTACTAACACTCTGTTTCTTGCATCAAAATCTAACATATTGTTGTCTGTGAGAGGTCCACTTTCAGGCATGTGCACACATAGACACCAAGGGGGGCTTGAGCACCTGCCCTTTTTGTCCAAAGTGCCCTCGTGCCCTTTTAACAAAAAAAAAAGTTGCCTCGCCACCGCACTAATCCCCCCACCGCCCAGTCAGGTCTGTGCCTCCTTCAGGACAGACCTGTAGATGCTGAGCTCCCTCGTTGGCGCTTTAGCATTACAGAGTGCTGGGAGATGACATCATCACCCAGCGCTCTGCATGAAGAGAAGACCGCGCGGGAGCTCCAGCAGCTACAAGTCTGTGCCATAGGAGGCACATACAGACCTCTCCTGCCACTGGACCCCCAGGGAAAAGGTAGGAAACTGACACTGGGGGGCAATGTGGAAATGATGGGGCAATGGATCTGATGGGGGGCAAGATGGAGATGATGGCAATGTAGAGATGATGGGGCAATGTATGTGAGGGTAAGTTGGAACTGATGACAATATGGAGCTCATGGAGGGCAATATGGAGATGAAGGGGGCAATGTGAGGGTAAGTTGGAGCTGATGGGGCAATGTGGAGCTGATGGGGGCAATATGGAGATGAAGGGGGCAATGTGAGGGTAAGCTGGAGCTGATGGGGCAATATGGAGTTGATGGGGGCAATATGGAGATGATGGGGGCAATATGAGGGTAAGTTGGAGCTGATGGGCAATATGGAGCTGATGGGGGCAAGGTGAGGGTAAGTTGGAGATGGTGGGGGCAATATGGAGCTGATGGGGGCAATATGGAGCTGACAGGGGACAATGTAAGAGTAATATGGAAATTATGGGGGGCAATGTGGAGATTAGGAGCATTTCGAGGCAACACATTAACCCCTTAAGGACCGGGAAAATCTGAGGTGGATTTCACTTAAGGACCAGAGCGATTCTGAACTTTTTGACTATGTCTTTGTTCAACAGTGTTTTCCCTCTAAGTACTTTATTTTTACCCAAGAAAAATATATACTGTTTTTTTTACGCACAAATAGGGCCACCATTTATTTTAGCAAAATTAAAGAAAACAGTAAAAAAATGTAAAAAAAAAAACACAAATTTTTTTCTCTTGGGATCATTTGGGCACAATGGGTTACATTTTTATGGAGACTGCATGAAAGGTATGACCAGTCAGTCATACCTACAAAATGGGCAGTTTCAAGCGGGCACTGTACCCCTGGGTGAAAATCCCCATGTCCCTTTTTCCCACCCTATTTTGCCACTTTTTTATTGATGACATTTGGCGGTGTATATAAATGTATTACATGGCTCCACAACAATCACACTCCCAATTTTGTTGATTCAGATTTTTAATAATTTTTTTATTTTTGTAAAAAAAGTGTGTTGTTTTTATTTAAAAAAAAAAAAAAAAAAAAAAAAAAGTTGATTTTAGTAGGTCAAAAATGGACCTGCATCCAGCCAGCCTCCAGCACCAGCTGCTGCAATTTTTTTTTTACCACTAGGTGTCTCCTCTCTGCTTCTCTCTCCCTTACTTTGATCGTAAGGGAGAGACAGGCAAAGGGGAGACACAGAGGCAGTATGTAACACTGCCTCATTCATTCATTCCAAATGCCGGTACATGTGATCGCTCCTGCAGCAATCACATGACCCGGCACAAGTGACAAGGCTGAGATTGAACGCTCTGGTACCAGAGCGCTTAGTCTCAGCCTGCAATGATTGATAGCAGCTTGCACAGAGGCGTGCTGCTGTCATTTAACCCATGACATGCCAGGACAGTAATGGGTCCTTAAGGGAAGTTTACCCATGATGGTCTTGGCACGTCATGGGTCATTAAGGGGTTAAACGGAAAAAAAGTAAACATTTTTCCACATTTTACATTTTTTTTTCTCTCAGAAACTGTTTCAAGTCGAAGACGTGAACTGTATCGCTGTGGACTGGAGCGGCGGATCCCGTACCCAATACTCACAAGCAGCAAACAATGTCCGAGTCGTGGGGGCGGAAGTGGCCTATTTCGTAAAGATTCTTGTGGTAAAATCTCAGAAATCTGGTTGGAAGTCTTTTTCTATTGAGTAAAACAAGAATACCCCTGCTCTGGGAGATTTTGAATTCAAAATTTATTAAGCTCAAACTTTTTAAAATTAAAGTGCACTTTTCTACAGCGGTCACAAGAAGGGGCTGATCTTATGATCTACTATGATGAGCCATAGTCTATGATTCAAGTTCCCCCACAGAGTGTTGTCTACAAAAATGCCTGTTAGAAACAGGTTTGTACTGTTGCTAACAGTTTGATTTAACCCATTAAGGACTGGTGACCTGCCAGGACCATAACGGGTGACCGTACCTTAAAGGGATAGTAATGTTTCACCAAAACAGCATCTCCAATTAATCTTCACAGTATTTGTGCCATGGAGAGTGTTATTTCAGTACTGTCAGAGTTGTAGTACAAGAGTAATTGAATGATAAAGTATCCCCCTCCCGCCCCTTTTACCTAGTGTAAGCCGCCTCCCCTCAGATGTGGAATCTGGTCTCTTGACTAGACAGATCACAGCAAGGGACAGTCTTCTTACTGTGAATCATAGGGAAAACCCTGCCCCCTTGACAGGTTTTTCCTTATGATCACTGAATATTGTCCCTCTCTGCGTTCCGTCCAGACAGTCTTGCTGCTCTGAGGTGAACAGTGTTACATCAGTAAAAGGGGCAGGAGGGGAATACTTTATCATTCAATTACTCTTGTACTACAACTCTGACAGTACTGAAATAACACTCTCCATGGTCCAGATACTATGATAATTAATTAGAGCTGCTTTTATTGTAAAACATTACTATCCCTTTAAGGATTGGTGACATCATTGCTTTTGTGATCACAGGAGTGATCCTTCAGGAGTGCTGTGATCCCTACGGGAGTCTGAAACTGACTGGTCCAAAACCGGAGAGGTCAGTTTCAGTTTCGGATAGCCAGTACATGTGATTTCTCTCCGAGTGACGCTTGAGCTGTAATATCTCAATGGCCTGAAACTGAGGAAACGTTTCTCAGTCCTGGAGCAAACCATTTGCCCCGAATTGAATTAATACAAATTCCCATTGGCTAAAATCTCAAAATAAATCAATGAGAATGTTTATTTTCACCCGTGATATTGTTAGTTTGCCCCAGAAATGCTCCACTTGGTAAGTACATCAGTGTCTGTGTATTTAATTCCATAGTATTTGGTTTTTTTACTACAATTCTTCTTCTATTAGAGTAATTTTGGCTACGCTGCTTCCAATGTCCATCTGATTGGTCACAGTCTGGGGGCTCATGCAGCTGGAGAGGCCGGGAAGAGGTACAAAGGCATCAAAAGAATAACGGGTAAGGGGGGGGGCGTAGTGAATACCAGCCTAGGGGTACACCGAGGGACAGTGGGAACAAGAGGAGGAAAGTGCAGACAGACAGTGGGAACAAGAGGAGGAGAACACAGAGAGACAGTGGGAACAAGAGCAGGGAGAGCACAGAGAGACAGTGGGAACAAGATCTGGGGAAGTGCAGAGAGAGACAGTGGGAACAAGAGGAGGAAAGTGTAGAGAGACAGTGGGAACAAGAGGAGGAGGAGAAGGGAGAGATGGTGGGAACAAGAGGAGGAGAGGGAAGAGACACTGCAAACAAGAAGTGGAGGTGGAGAGGGGAGAAACAGTGGGAACAAGAGGAGGAAGGGAGGGGAAAGACAGCGGGGACAAGAGGAGAAGGAGGGGAGAGACAGTGGGGAGAGGAGGAGAAGGGGAGGGGACATATAGTGGGAACAAACAGAGATGGAGGAGAGGGGAGAAACAGCGGGAACAAGAAGAAGAGGAGAGGGGAGAGACAGTAGGAACAAGAAGAGGAGGAGGAGAGGGGAGAGACAGTAGGAACAAGAGGAGGAGGAGAGGGGAGAGACAGTAGAAAGAAGAAGAGGAGGAGGAGAGGGGAGAGACAGTAGGAACAAGAGGAGGAGGAGAGGGGAGAGACAGTAGGAACAAGAAGAGGAGGAGAGGGGAGAGACAGTAGGAACAAGAGGAGGAGGAGAGGGGAGAGACAGTAGGAACAAGAGGAGGAGGAGAGGGGAGAGACAGTAGAAAGAAGAAGAGGAGGAGGAGAGGGAAGAGACAGTAGAAAGAAGAAGAGGAGGAGGAGAGGGGAGAGACAGTAGGAACAAGAGGAGGAGGAGAGGGGAGAGACAGTAGGAACAAGAGGAGGAGGAGAGGGGAGAGACAGTAGGAACAAGAAGAGGAGGAGAGGGGAGAGACAGTAGGAACAAGAGGAGGAGGAGAGGGGAGAGACAGTGGGAAGAAGAGGAGGAGGAGAGGGGAGAGACAGTAGGGACGAGAAGAGGAGGAGAGGGGAGAGACAGTAGGAACAAGAAGAGGAGGAGAGGGGAGAGACAGTAGGAACAAGAGGAGGAGGAGAGGGGAGAGACAGTAGGAAGAAGAGGAGGAGGAGAGGGAAGAGACAGTAGGAAGAAGAAGAGGAGGAGGAGAGGGGAGAGACAGTAGGAAGAAGAAGAGGAGGAGGAGAGGGGAGAGACAGTAGGAACAAGAGGAGGAGGAGAGGGGAGAGACAGTAGGAACAAGAAGAGGAGGAGAGGGGAGAGACAGTAGGAACAAGACGAGGAGGAGAGGGGAGAGACAGTGGGAACAAGAGGAGGAGGAGAGGGGAGAGACAGTAGGAAGAAGAGGAGGAGGAGAGGGAAGAGACAGTAGGAAGAAGAAGAGGAGGAGGAGAGGGGAGAGACAGTAGGAAGAAGAAGAGGAGGAGGAGAGGGGAGAGACAGTAGGAAGAAGAAGAGGAGGAGGAGAGGGGAGAGACAGTGGGAACAAGAGGAGGAGGAGAGGGGAGAGACAGTGGGAACAAGAGGAGGAGGAGAGGGGAGAGATACTGGGAACAAGGAGGAGAGGGGAGAGACAGTAGGAACAAGAGGAGGAGAGGGGAGAGACAGCGGGAACAAGAGGAGGAGGAGAGAAGAGAGACAATGGGAACAAGAGGAGGTGAAAAGGGGAGAGACAGTGGGAACAAGAGGAGGAGGAGGAGGAGAGATACTGGGAACAAGAGGAGGAGGAGAGAAGAGAGACAATGGGAACAAGAGGAGGTGAAAAGGGGAATGACAGTGGGAACAAGAGGAGGAGGAGAGTGGAGAGACAATGGGAATAAAAGGAGGAGGAGAGGGGAGAGAGAGTGGGAAGGAGAGCAGTGGAAGCACAAATTAATCTTGGGAACAAAGGCATGGGAAGTGCAGAGATAAGAGAAGGGTGAATTCAGGGAAACACTGCAGTGAGACCTGATGGGTCCAGAAGACCCTGACAGATAACTGGCAGGGAGACGGAGGGTCAGAGATTTTATGGGAAGAAGAACAGGAGGGAAGGAGAGAATGAGGGGATCAAGTAGCTTCTAGGAAGGAAATCTAGTGGTGGCAGAGAAACCCTATTAAGGAGAGGTGTTGGTGGTGCAGTGAGATCAGTGGAAGACAAGTGCAAGGGGGAGAGAGTAGCGGGAAGGAGAGTGCTAGGGGGACTCTGGAAAGGAGAGCAGGGAGTAATAAAGGAGACCATGGGGTAGCTAGAGAGAGCTGTAGTGCAGGGTGGAGTAAAAGTGACCATGGGGCGAGGAACAGTGCTGAATAGCATGGAGATTCTGTAAATGAACAGCAGGGAGAGCAGGAAAGAGAGCTGGAGGGGAAACAATTATTAATTTTCTTTAATCACAATTGCAAGGTCTGGATCCAGCTGAGCCTTACTTCCAAAACACCCCCACGGAAGTCCGCTTGGATTTGTCTGACGGCAGTCTTGTTGACGTTATCCACACCGATGCTGGACCTCTCGTTCCTAGTTTAGGTGAGTGACCAATGATCGAGACAATTGTTCCTCATGTTGTGTCCAGTTTTCACGTATCATGCAGAAGGGACAGGGTGTGATATAAACTCACCAACACATCAAATATTTTAACATTTCAGAACATGGGTAAAATAATATACCACCAACAAACCATTTGTGGCCTAAATCCCAATTTTCCCAAACACCCCTTTGTATGGCCAAAGAAAACCAGGCTGATGCCAAATTTGTAACAAGTTTTATACAAAGTTCCATCAATTACTCTGGCTGTGCCAGACAGTGCCAGCTCCAAGGGGTAACATCTCCTCCCACAGCATAATCCCTGGGCATATCTCCATAAGGGTTTTCTCACCAAGAACCGTCATGAAATATTTGTGTTGTGAACCCCTCTGGCACTCAAATGGTTAAAACTTCCGCCCAACCCCCCCCGTACAAGGCATGGATGATACCAGCCTAATTAACCCCTTCCACAACTCCAGGGATGGGTGCGAGGTATGCTTCCTGACCCATTCTCCGAATGAAGCTGAATTCCGCTTACCCCCATGCGACACCTCATTTGGGGTACCCCATTTTGCAGCCCTCCCCTTCCGCATGTCTCGTCTCCTTTATATCTCCTGGGACATCTTAACCCTTTGAGTGCCAAAGGGGTACACAATGCTTTGCAAAGCAATGAATTGCTTACTCCCTAGCACTCCAAATGTTAATCTGCAGCCACAGACTTTTTTCACTTTTGCCAAATTATATTATATGTTTTAATAGTATATACTTTTTTGCCTGATATTTGAAAAAGGAGTTGTGTGCTCCGAAACGCGTCATATACAGGTTGTAATATCATGTTCATGTACTGACATTTTTGGCAAAATATATTTTCAAAATTTTTTTATTAAATATATTTTTATACCGTGGACTCTTACTTTTTTATTGTGGGAGAAATAGCCGAATCGGGGCGGCTAGTGAGACCCTGTTGAAATTTGCTGGTTGTACCCACAACCAGTACACCACCTTCTGCGTTGTGAGTATTGGATATATTTCTATTGGATCCAAACAGGATCATCTATTGCTGGTTTGCACTCTTCCTGTTTCTTGCCTTCTGATTCAGTTTGAAAAACTTCCAGCAACTGATATGTGTGCCTCCGAGGACATGAGATCAGGACCAAATAGAGATGATGTTATCTCTTGAACAAATAACAGGGAAAAATTAATAGGGGGCATTAGGATTTTCTGGCAATAGTAAGAATGAAGGGGGGTTATTATTAAAAGGTGTTACCTCTCCTTTAAATAAGAACAGAGCTAAGATGAAACCATCTCATATATAGGTGGACAGGATTGCGCCATGTAAAATGAACCCTTTGAGTGACAGAGAAGAGGCACGCAGCTCATTGCAGAATAACGTGATGCACATCCCTCTGGTGCTCAAAGGGTTAAATGAACACCAGCAAGTTCTAATGATAGCCCCCTCACTTACCTTAATCTTGGCAGAAAGTCCTAATGAACTCTATGGATCAGTTATGTGTGGAAAGGGTCCCTAAAATAAAGAAATTTCTTAGAAGTGGATTTTATGTCCGTGGAGGCAGACACGATTCTGTGATGCAGGACACCAGTACCCCAATCCCCTCCCACTGAAGACTGAATTAATTCCTAAGAAAACATTGCAATGAGTTACATGTCCTCTGACCCTCAAGGGGTTAACATATACAAATCCACTACGCCAGTATTTGGCAATCATTTTTATTCCGAGGGACCTGCGGACACAAAATGACTGCAGATTACATATAACACTGTGTTGTCCTGATAACCAGCCAAGGGATTAAAATGTGTGTGTGTGTGTGCGTGTACTTGTGTGTTTGTGTGCATTAATGTGTGTGTGTATAATATTAATGTGTGTATTAATATGTGTGTTTATGTATATGTGTATGTGTGTATTAATGTGTGTGTATGCACATGTGTGTATTAATATTAGTGTGTATTTGTGTGTGTATGTATGTGTATGTGTGTATACCTCCCAACATTTCAAAGGGCCAAAGAGGAACACTTGTGTTTTAGGAGGTGTTGCTGGGGGGCGTGACTGATGGGCAGGGCATTACCGAGACCCTTCTTAGTGACACCTCCTTGTAACTGAATATATGATTTTGAGCAAGACCAATTACACAGACAGACTAAATTATAAACACATAGACTGAAAGCGGAACTACCATGTCACAAAATGTTTAGCTTAACTAAGTCCAGTTATGGCAACTAGCTGCTTAGTAGCGCTAGTCGTCAGAATTATTATCTGATTTAATAGATATATGCTTTATTCCCCATCTGTCAGTAGCACGGAACACGGACATCTTGCCAGAATGACGTCCGCGCGCCTGCGCTGTCAGTCCCAGCTGGGTCTAGGAGGCGTTGGTAGGTGCCATATGGCTCTGGCTGGGACTTACAGAGCAGGCACACAGACGTCATTCTGGCAAGATGACCGCGCTCTGTGCTACTGACAGCTGAGGAATAAAGCATATATCTATTAAATCAGATAATAATTCTGGTGACTAGCGTTACTATGCAGCTAGTTGTCATAACTGGACTTAGTTAAGCTAAACATTTTGTGACATGGTAGTTCCGCAGCTAGTCGCCATAAGGAGACTTAGTTAAAGGGATAGTATTACTTCAAAATTACTATCCCTCATATTGTAGCCCTTAATAAACTGAGTTAAATGACACCAGCGGCATCTCTCAGACCTTTATGGTGTAAGAGATAGCCACTTTCAAAGTTTCCTCTCCCCTGATGTCAGCGTTCTGCTGCCAGCAGGGGAATCCGGTCCCGGGACAGGCGGAGGCTCTTCAGCAGAGCCGATATCTCGTTATGGAAGGAAAAATGATTAATTGAAACAGTCTTCTACGTGTGCTTGGTAACTCAGTTTATTAAGGGCTACAATATGAGGGATAGTAATTTTGAAGTAATACTATCCCTTTAAGCTAAATATTTTGTGACAAGGTAGTTCTGCTTGAAGTTTAAACAAGCATTAATGTGAGTTTTATTGCTGTGGAGCAATGCTTATATACTTATGTATACACACCACACTGCCTGAACTCCTAAACACAGAGACACCAGGGTGGAAAGAGGGATTTGGGTCTCAAAGATTGACACTTGGGAGGTATGTACTAATTTGGGCACACTTATTATTTTTTGGTCATTCTGGATTTTCTCATAAGACTTTGCTGTTTACAGATTCATGTCAATTTTAACTTAAAAGCCACTGAGGTTTCCACACACTCTGAAGCAATTTTTATTTGTCCATCTTAGAGAGTTGATTTTCCTCAGAATTGGGATCCAGTGGGATATTGATGTAATTGTTTGGCCAAAGAATTGGACTCAATGGTAGTTTTTTTTTTTCTCCACTACAATCAGAGGTGTAACTAGAAGCCTCCAGGCCCTATTACAAGAAGTGCCATGAGCCCCCTCCACAATGCCCCCATCTCCTACCTGGTGCTCCTGTGCGGTCCTCTTAGTAATGCAAAGCGCTGGGAGATGATGTCATCTCCAAGCGCTCTGCATTACTAGAGTTCCGGCGGGAGATTGCGGGCACCAGGCGGAGGGGTTGCAGAGGGAAGCCGAGCCCCCGGAGTGATGGGCCCAGTCACAGATATGACCTCTATAGTTACGCCACTGACTACATTGAAACATAGAAACATAGAATCTGACGGCAGATAAGAACCGTTCGGCCCATCTAGACTGCCCATTTTCCTACTGTAAAAAAACAAAAAAACAACCTCAAACATTTTTTGGTCCTCAATATCCTTCTGGAAATGGGGTCTCCAGTACTGTACACAATACTCTAGGTGAGGTCTGACTAGAGATCTGTATAGTGGCATGACCACTTCAATTTTCTGCTACTAATGCCACTAGCTATACAACCCAGCACCCTCCCTCTACTCACCTCCTCCCTCCCTTCACCATAAAATGCTCCCACCTTCCCCTCCCTCTACTCACCTCCTCCCTCCACCACAATATGCTCCCACCTTCCCCTCCCTCTACTCCCCTCTTCCCTCCACCACAATATGCTCCCACCTTCCCCTCCCTCTATTCACCTCCTCCCTCCCTCCACAATATGCTCCCACCTTCACCTCCCTCTACTCCCCTCTTCCCTCCACCACAATATGCTCCCACCTTTCACTCCCTCTACTCACCTCCTCCCTCCCTCCACCACAATATGCTCACACCTTCCCCTCCCTCTACTCACCTTCTCCCTCCCTCCACCACAATATGCTCCCACCTTCCCCTCCCTCTACTCACCTCCTCCCTCCCTCCACCACAATATGCTCCCACCTTCCCCTCCCTCTACTCACCACCTCCCTCCCTCCACCACAATATGCTCCCACCTTCCCCTCCCTCTGCTCACCCCCTCCAGAGGCATCTGAGATATCTGCACATCAGGTGGTATGCTTATATTTGTGAGGACTTGTTTAATTTTAAGATAATGCTAGTGCCCTTTGAGGACCTGAAGATCCTCACAGGATTCTATTTAGTTGCAGTGTACAGAGATCTAATGCCCTGCAAGGACCTTCAGGTCCTCAATAGGCACTACCATTATCTTAAATTAACACAGTTACTCACAGGAGGATGAGGGAAGTGGGTGGCAAATACAAGCATGCCGCCTACTGTGAAGATATCCCAGATGGCTCTGGAGGGGGTGAGTAGAGGAAGTGGAAGGTGGGAGCATATTGTGGTGGAAGGAGGGAGAAGGTGAGTAGAGTGAGCGGAAGGTGTGAGCATATTGAGGTGGAGGGAGGGGAGCAGACATGAGAATATTTTTTTTTTCTCTTGTGTATAATATGCGCCCCCCCACTTTACATAAGGTGAAAAGGGACAAAATTGTGAGTATTACATGTGAGATTTACAGGATGTATATATGTGTGTATTAATATGTGTGTATTATTGTGTGTGTGTGTATACGTATTAACGGGTGTGTATTTGTGTGTATTAATGTGTGTGTATTTGTTTGTGTGTATTACAGTGTGTGTGTATTAATATGCGTGTTTATATATATGTGTGTGTATATCTGTGTGTGTGTATTAATGTGTGTTTGTTTATGGGTATTAATGTGTGTATATGCATATGTCTGAATTAATATTTATGTGCTGCCCCGGAGCTGGGAGCACAGACAGGCTGTCAGCCTTCCGGAGCTCTCCACTCTGAATCAGCCCGTTCTGTGAGTCCTTACTGCGCATGTGCGGTTACACACACAGTGAGCGACGCATTTTAGACTTTATGTTTTATGATTAATATGTGTGTTTATGTATATGTGTGAGTGTATATCTGTGTGTGTGTATTAATGTGTGTGTTAATATTAATATGTGTGTATGTTTATGTGTGTATTAATATGTGTGTTTATGTATATGTGTGTGTATATATGTGTGTGTGTGTGTGTATTAATGTATGTGTGTTAATATTAATATGTGTGTATGTATATGTGTGTATTAATATGTGTGTTTATGTATATGTGTGTGTATGTATATGTGTGTGTATTAATATGTGTGTTTATGTATATGTGTGTGTATATCTGTGTGTGTGTCTATTAATGTGTGTGTTAATATTAATATGTGTGTATGTATATGTGTGTATTAATATGTGTGATTGTATAAGTGTGTGTATATCTGTGTGTGTGTGTTAATGTGTGTGTTAATATTAATATGTGTGCATGTATATGTGTGTATTAATATGTGTGTATGTATATGTGTGTGTATATCTGTGTGTGTGTATTAATGTGTGTGTGTTAATATTAATATGTGTGCATGTATATGTGTGTATTTGCATTAATATTAACGTGTGTATTAATATGTGTATGTGTATTAATGTGTGTGTATGCACACATGTGTGTATTAATGTGTATATCAATATGTGTTTGTATGTATATGTGTGTATATTAATGTGTGGGAACTAAATCCTCATATTTATCAACAGTATTATTACACACGCCCAATACAGTGCACACTTCTCACAGTTAGAATGGAGGAGTGCAGGTTTGCCATTTGTTTTTCCAAATTTATTAACTATATGTATACACCAAGGTGAGCTAGCGCTGTGAGCTATTTTTCTTTTGTATATAAGTTTGTATATTAATATGTGTGTGTGTGTGTGTGTATGTGTGCATGTGTATTAGTGTATGTATTAGTTTGTATGTGATTGTATTAGTGTGTGTATGTATATGTATATGTGTGGATATTAATATGTGTGTGTATTAGTGTATGTATTAGTTTGTGTGTGTATTAGTGTGTGTATTAGGGTATGTATTAATATGTGTTTATTAATATGTGTGTGTGTGTTAGTGTATATATTTGTCTGTGTGTTTTTCTTAGTGTGTGTATGTATATGTGTATGTGTAGTAATATGTGGGTGTGGGATGATGGCAGTTGATTTTCTAAACAGGTTTTTGGTAGATAAATAGAGGGCAAATTTGTACTTCTATCCATTCTCTACAGTGCAGCTGATTTGCTCTAGAACCGTACCCCTTTAGCTTCCAGAATTGCTCCTAAAGTGTGTATCTGATGTGGTAGAAGAATAATATTTTCTTTGCACCAGAAGACCTGATGGGGACCAGAAGGGGAAGCGTCTGAGGGCCACATGATCACATGACACTATAAAACGTGCGTTGGTTTTTGTTTCACTGATAGGACTAAAATGCAGTTATCTATTTCAGGATTTGGAATGAGCCAGGTGATCGGTCATCTAGATTTCTTTCCAAATGGAGGAATCCAAATGCCAGGGTGTCCAGATAATATCGAGATCCCAAATGTGACAGTTGAAGATATCTGGAATGGTAAATACAGTGCCATCTACAGTGATGATAATATAAAATAGTTTCAGTGGAGAAACAGAACTCACAGGAACATGCACAAAAGACACAGAGTAGTTATTTTGTGGTAAACCAGCTCACCATGGAGAACAGATAAACATTATCGAATTCCTATTGATTTAAATGGGGCAGCTTCATTCCTATTGGCTGTTCACCTTGGTGTGACGTCACAGTAGCCAACAGAAATGGAAATCTGGTGTGGAGAATCTCAGGGTGCCATAGGTGGGACTAGCAATATCAGCCTCATTCCTACTGGCTACACTCATGGATCTGACATGACAGCAGCCAATAGGAAAAGTGTGCTGCTACTCTGGAGCTTACAGCCCAGGAGAGATCTGTACACTGAAGGCTGCAAATTTATAATGCTGATCCTGCTGACTGAATTTGGACATAAAAAAGAAATTAATAAGCAAAAGACTTATATTTAACAGTGACATTATTTTCATCATGCATATACGTTGTTAAACATTTTTTATGAAACCTATTTTATAAATCTTCTCCTCGTGAGTAAAACTAGGGCACTCCCACTGCTGTCAGTTATTTTATTCACATGTTATAACAGTTTAAATAATCAGGAAATGAATTTACTGTGTGTTTACTTCCTGAGTCCTGACAGGAAGTGGCTCAGCAGTTCCTATAGCGAATGGTTTGTCAGTGACTTTCCTCTCAGATAGAACGTAACAGAATAACTAATTGGAATTGCATCACTGGAGGCACTGTTAATGTAAAAAAACACAGGTTTAAGCTGTATTAACTCTGGAAATATGAATCTCTCATCAGTGGGATTACCCTTGTTTTAGTCAACTAAAACAAATATTTTTAATAAAAGTTTGCTGCTCCTTTAAAGGTAAATATGATTCTAAAAACTGATTGGATGCTAGCGATATCCCCAGCATTTATGGGATTGTCCATCTCAGTAAAGTAAAATATGAATTTATATTTCAATCCCATGTCTTGATCTTGGTCAAACTCCAAACTGTGAAGGTGACACTGGGTTAAAGGCATAGTAATACTTAAAATGTAAAAAAAATATGTTGTAGGGTTTATCCCCTGAGTAAAACAAGAGCACTCCCACTGCTGAAAGGTGTTTCAGTCAAAAGTTATTAATTTTCAAAGTTGAATTTTTTAGGTGCAATATCACAGTGGCCTGAAATTGTACAGTGGCGCTGTTGCTACACGATCCTATGGAGATTTATGGTCAATTGACCAGAGCTGTCCAATGGATCGTGTAGCAACAGCGCCACTGTACAATTTCAGGCCACTGTGATATTGCACCTAAAAAATTAAACTTTGAAAATTAATAACTTTTGAATGAAACACCTTTCAGCAGTGGGAGTACTCTTGTTTTACTCAGGGGGATAAACCCTACAACATATTTCTTTTTACATTTTAAGTATTACTATCCCTTTAAATTTACAAATTGGCCAGAGTAGTTCCACTGGCATTAGCCTGAAGAGAATGTACTAGTGGGTATATGATCTTGTTAGTGCATACTGACACACACAATTCGCTACTGTTAACTCTAACATCAGTGCTCCCATTATGCCTGCCTCTTAATAGCTACAGGAATATGGCTCATAGACTCTGCATTTACCGGGTACCTTGTTTAATAAAAGGCATCCAGGATAGGACCATCCCACAGACTGCCCTACTGACCCACACGTTAGCACAAGTGGCATTAAGGCGAGCATTTGTAGCATAAGTAGGTTAGTAAATTGCCGTTAGTTGTAACTCTAAATCATTGGCAAAACTGCTAATTGAAGGGTTCACAATACAAAAATGTTGTTGGTCTCTGTTACACCAAAATATTTCTACAGATTCATAACTAGAATCTACTGCACCCTCAGACAGATGGAACCCCATTGGATCTTGGGCCGCGGCACCCTCTGTACCCCTTGTAATTATGTTCCTTGGCTAGAAAATTGATTCTATTGCCTGTCTTTGTGCGAGATTGTATGCATATATTTCTCCCATTGAGATCCATATTGCACATCACCGATTCCAGCATTACAGATAACTGATTTAGAGACAGAGAAAGATCTGAATGTTCTGTTTTGGTGATTTAGTTTTTATTAAGACTCTTGCCTAGTTTAAAGGAGAAGTAAACTGTTTTTTATAAAAACATGTATGTTATAGAGCTTTTCCTGCTGAATAAAACAAGGCAACTCTCACTGTTGTCACTGTTTATTCAAAAGTTACAACAATTCAAATAATCAGGAAGTAAATTTACTGTGCTTTTACTTCCTGGAAGTTCTAACTGATAGGAAGTGACCCAGCAGTTTCTATCACATTCTATGCAGAACTGTAAGTCACCGACTTTCCTCTCCATTAGAATGTAACAGGATAGCTAATTAGAATTTGACCACTAGAGGGCACTGCTATTGTAAAAAAAACATGGGTTTAAACTGTAATTACTCTGAAAATATGCATCTTTCAGAACTGGGAGTACCCTTATTTACTCAACAGGAAAAGCCATACATTATATATTTTTTCATAAAAAAGTTTACTGCTCCTTTAACCATTAAAAAAAGAGTTAACTACTGCTATAACAAATATAAAAGTCATGTTCATAATCACAGTATATTCTTATCTTTCAACTATGAAACAACAACAAAATCACAATTTATCAGATATGACTCAAGTGTCCAAATGAAAAGCCACTGGCACATAAATGAAAATGAGAGGATAAAATCGTACATTGATAATGAAGAGATATTAATGAGATGGAGTGAATTAAAAATAATCCTGGATATTAGTTCTCTGATCATAATATGCACACGAAGGGAAAAAAATTACAACACATAACTTAAATCTGTATTAATTCAATAAAAAGTCTATCATTTTAGCTGATTCCTAATAAACATTGTCAGCGTCCAATCATTTGAATTTCTATGGTATAAGCTGAATATGGGTGTATTTTCAAATTGAACTCACATATATATAATTCAGCCTAAGAGGCATATGGAGGAAACTTGACTGCTGACTCCACTCGGTTAAACTGACTTGATTGCATAGGTATTATTTCTATCCTGATCATGTGAATTTGGGAAAAAAATAATGCACTGAATCTTTTAGTTATGTCTGGACCCTGTAAAACATGCAATCATGAAGCCAGAGAGAGCATTAATCCTTTGAGTGGCAGAGGGGTACGCAACGCATTGCAGAGCAATGCGTTGCGTACCCCTCTGCCACTCAAAGGGTTAAAAGCCACCTCCAGTCAACTGCACTCCAGGATATATCACAACGTTCAGATTCAAAGCAGGATTCCATGTTCTTTCAATCTAAAATCTGCCCGTTATACTATCATTGTACAGGCAGATCACTTGTTGGGTTACAGGAGCCCCTCCCACCACTCCGTCAGACAGATATCAGTGACTAGATCAGTCAAGCGATTTCCAAAAAAAAGTTGAAAATACCGGTTCTGAAAAAGGATATACTAGAACTATAGAGGGTACAGCGGAGAGCAACAAAATTAATTAAGGGAATGGAGGACTTGACATGTGAGGAACGACTAAACAAACTTGGTTTATTTACTCTAGAAAAAAGGCGACTAAGAGGAGACCTTATCACATTGTACAAGTATATGAGAGGTCAATACAAGGATCTCTGCGGTGAGCTATTTATTCCGAGGCCTGATCAGGTGACCAGGGGACACACCTAGAGATTAGAGGAAAGGAGGTTTAAACTTCAGCAGAGGAAGGGGTTTTTTACAGTAAAGTCTGTCAAATTGTGGAATTCATTGCCCAGGGAGGTAGTTATGGCAGATACAATGGATACATTTAAGAGAAGATTAGATACATTTCTTTCAAAAGGGAACATACAGAGTTATACTGTTTATCAGTAAGCTGATCAGGAAGGTCTGATAAAGATTAATTTAATTGGTAGCAGGAAAGCTATAAAATTCTCAGTTACTGGGGTATGAGGAGAAGGTTGAACTTGATGGACTTGTGTCTTTTTTCAACCTAATTTACTATGTTACTAAAATTTACTATGATAATAAATAGGACAAAAGAATCTGTATAAAAGGATATGAAGCATTATATTTAACCCTTTGAATGCCAGAGAGGGTCGCAACGCTTTGCATACCCCTCTTGCACTCAAAGAGTTAATAAAATCTATTAAAAATGACAGGATAACAGACCTAAAAAGAACTGTATGTGTTTCAGAACCGCCATTGATAAAGGATCCATAGAAATGAAAGGGAAACATATATTATATACAGCTGTTTATATTCTGTACTAATAATGATTTATTGCACACCTTTATATATACCTTTATAGTTTAACTATTGATTATGTTATTTTTATAGGAGTAGTCAATTTTATTACCTGCAACCACTTGCGCGCCATCAAGTATTATACCGACAGCATCGCTAACTCAAACACGTTTGTAAGCTACCCCTGTTCCAACTACTCCACCTTCCAGTCGGTAAGTGTTTGCCTACAGTGGCGTTTAGAGGGATTTGTTTAACCCCTTAAGGACCGGCGCGCACACGCGCAGCCGGCACTTAAGGACCATGGGGCTTTTTTTTTTTTTTTTTTTAACTTCTGGTTCAGGGCTTCCAGAGCGGCGTGCAGCCACACCAGGAGCCCTGAACTCCATGCCGTGCCAGGACCGTCACTGGTCCTTAAAGGGATAGTAATACTTGAAAATAAGTTTATTTTATATTGTAGACCTTAAAACATGAAAACTGATATAAGTCTTATCTCCCAAACCTTTATGGTTTGGAAGATATTCACTTGTAAAATATAGTTAAATTATCTTTTCCTGGCTGTTTCAGCCAAGTCTGCCATCTAGTGGACAGATTTGGAATTCGGTCCACAGAGCAACCAGCAGCTCTTTAGCAGTGCCGAGATCACGATCTTTGAAAAGAACTACTTCATTGGAACTGTGTACAAAGCGTGCCTGGTTTGAAAGCACACTTTGTAGACAATTCCAATTAAGAAATTCTTTTTAAAGATGGTGATCTCAGCACTTCTGGAGAGGCACAGCCGGTCCGGGGACCGGATTCCAAATCTGAAGGGTGGAGCAATGACGTCACTCCAGGGGAAACTTTACTTCTGAATATCTCCCAAACCATAAAGGTTTGGGAGATAAGACTTATTTTTCATGTTTTTTAAGGGCTACAATATAAAATAAACTTATTTTCAAGTATTACTATCCCTTTAAGTGCCGGACCGCAGTGACAGTCCTGGCACGTCAATGGTCCTTAAGAGGTTAAATGGACAGCAAAGTCTTTTTATGGAAAAATGTATATAGTGGTGTAGATTAGTAAAATAAGGTAACCCCCCAGCACACACACACACTGCTAGGAGGTGCTACCGTAAAATCTCATATATATAGTACGCCAGGGCTTAACATGTGAAGTCCTTTGCTACTAGCCAGACCTGAAAAGTTACTCGCCACTGCAAGCCTTAACATACCCACCAGGGCTGAAACTCTACTCGCCAGGGCTACATTTTCACTCGCCATTGGCTAGTGGCGAGTGGAAATTTTGAGCCCTGTAGTACACACAATTTTGCCCCTCTTCACCTTATGTGAAGTGGGGTGTGTGTATCATACATGAGAATAAATTGTAGTAAAAAAAAAAAAAAACTGACACAGCTTCCCTCCCTCCCCGCTTACCCATATCCTCCTTCTCTGTCTCTCTGTAGTACAATTTCCTCAGTCTGACAGGGTCCCAGCGGGCGGTATGCTTTCATCTGCCGCCCGCTTCCAGCATGGCCCTGTCAGGACCTTTTATTTGTAGCCAATGGTAATGTCTTGCGAGATATGCAAGGTCCTCTCAGGGCAATATCATATGCACATTGGATCTATGGTATTGCCCTGCGAGGACCTTGAGGTCCTCACAAGACATTACCATTGGCTACAAAGAAGAGGCCTTGACAGGGCCATTCTGAAAGCGGGCGGCAGATGCAAGCATGCCACCTCCTGGGACCCTGTCAGGCTGCCGCATTTCCACTACAGAGCGACAGGGGGCTCGGTTGCTTTTGCAGTTTATGGAGAGCTCTTCTCACACACACACAGTGACAGCAGTATCAGGAGTTCTGCCATAAATTTCAAAGTCAGAAAATACTCTGCACTCATCCTCTCAAAAACTACAAGGTTGATCTGCAATAACAATAGGATCAGGCAAATTGTGACTTGTGGGGCAGGGGGGCAGTTGACTCCTGGGCTGGTCATATGTCTGGACTAGTGGGCCACTGCCTTAGTCAGTATCCCATTTGCTGCTGTAAATAGAACTACACTATTGATACCACAGAGCTTACAATTGAAATGGAGTTATATAAGTGATACACAGAGCAAGTGGATCATTTCTATTATCATTCTAGCCTACTGTCCCAGTCCACCCCATATAGCTTACAACTGGAATAGGGCTACACTTCTGATACTACAGAGCTTACAGTTGAAATGGAGATACCACAGAGCTTACAGTTTAAATAAAGCTACAGTAGTGATACTACAGAACTTACAGTTTTACGTAAAGCTACATTAGTGATACTACAGAACTTACAGTTTAAGTAATGCTACAATAGTGATACCACAGAGCTTACAAGGGAAATGGGTTATGCTACTAGCGTAGTTCCATTTGGATTGTAGCTCTGTGGTATCAATAGTGTAGTTCTATTTACAGCAGAAAATAGCCTACTGAATGAGGCAGTGGTCCACTATTCCAGACATATGACTGGCCCAGGGACCAATTGCCCCCCTGCCCCACAGGCCAGCCCTCTCCGGAATAGGATGGAGCAACTCCTCATTCTTCAATCACACTTACACTCAAAAGTGACGAGATATAGACAACAGAGACCACATGCAAACAGTTTCTAGCCATATCTGAAAGCTGTATGAATGACTCTAACTTACCGTAAAATCTCGTGTATATTACACACAATTTTACCCCACTTCACCTTATGTGAAGTGGGGGGTGCATGTTATACATGAGAGATTTTTTTTAAATTTTTTTTAATGCTGGCGATCCCTTCCCTCCCTCCCCCGGCGCTATCCGCTTTCATAATAAAGCTATAAAGTTTACTGAGGTCTGTACGCAAACTTCATCTGCATCTGGGTAAATCTCTGTGGGCAGCATGCTTGCATTTGCCGGCCGCCCGCTTCCTTCCATGGCTTTCAGAACCTTCTGCCTCCAGCCAATAGTAATGCCCTGTGTACCATTGGCTGGAGGCAGAAGGTCCTGAAAGCCACTGAAGGAAGCGGCTGGGTGGCCGGCAAATGCAAGCATGCCACCCGCAGAGATTTACCCAGATGCACATGAAGTTTGCCTACAGACCTCAGTAAGCTTTATAGCTTTATTATGAAAGCGGATAGCGCCAGGGGGAGGGAAGGGATCGCCAGCATTACATTTTTCTTTGAAGCAATGGGGAAAACAAGGGTGCGTATTATACATAGGTCCTCTTGATTTCCCCAAAATCTTGGGTATAATATACACCTGCGTAATATACACAGGTGCGTATTATACCTGAGATTTTACGGTAGGCATTTGTTTTCGAAAAACAAAATAAAAACAACTTATTACATTTTATAGTTTTTAACTGTTTGAATGCTAGATCGGTCTCTAACACAATGGGGGAGATTAACTAAGTGGTGATAAAGAGGTGATAAAATGGAGATGACTTCTCCAGTCTATCGCTTCTCCAATTCCTATGTTATTCTATTGAGCCTATGCACTGAGATGTTTCCAACTTTACAGATCTTAGTGCAAAGGCGCTGTAGGATAACATAGGAACTGGAGAAGTCATCTCCACTTTATCACCTCATCATACCTCCCAAGTGTCCCACTTTAGGAGGGACAGCCCCTCTTTGAGACCCAAATCCCTCTGTCCCTCTTTTCTACCCTTTTGTCCCTCTTTTCAGGAGATTAGAATGAGTAGTGTGTATTACATTGCTCACAGCAATAAAACTCATATAAACGTGTAGTTAATCTTTAATATATGTGTTTATAAATTAATCTGTGTAAATAACATACTTTGATCTTGCTCTAAATAATCTATTCAGTTACAAAAAGAGGAGCCAATAGGTCATGAGATAGCCTAAAAATTCTCGGTAATGCCCCGCCCACCAGCCACACCCCTATAAGTACCACCTAAAACACAAGTGTCCCTCTTTGGCCATTTGAAATGTTGGGAGGTATGCCTCATTATCACCGCTTAGTGAATATCTCCCAATGTGTTAGACATCCAAGTGAAATAACTTTGTGTGAGATCTTCTTACCAGACTTCATTTCCAGTAGAGATTGATTTTTCTGTTCCATTTGCAGTCCTGTCATATCTGATTTCTTTTTGATGATTAATTCAAATAAAAGAAAGACAAACAGTCTGTGTTAAAGTGATTTGATATGCATGGCTGTCCGTCTTCCCCAGAATAATATCATATGTATTACTCCATAGGGTGGCTGCAAAACCTGCCCGAGTGCAGGATGTCCCAAGATGGGTCACTACGCTGATACCTACAAAGGAGTGACCTCTTCAAGTCAAGTCTTTTATCTTAACACCCCATAATCCAACACTGCCTGACTCATGGTAAATCATGCAGGGAATTCCTTCTTGCATTTGACTGCTCAAAACAAATAATCATTTTCAACCCCTTGGATGCTAGATAGGTGTCCAGTTGGAAGCCTTTCTAGCATACAAAGGATTACAAATGTTTTTTTAAATAATTTCTTTCGTCTTCACAGATAAAGTCACTTTCATCCACAATTTCAGCATAACATTTGTAAAGACCAACGTTTAGGACAAATGCACAGAAACTGGTTGTATCTCAAACATAAATAAAAATGTTTAGTGCATTTCTATGTCTTTATTTGTGTGTGCTTATGTCTTTATTATCCAATTTTACACATCTTTTCCTTTTGGAACGATGAATGAATGATTCCTTCATTAATGGGACTGATGAATTGTTCCATTAACCTTATGAGCGGGGCTCAAAATTTCCACTCGCCACCTCGCATTTGGCGAGGAGAAATTGAGTGATGGCGAGTGGAAACTCTGCAGATTGCAAAGACTAGCCTGATGTTCATTACTGTCCTGCAGCGTAAAGACAACATCCCAGCTCCCAGGAATCTGCTCCACTTGTCTCTACTACTTTGGCTGGTATGCTTTTCTGTTTGCGGTGCATGCTTATGCCTGGGAAAAGAAAGAATAAGTTAAAGGGGAACTACCACCCCGCAATAACTTTACCTTAAATCAGTCTTCATCTGGCGACTAGCTGCTTAGTAGTGCTAGTCGCCAGAAATATTACCCGGTTCAAAAGATTTTTGCCTTTTTCTGACGGTCACAGGAGCAGGAAGCACGGACATCTCGTCACAGTGACGTCCATGTGCCTGCGCTGTCAGTCCCTTTTGAGCCGGCGGGGTGGTAGTTCCCCTTTAACCAGTCAGCTAACAGAGCGCTGCTGTAGACGGGAGTTGTTGCTTTAACCGTTTGAGTGCCAGAGGGATACACAACGCATTGCAGAGCAATTTGTTTTGCACCCCTTTGGCACTCAAAGGGTTAATAGTACAAGCGGAAAATACATGAGTGGCTCTGGACATCTCCAGCTTTGGCTCATGAACTGCAGCAACAAATATCAGCTGAGAAAATCAATGCTTAGGACTCCAGCGTAAAAAAGAAGAATCGTGGAACCTGGAGCCGGCGGGAGAGGATGCTGGGTCTGTGCTGCTCCGGAGCCACTTTTCTATGTCTGCCAATAAGGACAGCAGGGTGTCCGTGGAGAGCGAGACTGCTGGCCCAGAATTTCGATTCCTGGTTAGCGCACAGGGAGATGAGCGCTGTGTCCTACAATCGGAAACTTAAGGTTGGTATTTGGGAGGGTCTGAAAACCAGATCACTTATTTCTACCCTTGTGTGTCTCCCGCTGACAACCAGGCGGTTCACCTAGCTATGCACCCTAAAATCACCCTGTATAGCATTACTCGCAAGAGATATGGTCATTTGGGAGTCTAGAAATGACCAGAGGTGTAATGTTAGTCCGTTATGCTTTTTTCTTTTATTTTCAAAACTTTTTTTTTGAGAATTGAGTCATACAAATGTAAATGAGGGGGAAACACGCCTCAATATAAAAAATACAGTAAGCGTAAAAAGCATAAATCAATCAAATATCAAAAGTTGCCATAAAAAGAAACAGAAGTGAAAGGAGGATAAAGGACAAGGGAAAGGAAGGTAAAGAAAGCAAGGGCGACAGAATCAACCTCGCTAGAGGGATCAGAGAGAAGAGACAGAAAAAAAAGGATAAGAGAGAAAGTGAAAAAGAAAAGGGGAATAGACAAGACGTATAGAGAGGGGGAAAGGTCTGGGAAAGTCATGCCATATTCCGGAGTAGACCCAACTAAAGTGCTGGAAATCAAGGAGATGCAAATTGACAAAGGCATAAGAGAGAAACTCCAGAATAGTCCCCAGTCGCCTAAATCGTAAGATAGCATACAACAATGGATGACAACAATAAATCAAACGATCGGGACTGAAAGCAGAATAAGAGATGGGGAGAATCAGGGATAGTAAGATGTAGAGGGGGATAGGGAAAAGTAGGACTAAAAGGGGTGAAGGGGAAGGCAAGGGGGTGGCGTACCATAATAAGGGGTCAATCATAATACGGGCAGTAGAGTACCTCAATGACTACTCAGAATGGATATACTCAGATGATACAGCGCCACTGAGGAGCCACAGGTTCCAAATACGCGTCGTCTGTCCATGGAGCTTTTACATGGCACACACAGACTGTGTACTCACTTATGTGAGATACTGTACATAAGGTATGTGTAGTCCCTTGTGCTTGTTGGTCCCTACTGGACCTTAAAGGGATAGTAATACTTCGTTTTAACTTTATTTTATTTTGTAGGCATTAAAAAAAACATGAAGAACGATATAAGTCTTATCTCTCAAACCTTTATGGTTTGAGAGATATTCACAAGCAAAGTTTCCCCTCCCCGCCCCTTTTACCTAGTGTAAGCCATCTCTTCTCAGATGTGGAATGCAGTCCATAGACCAGACAGATAACAGCAGGGGACAATCTTCTTCCTATGAGAACAATGAAAGCCCTGTCCCCCTTGACAAGTTTTTCAGGTTTTTCCCTTATCTTCATTGAAGATTGTCCCTCTCTGCAGTCTACCTGGGCACCTCCCTTCTGCTCTGGCTGAGCAGTGTTACATCAGTAAAAGGGGCGGGAGGGGGATACTTTGTCATTGAATTACTCTTGAACTACAACTCTGACAGAATTGAAATAACACTCTCCAAAGTCCAAATACTATGATGATTAATTAGAGCTGCTTTTATTATGAAACATTACTATCCCTTTAAAATACTTTGGTTGTTGGGGGGGGGGGTCAACATTTTAGACCATTTCTTTAATTTGTTGACCATTATTTACATATTTTTCAGTGGAGCGGCACACTTGGTTTTATTGTAGTCCTAGAACTGTCAGTGGATTTTACCAGAAGTTAAAGGGATAGTATTACTTCAAAATTACTATCCCTCATATTGTAGCCCTTAATAAGCTGAGTTAAATGACACCAGCGACATCTCTCAGACCTTTATGGTTTAAGAGATAGCCGCTTTCAAAGTTTCCTCTCCCCTGATGTCAGCGTTCTGCTGCCAGCAGGAGAATCCGGTCTCTGAATCAAGAGGAGGCTCTTCAGCAGAGCCAATATCTCGTTATGGAAGGAAAACTGATTCATTGAAACAGTCTTCTACGTGTGCTTGGTTACCAAGCACACATAGAAGACTGTTTCAATTAATCATTTTTCCTTCCATAACGAGATATCGGCTCTGCTGAAGAGCCTCCGCCTGTCCCAGGACCAGATTCTCCTGCTGACAGCAGAACGCTGACATCAGGGGAGAGGAAACTTTGAAAGCGGCTATCTCTTAAACCATAAAGGTTTGAGAGATACCGCCGGTGTCATTTAACTCAGTTTATTAAGGGCTACAATATGAGGGATAGTAATTTTGATGTAATACTATCCCTTTAACTTGAGATTTGTAGGAAAAACTATGGAGAAAAAATCCCCAGCAACTGAGCTGTGTTCTCCTCAAATTTACTGAACCACTTGTTTGCCTAAATAAAAAAAATAAATAAATAAAAAAAACCCTCAGCTTGAAATCTAGACTCCATGAGCTGTTAGGGAGGCTCTAGAGTGGTGACACTCATCCTGAGCAGTCCTAGAAATGAGTTCTGATTTTCTATGAAATATAATTAAAACATAATACAATGAATACCTCTGGTATGCAGAAGGGTAAACCATCAGAGATGTAGTTTGGTGCAGTGTTACACACTTTACTTATAAAGCACCTGGTTAACATGTACACTTTCAGAACCCAAAAGAGCAATTTTATCCCCTTTTTAATGACATTTATGCAAATGCTGCATAATTGCCATTGTTTCTGACCCATGGTGCCTAATTTTCTATAAAGTATAAATGTTACTGGAATAGAAGGGTAAAAATAATCTGTTTTAAAGGGATAGTAATACATAAAATGTAAAAAAAAATATGTTGTAGGGTTTATCCCCCTGAGTAAAACAAGAGTACTCCCACTGCTGAAAGGTGTTTCATTCAAAAGTTATTCATTTTCAAAGTTGAATTTTTTAGGTGCAATATCACAGTGGCCTGAAATTGTACAGTGGCGCTGTTGCTACACGATACTATGGACAGCTCTGGTCCCGGGACCATAAAATTCCATCCTGCAGTGTATCACCAATGTCTGAAGATGATGATGATGATGATGATATGAATAAGTAACCACTAACATTTCTGTTGCTCATGGAGCAATTGTTTTGTATCAGATTTACTTTTTTTTTTGCCTTAGTACATATAACTCTGATGAGGAGTCAAAGCTGCCCAAGGTTAACAAAGTGTATAGAAGACCACCACAAACCAACACACTCTCAAAAGGTGTAGGATTAATACTTTACTTAAGAACTCTACATCTGGACTAGTTTTTACAGGGAACAAACTAAATTTTGTGCAAACCATTAAGTCAGGACAGGAAAACAACCGACATCATAACTCCTGGCTCCTTTTCTTGTTACCAAGAATGATACGTCTCCACTACACACGTGGCGCATTAGAAGTAGTACCAGCGGGATGGCACAGGCTGGTATATAGAAGTGGTGGGAAAGTTTAATTTTCCTACTGCCAGTTGGCATGTTAATGTAACGCTGATGCCCTATGGCAGGGAACTGATGGCATTAAGGAAATTACAGAGATCACGAAGCAAACACAGACTTCTACTGCATGTTACACGGTGTTTTTGATCCTTAAACAAACATCACTTTAATAAGAGCAGACTTTGAAGCAAATTAACCCCTTCAGGACCAAAGGGGAGTGCAACACACAACCCTTTAAATGCTTAAGAAAAATGAAACACATTATGGGACCTCTCTTGCAACAGTGAGATTAAAATCAAAATTAAACAATTTTGCTTATGATTGTGTTTCAAATACTGTATATTGGTAAAAAGTTTTAGTTATAAAGATAGACTAGACACACTTGGGGGGGAGATTCACTAAAGAGTTATATAGAGGTGATAAAGTGGAGATGACTTCTCCAGTGATATCACTTCTCCAGTTCCTATGTTATTCTAAGGAGCCACTGCACTAAGATTTCCAAAGTTGAAGAAATCTTAGTGCATAGGATCTGTATCTATAGAATAACATAGGAACCGGAGAAGTGATATCACTGGAGAAGTTATCCCCACTTTATCACCTCTTTATCTTCTCTTTATCACTGCTTAGTGAATCTCCCCCTTGGTGTCCTTACATTATAGAAGAGACATCAGCCTCATCAACTATGTAACTATACACTAGGAATAAGCGGCTCGTGATTATCTTAACTAGATTGGAGTCATTAAACTAAATATTGGTGTAAATACACAGCTGTTCCCTAATATGCATAATCACATACATAATAATTGTTTTTGCAAAACTAAATAGTCATTCTACTTTAAAAGGTGGGTGTGACATAAGAACAATCAATAGGAGTCATCAGCTACCTCTTTGGAGCTCACAGCAGCAGCGTTGATGATCAGAGACCAGGAGGGAACCTCTAAACCGAGGGTTGTAACAAAGGATGGGGTGAAAATGTTGACCTCAACCAAAATGGTCGAATAATAGCACTTCGTGTTTGGCGAAAAAGTTTCCGCAAAAAGTGCAGTTTTTCTGCTTTTTTCACCTAGCTCATTCCATTGCAATCAATGGAAACATTGCATTTACACACAACACATATCAAGTATTATTTTATTTCCCAAAAGCATAGTATAAAAGGGGCAGGAGGGTGCCTGTGTTGGTGGGTCTGGAGAAAGAGTCAGTCGAACAGGGAATGTTTTTTTTCTTTTGGTGGAGGGGGGGTTGTTTACTGGGATTAGGGGGCAGTTAATCCTATAAGATAAAGTCCTATAATGAGTCATTCACTGTGTGCGTAACCGCACATGCGCAGTGAGGATGCACAGAATGGGGAAGGCTGACATCCTGTCTGTACTTCCGGGTCCTGGGCAGCAGCGGAGGAGGCCTGGTGACAAACTGTCAGACAAACTGTCACCCAGTGCCTCCGCTGCTGCCCTGGAGCCGGGAGCACAGGCAGGCTGTGAGCCATCCAGAGCTCCCCGCTCCAGATCAGCCCGTGTATACAGGCTTTGTAACTAGTATAGAATAAATCCTAAATACAAATAAAATACCCATTAGAAGGGGTCTGAGGAGGGTGCATGTGTTGGTGGGTGGAGTCTGGGGAATTAATCAGTTGAATAGGGAATTTGTTTTTGGGGGGGTTTCTTGACTGCTGTTGAGGGACAGTTAATCTATATATATAAAAGAAGACTTTGTGCCTGCCAAAACACACCCAGGGGTGGTATTAAGGAGGAGTTACTGTTCCCATTGGGTGATTCAATCATGCAGGGAGTTGGCCCGCCCCCACTATGCAGCCCACCCACCACTATCAAAGTCAGAAAAAAACAATATGGCCGCCACTTGCTCCTACACCACAGACAAACACACATGCCCCACTCACACAGCACCACACAAACACGCCCCACTCACACAGCACCACACAAACATGCCCCACTCACACAGCACTACACACACACACACACACACACATGCCCCACTCACACAGCACCACACACACACACACACATGCCCACTCATACAGCACCAAGCAGACATGCCCCCACTCACACACACAGCACCACATACACACACAAAGCCAGAAATACATATGGCTGACACACACACACAGTCACTCACCCTGACTCCCAGAGGCCTCAGCAGGACCTGTAGTGCAGCACCAGAGGAACAAAATTGCACTCAAAGGGTTAAGGTAGGTCCTCATTGCTCAATTATTTCTTCACTGTCATCATTTGCCATGCAAGACACAGGACAGACAGCCATCAGATTCACACTTAACCCACTGACTGCCACAGGGTTGTGTATCAAGTTTTACCCCTCAGGGAGTGTGTTCAAACTCCTCACACTGTAAACTTGCATTTCTCTCACACTTCTCCTCCTTCCCCAGCCTATTACTAACACTTTTCCATATTTATGTTAAGCCCCGCCCCCTACTCGCGATTAAGCCCCGCCCCCTTTTAACCCAGATTGCCCCATTGCTCTCTCCACATCAGCACCACATGAGGGACTCCACAAGTAAAAATTCCCAGGTATAACACATACATGCCTCACTCACACGGCACCAAACACCCATACACACACACAAAGCCAGAAAGAAAGATGGCTGACACACAGTCACTCACCTTGACTCCCAGTGGCCTCAGCAGGACCTGTAGTAAAGCCACTGAATGGTGCTGCATCAGCAGGGGAACAAAATGGCACTCAAAGGGTTAAGGTAGGCCCTCATTGCTGAATTACTTCTTCACTGTCACCATTTGCCATGCAAGACACAGGACAGACAGCCATCAGATTCACACTTAACCCACTGACTGCCACAGGGTTCTGTATCAAGTTTTACCCCTCATGGAGTGTGTTCAAACCCCTCACACTGTAAACTTGCATTCCCCTCCCACTTCTCCTCCTTCCCCAGCCTATTACTAACACTTTTTCACATTTATGTTAAGCCCCGCCCCCTACTCGCGATTAAGCCCCACCCACTTTTAACCCAGATTGCCCCATTTGTCTCTCCACATCAGCACCACATCAGTCCCCTCTAGGGACTTCACAAGTCAGTGTTCCCAGGTATGAACACACTTCCCACTGCTATTTAACTCTGACATGCCTCTCTATACCTTAACCCTTTGAGTGCCAGAGGGGTACACAACTCATGAGCACATGTGTTTCTGCTCATATATGTTGCGTGTCTGTGTGTGTACATCTCTGTTACATATGTGTGTCCATATGTGCATCTCCAGTGTGTCTGTGTGTACATGTCTTTTGCATGTTTCTGCCGCTCACTGTGTGTATGTGCATACCTCCCAACATTTCACAGGGCCAAAGAGGGACACGTTAGTTTTAGGTAATATTATTGGGGGTGTGGCTGGTGGGCGGGGCATTAGTAAGAATTTTTAGGTTATTTCATGACCTATTACTGGCTATTTATGTAACTGAATAAATGATTTAGTTCAAGACCAAAGTATTTTATTTGCACAGACTAATGTATACACACATATACTGAAGTTTATTGCTTTATTGCTGTAGAGCAAAGTAATACACACCACACAGTCAGGGCTGGTGCAAGGATTTTTGCCACCCTAGGCAAAACCTAATTTTGCCGCACATTTCGCTCCGCCCCTTGTGCCCCACCCCTTTATACCCTGCCTACTTATACCCAACCTCTTTTCATGATTGTCCTCTCTCTGCCCCCTGAGCCACTCTGCCCCTGTTCTGGAGATGCCTGTAAGAGATGCCCCCCACCAGCTCCAACTTGCCCCTTATCAGCTTCACTTTGGCCCACCAGCTCCACTTTGCCCCTATCAACTCCAACTTGCCCCCATCAGCTCCAATGTGCCCCCACCAGCTCCATTTTGCCCCCTCAGCTTCACTTTACCGCCTCAGCTCCAAATTACCCCCATCAGCTCCACTTTGCCCCCATCCTCTCCAACTTACCCCCATCAGCTCCACTTTGCCCCCCATCCGCTCCAACTTGCCCCCATCCGCTCCAACTTGCCCCCACCAGCTCCACTATGCCCTCTCAGCTCCAACTTTCCACTATCAGCTCCACTATGCCCCCAGCGGCTCCAACTTGCCCCCATCCTCTCCAACTTGCCCCCCCCATCCGCTCCAACTTGCCCTACCAGCTCCACTTTGCCCCCCCTCAGCTCCACTTGCCCCCCCTCAGCTCCAACTTGCCCCCCCTCAGCTCCAACTTGCCCCCCCTCAGCTCCACTTTGACCCTCATCAGCTCCACTTTGACCCTCATCAGCTCCAACTTGCCCCCATCATCTCCAACTTGCCACCACCACCTCCACTATGCCCCCTCAGCTCCAGCTTTCCCCTAACAGCTCCAACTTGCCCCCATCATCTCCACTTTGCCCCACATCTGCTCCAACTTGCCCCCTCAGCTCCACTGTGCCCCCTCAGCTCCAACTTGCCCCCCATCACATACCTGTATCTCCCGCGCAGTCTTCTCTTCAGTAATGCAGAGCGCGGCTGGAGATCATGACTCCCAGCGCGCTCTGCATTACTAAAGATCCGACCAGATGAGGGAGCGCTGTAGCAACACAGGCCTGACTGTGTTGTGGTTCCTGGCGTGGTGTGTGGGCGCAGCTCTTCTCCGCTGCATGCCCGCGCCCCCAGTACGTGTGTGCCCTAGGCCGGCGCCTACCTCGCCTATAGGTGGAGCCGGCCCTGCACACAGTCTGTCCTCCTAAAATGAGGGACAACAGGGTGGGAAAGAGGGACAGAGGGATTTGGCCCTCCTAAAGAGGGACACTTGGGATGTATGTTATGTGTCTGCCTGTATGCTGCATATGTCTGTGTTTATCAGTGTGTCTGCATTTCAAACACATGCGCCCAATGGTCATAACATGACGGGCAACGCCGTCCCATGTTGCTAGTAAATGAATAAAATAAGAAATTTGTATGTAACGTGATAGAGAAAGGGACCCCCCTGATCTAAGCTGCCACTGGGGTGGACTGATACTTGACGTGATAGAGTATTTTGTAGAGGATGATTTGTAAGATTTGTTTTTAGAGGCCCAAGCCCTGAGGAAAAATTGATTTGTAGGACTTAGGCTTGTTAGAAACAAACCTCCAAAATTGTTTTTTTTTTTTTCCTAAAGCACAAGCCCTGAGAAAAAAAAATGCCCTGCTGGCCTAGTACCAGCAGGTCATGTGGTATTTGCCAATGGCCACTGGCCATAGTTAAATGCCCTAATGTAGATGCAGAATTTGCGGCTGCTGTTCTCTGTTGCTGAATGTTTTAAGCAGCAAGATGATTAGGCAGCGCAAAGGCAATGGGAACAATAACAGCAGAAACACAGGTTATGGATGATGAAGGTTCCACTTGCCACAACTAGCTCCAGTGATGCGTCTGAGACAGTAGCAGCACCATAACTAGCCCCTACCACTTCAGGTATATGTGGAGAAATTAAGAATTTGGCCAATAATTCTTCTCCTCCTTCCCCTCCTCTAAACTAATGGGTGTGTTGTTACTAGAATACACATTTTTCCCTTGAGAGCAGGAACTGTGTCTCTTATCAGCAACTGCAATGTGCACAGTGTGTGTGGTAAATAACACCTGGCACAACTCTATCCAAACACCATGACACCAAAAAAGTACTGCTGCTGTCACTATACTCGTTGTCCACACCCCACTAAGGACACATGACAACTTGCTGATAGATTAATAGTAATTATGAACCCTCCCTGCCACCAGCTTAGCATATTCTGTGGAATGGAATCTGCTCAGATGCCGCTTGATGCCCTGCTTTTGATTCTCCTCCACCACACTGCAATGTGTGGTCAGTGCACCACACAGTGTGCAATGGGTGGATAAGAACTGCCACATCCTAACATCTACAGAGTGGCTATCATTTGGAGGGGAAGGTAATGAAGAATGAGGTGTATTGGCCGAAGATGTAGTTACCCTAGAAGAAGGTGATGTTGATGGCGAGCTAGTTGTTTCACTCGTCATTAAACTTCCAATCTCTGCCTGGGTTTCTCTATTCTTCCTCCTCTTTGATCTCCACCTTGCCTCTTGATGCCTTTCTGGAGAGTCAGGGGGTAAATTATCAGAGGTGCTTGATTTCTGTAATGGGTGTTTGGCTTTAACACGTTTGACATTAATGTCATGGTGCCTGTGTTTCATGTGTGTTATCAGGGTTGTTGTGCTAAGGTGTGTTCCCTCCTTTCCCCTTCACACTGACTTGTCAAAAATTGTGCACAGTGCCGTTGATGATGACTGAACTGTCCTGTCCCAAGAGAAAAATAGTCCCACACCCATGACTTCAGGGGAGAGGGAACAGGTGGAGAAGAATGGTCTCTTTCTTTCTCCACATTCCCCTTCACTGTCTGGGGCAGAGGATAATGTTGCTGCTGTTGTTTCTACTGCCTCAAAATCAGCACTGCAGCTAGGACCAGGACTATTGCTGCTGCTGTCAATTGGAACCTGTTCTAGTCCTGCATCACTTGTTGACCCCAATCCGACTGTGTCCACGGTGGTCTGTGGCACACTAGCCTGCTCCTCAGCATCCTCCTGCCCTTGTAACTCAGCAGCAGCAGGAATTAGAGCAGTTGCAGGTTCCACAAATTCCAAAAGCTCTCTGCTGGTGGTGGTGGTGGTGATTCCCATCTCCATCCCTATCTCCCATTCCTTGTCAGTTTGGGCTAAAAAGGCCACGTATATCTCTTCCACCCCAGCTTTTCCACCATCATCACCACCACTACCACTAGTCCCTCCGTGCTGTTGCTCTACTACAGACATCTCACTGCTGGTTGGAGGAGGGGACGAGAAATGTGAAAGAGGGTCCCCTAATGTCTCAGTTGCCATTTCTTGGTGACCTTAAAGGCATAGTAATACTTCTTTTTATCTTTATTTTATTTTGTAGGCATTATAATAAAAATACACTGCTTCAATTGTACAACATACCTTACTCAGTCATTAATAATTATTTTCTTGACTACGTACACTTGTTTTTGTTGTAATGTTATGCATCTTACTTGTTATTTTAAATTTCTTACTCTTATCATGTAATGGAAGAAAATCTTTAATAAAAATCTATATTTAAAAAAAAACAAAAAAAACATGAAGAACGATATAAGTCTTATCTCTCAAACCTTTATGGTTTGAGAGATATTCACAAGCAAAGTTTCCCCTCCCGCCCCTTTTACCTAGTGTAAGCCATCTCTTCTCAGATGTGGAATGCAGTCCATAGACCAGACAGATAACAGAAGGGGACAATCTTCTTCCTATGAGAACAATGAAAGCCCTGCCCCCCTTGACATGTTTTTCAGGTTTTTCCCTTATCTTAATTGAAGATTGTCCCTCTCTGCAGTCTACCTAGGCACCTCCCTTCTGCTCTGGCTGAGCAGTGTTACATCAGTAAAAGGGCGGGAGGGGGATACTTTGTCATTGAATTACTCTTGAACTACAACTCTGACAGAATTGAAGTAACACTCTCCAAAGTCCAAATACTATGATGATTAATTAGAGCTGCTTTTATTATGAAACATTACTATCCCTTTAAGAAGGCAGACTGGCAGTACTAGCAGCAGGCACAGGAAGCTTATCTGTGCTCCTGGTGGTGGTGGCATTATTGCTGCTAGGCAACAATTCTGCCTTCTTTAGGATCATGTTGTACCTGGACAATGCTGTGGGAGGAAGGGGACTACCAGGGTCAGGGGAGTGGTGTGGGCTTCCTTGACCTCTAGTCCGGATGCTGTGTATTACTTCTCCTACCACTCCCCTAATGATATTCCCACCAGCTGCTTCACCATTACCATTACTACTACTAACACCAACCACATCACCCTGAGTCTTCCTCCTCACAGTCACTAGTAATATGATGATTACCCCTCCTTCACTCCTAACACTAACAAGCTGCTGGGCCTTCTTAGTAGTAGTACTAGCACTGGCGGGACTGCTTGGGGATGGCAAGTGTGACTTAGGGTTCCCTGCTGAGGAGGTGATGAGAAATGTGACAGAGGGTCCCCTAATGTCACACTTGCCATCTCTTGTTGACCTGAAGAAGGTAGACTGGCAGCAGACACAGGTATCCAATCTGTGCTCATGGTAGTGGTGGTGGTGTTATTGCTGCTAGGCAACAATTCTGCCTTCTTCAGGATCATGTTCCATCTGGGTGTAAGGGGACTCTCATGGTCAGGGGAATGTTGTGGTCTCCCTGGACTTCTAGTCTGGCCACTCTGCAGTACTTCCCCTACCACCTCAGCATCAGTAGGAGGATGTACTATGGTAACTCTATTCCCACCTGCTGCTTCACCATTACTGTTACTACTACTAACATCAACCACATCAGTTTCAGTCCCTGAGTCTTCCTCCTCACAGTCACTAGTAATATGATGATTAGTAGTACTAGCACTGGCGGGAATGCTTGAGGATGGCAAGTGTGACTTAGGGTCCCCTGCTGTCACACTTGGCATCATCTTCTCCTTAGCTCCCTCGTGAGTATTACAAGACACACTAGCAGCAGGCACAGCATGTCTGGCAGCAAGCACAGGCAGCTGACCTGTCCTGCTCCCACTACTACCCTCTTCTTCCTCCCTTGACATTAATTTCCCCAAGATCCCTGGACAGCATTGATTCTCTAGTGGACATTTCTACCAACTGCTCAGAATCAGTGGACACATAACGGTACATCTAGTCCCTACTTTTATTAGTTTTAAAATTGCTCATAGTGCTAGCAGTCACTATGAGCTTCTCCTGCCTCAATTTTGCCTACAGATCACAGCAGAACAACACAGCACTCGCACTGTAGCTGCTTCTATTGTGTTCCACTTCCTGTACTACTTCACGTTTTTATACCGAAAAGGCGGAAAACACGTAAATCAATGTGCAGAAACTTTCTAACCATTAAAAAAATGTGTAGTATTTTTGCCAATGGGCAAAAAATTTGAAGATTTTAATCACCGTTTTTAAAATGGATTTTCCAGTGTAAAAGCGGACAAGAACAGGGATTTCAGGGATTTTTTTCATGGCAACATGATGGGACATTTTTCCCACCCCTAGGTGCATCTTTACCCCTCTGTTCATCTCAGAGTTGGAATTAGCAACATTTAACTAGTAAAATTCATAGCTTTAACATATATAAAATACATACATTTATGTTAGCTAATTTTAAGGTGCCCAAAGTGAGCTGAGCAATGGTCTGTGCTGAGTAGAGATGGGCAAAAAGTCCCATTTTGTTCTCGTGTTAATTTTCATGAAAAAAACACAATTTTATGCTTTTTCTGCAGGAAGTCTAGTCAATAGAGAAACCAAAATATTTTCTACTATTTCTCTAACACCACAGAATTTCCCATAAGACCTGTTCGATTTCCTATGTTTTCTTCAGTGATAGTGAAACATCCCGTCACCAAACTTAAAAACCCCAAATTTCCCACATAGGCGTGGTGTAGAGAGAGAAAATAAAAATAAATTTAAACTAAAAATAACATTATTTGGATTGGTGGCTAGCAACGTGACCAGCTGTATAAACCCTGATACTGATGATACTGCTGATACAGATATGGAGGAAGATGTCAGCAGCACCAGCTGTAAAGGGAGCCCACATACCACTGACTAGGGGTGGCCACATAGTTAGAAAAATGTACTACATGTCTTTTCATACAATTTTCTCCTACCAATACATTTCCCAGCAGAACTTTGCCATATTTTGTCTATGTTTTCTATGATTGCAGCATGTCCAACCACAATATTACTTCTTCTGAGGGCTGAAGTGGCAAAATAAATAGCTGAATGTAAAAGCTGTCAGTCCCACAGCAACAGATGCCTTGTTAGCAAGCTGAGTGCCTTTGTCCTTTTCCCACCACATTACCTTCCTGTTTATGTAACATTGACACAGCCATCTTGGAAAAATAACCATGGCTTGGGATATTCCAGCAGGGCACAACACATGACATCCGTTATTTAATGCCTCTGTCTTCAACGAATGAAATGGGCAGCATGTCAACCGCCAACATTTTGGCAAATTTACTCTTCCATTTGCATACTTTTGCATTATGTTTATGCAGGTGTTGACTTCTTTTTACAAACTTACTAAGTGTGGGATGGCAGTACATAGTAGAAGAACTGTGTAGCTTTATTGCATTAATGACGTGACTTATGGAGGTGGTGGCGGTATGTGTAGGCACTCTTTGACTCTTTTCATCTCCAAAAACTAACTCAGAGTCCTACTCCTCTGCAGCAGGAGCAGAACATCTTGGCACTCTCTAACACATCAACAGCAGTTCTATTATGTACCCCAGAGCCCCAGGAACATTTAGAAGTACTTCTGCTGTTGCTAGTTGTGGAACCTTTGACCTGTTGATGGTTTGTCTCCCAGTAAGATCTGTGGTTGTGCTTCCGCGGGAACTCATTGAGAAGGTACATAGGTGAGAACCTGCTTTCCTCTTGCTCACATGCTTCTTACACAGACAACAGATAGCAACATACTCAGCTTTTGGATCCTGAGTGAAGTATCTCCATACTTTGGACTTGATAAACTATGAGTTTAATGAGAGGCTACTACTACTACTGGGACTAGATGTTGCTGAATTTGTAATACTACTAGGTGTCACAGGTGATGCACTTCCAAAAGCAGCAGAGGCACTCAAAGCTGAGGCTGTAGATGCTGATAACTCTCTGTGGCTGAGTGGGACTTGGACTTGAAAGCAGCAATGATACTGATGATGACTGAAAAGATAACTGTGTACTTTTTGCCATCTTTGCTTATCCAGGGTGGGGAGCACCATTTTGACATCTCGAAAAGATTCCAGTGAAGATCAAAACATTGACCTGCAATAAAATTTGTTGTGAGTGCATCCTACCTCTGTTTTCTTTAGATAGATAGATAGATAGATAGATAGATAGATAGATAGATAGATAGATATATAGATAGATAGATAGATAGATAGATACATACATAGATAGATAGATACATACATAGATAGATACATACATAGAGAGATAGATACATAGATAGACAGATATATAAAGTTATTGGCAACTTTATTAGGAGGTCTTCATCATGAAGAGAATCAACAATGATTGAAGATGATGATTAATGATGATGATATGAACAAGCACCACTTGTTTCTCATGGAGCAATTGTTTTGTATCTTATTTACTAATATTTATCTTAATACATAGGAACATAGGTTTAATACTTTACATAAAAAATCTACATATGTAATATTTTTACAGAGAACAAACTAAATTTTGTGCAGACTATTAACTCAAATATACTTTGAGTAAACAGGACAGGAAAACAACCGACATCCATTTCCTGTTATCAAGAATGATACTTCTCCTTGTATATGTCTGTACACGTGGCACGCTAGCAGTAGTACCAGCAGGATGACATAGGCTGGTATATAGCAGTGGTGGGAAAGTTTTCTTCTTTTGCTGCCAGTTGGCATGTTAATGTAAAATTGATGTCCTGTGGCAGGGGACTGATCATTTATTGTTGGTATTGAGGACATTGCAGAAATCGGGAAGCAAACACAAAATTCTACTGCACGATATGCGGTGTTTGTGATCTTTGAACAAACATTACTTTAATAAGAACAGACCTTCAAGCAAATGTAACCCTTTAAGGACCAAATAGGTAGTGTGCATCATGCAACCCTGTGAATACTTAAAGTGGATGTGTCACCTGTGGACAACATCCCATAAATAGTTAGGCGGAGCTCTGTAACCGCAGAGAACCGCAGTTCCCCCCGGAAGTGACTGCAGCACAGACTTTTGTAAGTTAAATTTAAACAAAACGGAAGCTTAAAATAAAAAAATAATAATAACGCTATATGACAATATGCTATTGGATGTGTCGCCTAAATATTAATGGCAGTGGTTCTCAACCTCTCTAGTGCCGCGACCCTTTGATAAAATTTCCCAAGTTGTGGCGACCCCTAACAGTAAAATGATTCTCATTGCTCCTTCATCGCTGTTATTGTGCTACTGCTATGATTCGAAATATAAACATCTGATGGTTTTAGGCGACCCCTGGCAAATCGTCATTCGACCCCCGAAGGGGTCCCAACACACAGGTTGAGAACCACTGGTATGTAGACAACAGTGGAGATGTACTAAGGTGTGATAAAGAGGAGATAATTTCTCCAGTGAGATAAAATCTCCAGTTCCTATGTTATTCTATGTGAGAGATTTAGTTATAGACTACAGGGGAGATGTACTAAGGTGTGATAAAGAGGATATAACTTCTCCAGTGAGATAAACTCTCCAGTTCCTATGTTATTCTATGGGAGATCTTTAGTTATAGACTACAGGGAGATGTACTAAGGTGTGATAAAGAGGAGATAACTTCTCCAGTGAGATAAACTCTCCAGTTCCTATGTTATTCTATGGGAGAGATTTAGTTATAGACTACAGGGGGAGATGTACTAAGGTGTGATACAGAGGAGATAACGTCTCCAGTGTGATAAACTCTCCAGTTCCTATGTTATTCTATGGGAGAGATTTAGTTATAGACTACAGTGGAGATGTACTAAGGTGTGATAAAGAGGAGATAACTTCTCCAGTGAGATAAACTCTCCAGTTCCTATGTTATTCTATGGGAGATCTTTAGTTATAGACTACAGGGGGAGATGTACTAAGTTGTAATAAAGAGGAGAGAACTTCTCCAGTGAGATAAACTCTCCAGTTCCTATGTTATTCTATGGGAGATATTTAGTTATAGACTACAGGGGGAGATGTACTAAGGCGTGATAAAGAGGAGAGAACTTCTCCAGTGAGATAAACTCTCCAGTTCCTATGTTATTCTATGGGAGATCTTTAGTTATAGACTACAGGGGGAGATGTACTAAGTTGTAATAAAGAGGAGAGAACTTCTCCAGTGAGATAAACTCTCCAGTTCCTATGTTATTCTATGGGAGAGATTTAGTTATAGACTACAGGGGGAGATGTACTAAGGTGTGATAAAGAGGAGATAACTTCTCCAGTGAGATAAACTCTTCAGTTCCTATGTTATTCTATGGGAGAGATTTAGTTATAGACTACAGGGAGAGATGTACTAAGGTGTGATAAAGAGGAGATAACTTCTCCAGTGAGATAAACTCTCCAGTTCCTATGTTATTCTATGGGAGATCTTTAGTTATAGACTACAGGGAGAGATGTACTAAGGTGTGATAAAGAGGAGATAATTTCTCCAGTGAGATAAACTCTCCAGTTAGTCAATGGAGCCTGTGCACTACGTTTTATTAAGGTGCAGACACGTTAGTGAATAGGCTCCGTAGAACAATATTGTAATTGCGTTTTCCCACACAGGAGTCACCGTCTCCTCTTTATCACTTCTTAGTTAATACCATGTGGTGTGTTAAATTAACTTGCAAAATAAGTTTTCCATACACATGAATTAGACTTCAGCTCCCAATAAATTAAATAAAGCTGTTAAATCAGAGTATGTACAATCATGAATGGAACTGACATCAGAAATCCTTATTGACTGCAACATTATCACAAGCCACGCCGTTTCTGTTGAAGTTGAATGACTCCTAAAATGAGTTCCCGAAGACACTGGCGTGAATGTGGTGGCTGGAATACCAAAAAATGCTCCTAAAACAGCAATATTCAGGGATGTTTCTCCCAGTGGATGCTTCAGCTCTAAAGTAATTCCAGATGGTATAGCCCCCCCAGCATTTCACTGCTAAGTTATTCCATGAATGTGCTACTCTTTTACAGAGTAATGCTTTCCTATATTATTACCTCTGAGGTTTCCACGCTTTATGTTCAAATTGCCTTTTAGTTCTAGTACATTTCCTTTTTTTAAAGGGATAGTAATGTTTCACAATAAAAGCAGCTCCAATTAATCTTCATAGTAAGTGGGCCATAGAGAGTGTTATTTCAATACTGTCAGAGCTGTAGTACAAGAGTAATTGAATGATAAAGTATCCCCCTCCCACACCTTTTACTGACGCAATACTGCTCACCTCAGAGCAGCAAGACTGTCCGGATGGATCGCACAGAGGGACAATCTTCAGTGATCATAAGGAAAAACCTGTCAATGGGGGCAGGGTTTTCATTGTTCTCACAGTAAGAAGATTGTCCCTTGCTGCGACCTATCTGGTCTCAAGACCAGATTCCACATCTGAGGGGAGGTGGCTTACACTAGGTAAAAGGGGAAGGAGGGGGAAACTATCATTCAATTACTCTTGAACTACAACGCTCACAGTAATGAAATAACACTCTCTATGGCTCAAATACTATCAAGATTAATTGGAGCTGTTTTTCTTTTGAAACATTACTATCCCTTTAAGAAAATGTTCCTTTCCCAAGGTAGGATTTACAACCCAGGAGCCCCTCGGCAAGGCCAGGGCTGGACTTCCCAATAGGCAGGGTAGGTAACTATCTAGACCACCAAATTGTGAGGTGCCTTAGCTGTGCTGGCCACTCCCATATTCTGAATTGAGGGTGTGGCCAGAGAAATATCGGTGTCCCTGCAGCAGTTTGATACCCCATTACAGGCTATTATTTAACCCCGTGGATGCTAGAGAGATCTGGAGATCTCTGTAGCAACCAAGGGTTTATAGCTTTGGGGGTGGGGTTCTTTGGGGGCCAAGGGTATTTTCTTTGATAGGAAACAGTGCATGAGACTGGAAGTGAGGGTGTGACCATGGGCGGAGCTAAAGACACCTACAGTGCTTTGCCTAGGGGAGCCTGGGCAAGGTACTGTAGACACATTTAGCTCCACCCATGACCACACCCCCATTCTGCACATGACTCCGCCCTTAGTTCCAGCCACTATTTCCTGGCACAGACTAAAGAAAAAGCTTTTTACAGGGACAGTAATAGGACAATAAAACATTATCTATGATTATTACATACAAGTTTTGAAACATGTTGCGATATATATATATATACTAGTTGAAGAGCCCGTTACACGGGCCACAGTGCCACTGCCAGCCGGTCGCGGGGCAGTCAAGCGCAGTAGAGACTGCCCGCACCGCGGCTGATACAGAGCTGGTGGTGCATGTGGTGTGAACGGTTCTTAGCGTTACAGGAAGTGGCGATTAGCATTATACTGAGGTTGCAGTAGTAGTATTATGAGGTTGCAACCTCAGTATAATTCTAATCACCGCTTCCTGTAAGGCTAGGAGGTGTTCACACCACACCAAAGTGAAGTGTGAACACGCCTCTGGGGGCAGCTGGGAGTGGGGATGGGAGGAGAATGACGGGCTGCTGGGAAGTCCTGAGAGCCGTGCCGTAGCTACAGTATGCGGAAGTGGATAACTTTTAAGTTTAATATCTTAAAAAGTAAGTAAAAAAAAAAAAAGAGAGCACATTTCCTAATGTTTCTTTGGTGATTAAACAAGTGCTCAAAAGTTTTCAGGATGTGAGTGTTCCCCTTTAACCCTATCAGTGCCGGAGGCTTGGGCCATTTCCTGTACCCTGCAGGCCAGACACATTTTCAGCATTTTTGCTATCCTTCTGTTTACGCTTGATTTCCTCTGAGGATTTTTAGTTAAATATGGAAAACTATATGTTGTTTTTTTCAGAACGAATTGAGCTTTCTCATGGTACCTTACATGAACAGAATTTTGCATCGTGCAAAAATCTATGATGTCATAATGACAAAAAAAAGTGAAAATTTACTCATTTTGCTAAAATCACATACTATGTATCAAAAACATTTACCTTGATTGAAAAAGTTTCAATTATTTGAAAAAGCCCTGAGTCCCCCGAGTAAAAAAATACCAAAATTGTATAGTTTTACCTACGTCCATGGCTAGCGTACAGCCCTAATCACCAGCAGCGCAAAATGACATTTTCAACTTTATAAACTAAAATGCACATTCTAGGGTTTTTGTGGTAAAACTACCCTAAAACAGTGGAATAACTATATAAAACTATATATTTCTGAAACGTATACAACCTGCCGAATCTAATGAGGGGTAACTTACCTTCTTGCCCCAAGCCTGTTGTGCACAAATGCTTCCAGAATGTGGCACTATAGGAAAAAAATGGCATGTTCTTACGTTTCTGCCCTTAATCTGTATGGAAATCTGTGAAAACCATGGAATTTCCAGCAGTATCCATTAGCTAGTGCTCTTAGAAGAAAAATGACACCCCATTGGCATGAGTTGACCTACCTCAGGGGGCGCTATAAGTGCAAAACGACACCTACTACAACTTCTAATTTTTCTAACATTTTCTCAAACATTACTTGTCTATACAAAAATGGTTATAACAACTACAGAAGTGAAGAAAGGGTACACAAACCATACCATTTTGGAAAGAAGACAACATACCGCATCTAATGAGGGGTGACTTGCCTTCTTACCCCAAGTCTGGTGTGCACAAATGCCTCCAGAAGGTGGCGCTAATGAAAAAAAAGGCATTTTCTTACATTTCTGCCCTTCAAATGTACTGAAATCTGTAAAAACCATGGAATTTCCAGCAGTATCCATTAGCTAGTGCTCTTAGGAGAAAAATGACACCCCATTGGCATGAGTTGACCTACCTCAGGGGGCGCTATAAGTGCAAAACGACACCTACTACAACTTCTAATTTTTCTAAAATTTTCTCAAACATTACTTGTCTATACAAAAATGGTTATAACAACTACAGAAGTGAAGAAAGGGTACACAAACCATACCATTTTGGAAAGAGGACAACATACCGCATCTAATGAGGGGTGACTTGCCTTCTTACCCCAAGTCTGGTGTGCACAAATGCCTCCAGAAGGTGGCGCTAATAAAAAAAAGGCATTTTCTTACATTTCTGCCCCTTCAAATGTACTGAAATCTGTAAAAACCATGGAATTTCCAGCAGTATCCATTAGCTAGTGCTCTTAGGAGAAATATGACACCCCATTGGCATGAGTTGACCTACCTCAGGGGGCGCTAGAAGTGCAAAACGACACCTACTACAACTTCTAATTTTTCTAACATTTTCTCAAACATTACTTGTCTATTCAAAAATGGTTATAACAACTACAGAAGTGAAGAAATGGTACACAAACCATACCATTTTGGAAAGAAGACAACCTACCGCACCTAATGAGGGGTGACTTGCCTTCTTACCCCAAGCATGGTGTGCACAAATGCCTCCAGAAGGTGGCGCTAATGAAAAAAAAAGGCATTTTCTTACATTTTTGCCCCTTCAAATATACTGAAATCTGTGAAAACCATTGATTTTTCAAATGTGTTCTTTAGCTATGGCTCTTAGGAGAAAAGTGACACCTCATTCGTATGAGTTCACATACCTTAGGGGGCGATGCAAGTACAAAACTACACCAACCTCTAATTTTTCTAACATTTTCTCAAACATTACTCCTCTATACAAAAATGGTTATAACCAGGCCAGGACTGGGACAAAAAAAAGGCCCGGGCATTTAAAGCGGAGCAGCCCATTTTTATTTTATGAGCAGCCCATTGGGGGGGGGGCGCGTTCGCTCGTTATTTTTATTTTTTAAACGGTGCAAGGATTTATGTATACACATATTCACCTCCGCCCAGCTCCACACTGCCCACCCCATCCTCCTCCCCACCTCCACATTGCCCACACTGTTCATCTCCACATTGCCCCTTCATCTCCTCATTGCCCCTTTCATCTCCACTATGCCCCTTCCACAATGCCCCCTTCATCTCCATAATGCCCCCTTCATCTCCACAATGCTCATTTCATCTCTACAATGCCCCCTTTATGTCCACAATGCCCCTTCCATGTCCACAATGCCCCTTCCATGTCCACAATGCCCCCTCCACAATGCCCCCTTCATGTCCACAATGCCCTCTTCCACAATGCCCCTTCATGTCCACAATGCCCCCTTCATGTCCACAATGCCCCTTCATGTCCACAATGCCCCCTTCCACTCCACAATGCCCCTTCATGTCCACAATGCCCCCTTCCACTCCACAATGCCCCTTCATGTCCACAATGCCCCTCTTCCACAATGCCCCTTCATGTCCACAATGCCCCTCTTCCACAATGCTCCCTTCATGTCCACAATGCCCCTTCCACAATGCTCCCTTCATGTCCACAATGCCCCTTCCACAATGCTCCCCTCATCTCCACAATGCCCCTTCCACAATGCTCCCCTCATCTCCACAATGCCCCTTCCACAATGCTCCCTTCATGTCCACAATGCCCCCTTCCACAATGCTCCCCTCATCTCCACAATGCCCCTTCCACAATGCCCTCTTCCACAATGCCCCTTCATGTCCACAATGCCCCTTCCACAATGCCCCTTCATGTCCACAATGCCCCCTTCCACTCCACAATGCCCCCTTCATGTCCACAATGCCCCCTTCATGTCCACAATACCCCCTTCAACAATTCCCCTTCAACTCCACATTGCCCCTTCATCAATGCCCCATAATGCCCCTTCATCTCCACATTGCCCGTTCGTCTCCATAATGCCCCTTGATCCCCTACCTCGTGGCATGCCGCTAGATCACCAGGGACTTAACAGTGATCTGTGCCTCCCGCGTGCGGTTTGCAGTAATGCAGAGCGCTGGGAGATGATGTCATCTCCCAGCGCTCTGTATTACTACAGAGCCTGGGTCGCCTGACCGGCCCACCGGGCAAACGCCCGGTATGCCCGATGGCCAGTCCGGGCCTGGTTATAACAACTAGAGAAGTGAAGAAAGGGTACACAAACGATACCATTTTGGAAAGAAGACACCCTGCCGCATCTAATGAGGGGTGATTTGCCTTCTTACCCCAAGCCTGGAGTGCACAAATGCCTCCAGAAGGTGGTGCTAATGAAAAAAAAGGCATTTTCTTACATTTCTGCCCCTTCAAATGTACTGAAATCTGTAAAAACCATGGAATTTCCAACTGTATCCATTAGCTATTGCTCTTAGGAGAAAAATGACACCCCATTGAGTTCACATACCTTAGGGGGCGATGCAAGTACAAAACTACACCAACCTCTAATTTTTCTAACATTTTCTCAAACATTACTCCTCTATACAAAAATGGTTATAACCAGGCCAGGACTGGGACAAAAAAAAGGCCCGGGCATTTAAAGCGGAGCAGCCCAATTTTATTTTATGAGCAGCCCATTGGGGGGGGGGGCGCGTTCGCTCGTTATTTTTATTTTTTAAACGGTGCAAGGATTTATGTATACACATATTCACCTCCGCCCAGCTCCACACTGCCCACCCCATCCTCCTCCCCACCTCCACATTGCCCACACTGTTCATCTCCACATTGCCCCTTCATCTCCTCATTGCCCCTTTCATCTCCACTATGCCCCTTCCACAATGCCCCCTTCATCTCCATAATGCCCCCTTCATCTCCACAATGCTCATTTCATCTCTACAATGCCCCCTTTATGTCCACAATGCCCCTTCCATGTCCACAATGCCCCCTCCACAATGCCCCCTTCATGTCCACAATGCCCTCTTCCACAATGCCCCTTCATGTCCACAATGCCCCCTTCATGTCCACAATGCCCCTTCATGTCCACAATGCCCCCTTCCACTCCACAATGCCCCTTCATGTCCACAATGCCCCCTTCCACTCCACAATGCCCCTTCATGTCCACAATGCCCCTCTTCCACAATGCTCCCTTCATGTCCACAATGCCCCTTCCACAATGCTCCCTTCATGTCCACAATGCCCCTTCCACAATGCTCCCCTCATCTCCACAATGCCCCTTCCACAATGCTCCCCTCATCTCCACAATGCCCCTTCCACAATGCCCTCTTCCACAATGCCCCTTCATGTCCACAATGCCCCTTCCACAATGCCCCTTCATGTCCACAATGCCCCCTTCCACTCCACAATGCTCCCTTCATGTCCACAATGTCCCTTCCACAATGCCCCCTTCATGTCCACAATGCCCCCTTCATGTCCACAATACCCCCTTCAACAATTCCCCTTCAACTCCACATTGCCCCTTCATCAATGCCCCATAATGCCCCTTCATCTCCACATTGCCCGTTCGTCTCCATAATGCCCCTTGATCCCCTACCTCGTGGCATGCCGCTAGATCACCAGGGACTTAACAGTGATCTGTGCCTCCCGCGTGCGGTTCGCAGTAATGCAGAGCGCTGGGAGATGATGTCATCTCCCAGCGCTCTGTATTACTACAGAGCCTGGGTCGCCTGACCGGCCCACCGGGCAAACGACCGGTATGCCCGATGGCCAGTCCGGGCCTGGTTATAACAACTAGAGAAGTGAAGAAAGGGTACACAAACGATACCATTTTGGAAAGAAGACACCCTGCCGCATCTATTGAGGGGTGATTTGCCTTCTTACCCCAAGCCTGGAGTGCACAAATGCCTCCAGAAGGTGGTGCTAATGAAAAAAAAGGCATTTTCTTACATTTCTGCCCCTTCAAATGTACTGAAATCTGTAAAAACCATGGAATTTCCAACTGTATCCATTAGCTATTGCTCTTAGGAGAAAAATGACACCCCATTGGTATGAACTGACCTACCTTAGGGGGCACTACAAGTACAAAACTACTACTGCTACAACCTCCTGATTTCTCTAACATTTTCTCAAACATTCTTGCGTGTATGAAAATGGTTATAACAGCTATAGAAGTGAAGAAAATGTAGAGAAACCATACCATTTTGGAAAGAAGATAACCTGCCGCAACTAATGAGGGGTCACTTGCCTTTCTACCCCTAAGTTAGTGTGCACAACTATTTCCAGAATGTGGTGCTACAGAAAAAAAACAAACATTTTTTTTTTTTTTTTTTTTTTTTTAATAAATCAGTCACTTCAAAGATACGAAAATGGTTCAACACCATGGGATTTCATAGGAGGACCTCCTGCCAGCCTACGATAAATGGTATCCCACTGTTGTGGGATGACATACCATATTGGGTGCCAGGAGTGTAGCTACCAGTTGAACAAGGATGGGGAAGCAAACAGTGTATGTATGATTCTATGGCTATCAGTGGTCAGTCAGTGTAGGTGAGGACCTGTGACTGCCAGTGAAACCAGGTGGGGGGAGGGACGAGGGGTCAGGCAGTGTATGTGGGTATATCTACCACTGGGCAGAGCGCAAGTATGGCAGTGGTGGTGGGGGAGGTAAGGTAGTACATATGGGGGATCTGTGACTACCACTGTGCACTGTAAGTCCCCCACATACACTGTTTGATTTCCAGCCTGAATCCAGTGCGTATTGGCACTTGGGTCTACCAGTAGGCAGTGGAACCAGGCTGGGGGGATCAAACTGTGGGAATGGGACTGCCAGTAGGCTGTGGAACTGGGCTGGTGGGTAGGGTACGGGAGGGATTGAGTCATTTTGTGTGCATGCCACAGGGATGTCCGATGCATTGCAAAGCAATGCAATTGACCCCCTGTGGCACACAGAGGGTTCTTTTTTTTTTTTAAATCTTCTTTATTCATAGCTTGTTGGGTGGCCTTAGGGCCCCCCAACAAGCTTTGAATGTAAAGCAATAGTAAAAAACAAGTCCTGTGTGTGCCACAGGAGGGGGTCTAAAATGAACCCCCTCCCCTGTGGCACACACAGGGTTAATTTTTGTTTGTTCATTTTTTTTTTATAGACCTCAATGGGGGGCTTCAGGACCCTTTCAGGACCCTTCCTGATGTCCCCCAATGAAGTCTTATTAAAAAAAAAATGTCCCAAAAGAATTGACCCTGTGAGTGTCACAGGGGTCGCCAGCTCAGTGCAAAGCAATGTTCTGCTGACCACTGCGGCACTCACAGAGTTATTTTTTTTAATTATATTTTATTTTTTACTATCAGACATTGTGGGGGGACATTATAACCTTTCCTGATGTCCCCCCAACAAACTCTGATTACAGTTCAGTAAAAATAGCTCTGTATGTTCCACAAGAGGGGGGGTCTGCAAAGAATTCCCTCCCGTGTGGCACACACAGGGTTAATTTTTTTTTTCTTCATTTTTTTTAAACCTCATTGGGGGGCTTCAGGACCCTTCCTGATGTCCCCCAATGAGGTCTTAGTAAAAAAAAAAATATGGGCTAAAAGAACTTACCCTGTGAGTGCCACAGGGTTCTTCGGCACATTGCAAAGCAATGCGCTGGGGACCCCTGCGGCACTCACAGAGTTAATTTTTTTTAATTTTTTCTTGATTTTTTTTTAATTATTATCAGACCTTGTGGGGGGACATCAGGAATTCTCCTGATGTCCCCCCAACAATCTATGATTATAAAATACTAAAAATATTCCTATGTCTGCCACAGGAGGGGGGCTCGGCAATGAACCCCCTCTCCTGTGGTACACAGAGGGTTAATTTTTTTTTTTGTCTATTTTTTATAGACCTCATTGGGGGGCTTCAGGACCCTTCCTTATGTCCCCCAATGAGGTCTCTTTAATAAACATATGGGCTTTATCAATTGACCCTGTGAGTGCCACAGGGGTCTCCAGCGCATTGCAAAGCAATGCGCTGGGGAACCCTGCAGCACTCACAGGGTTAATTTTTTTATTTGTCTTTATTTTTTTTTTTTTTTTTTATCAGACCTCGCTGGGGCACATCAGGACCCCTCCTGATGTGCCCACAGTTATTGATCTCCCAGCCGATTGTGCTGGGAGATCAATATGGCGACTGAAGGAGAGCTAAACCTCTCCTTCCATTCACTCCTACCTCCAGTAGGAGTGAATGCGATCGGGCTAAGCCTATTAACGTAATCGGTGAACATGTCACCGATGACGTTAGGAGGCTTCCCTCGGTCCCGCCCACTCCTACCCGGAAGTTCGGGTAGGAGAGGGGGGATAGGAGAAGCTGCGCTTCTCCTTAGTAAATATTGATCTCCCAGCGCAATCGGCTGGGAGATCAATACCTGGGGGGACATGAGGAGTAATCCCCCACGAGTGCCAGGCAATTTTTTTTTTAAATGCGGCCACTGCATGCCGGTTATACCGGCCTATGCAGTGACCGCATTTAAGCTGTACAACGTACGAACTTGGCACAGCAGGTACAGCTGTCCTCACTCGTACGTTGTACCCACTTGGCACTCTAGGGGTTAAAAGGCCAATCCAATTTCAAAATGATGGACAAGTCCCCTCTGCATTGGGAACACCAGCTAACTCCAGATGTACGTTTGGGCCTCATCATTGAGGTGCAGCTGGTTCCCCTAGTCACCGAGTCACTGAGAGCAAGAGGTGTAAGTCTGGATTACCCTTTACTCTTAGAGAGACCACTAAGAGTATTAAAAAGCAACAACAGAAATCATTGGGTGTGCAATAAATCAAGAGACTCTAATTAGCTCAAGGGGGGATCCAGTCCCTCCTGAATTAACACACCTACAGTTAGGGCTGACGGCGCTTAAGTGGGCTGAGGCAGGTAAAGGAACTAACTGGACACAACTACTTGGTCAAGACAGGTCTTCGGAAATCCCCAGGGCTGACTGAGGATTCCTAAAGAGGAGTTTCCAAAAGATAAAGAGATGTATCTAATCCTATATAATAATTCACTAAAACGTGTGTAACGACTACTGAGCATGACAGCACTGCGACCGGCTGGCACTGTATCAGCCGCGGCGTGGGCAGTCTCTACTGTGCATGACTGCCCCGCGACCGGCTGGAAGTGGCACTGTGGCCCGTGTAACGGGCTCCTCAACTAGTAACAATATATTGGAGCAAACGTACTACACCATAAGGAATAAATAGCAATTTCCATTTATTTAACCCGTTCACTCTGGGGTATTTTTACCCTAAACGCTACATAGACAACATTCAGGGAGCTGATACATGTGAGCGATAACATGTACCGGCTCGCTGAAAAAGAGGCTGCAACTGACAGTTTTGGTATTCGCGCAGTCAGTTGTATACTCCCGTAGTGATCACAGCTCTCCAGCAGGAAAACTGTGATATAAAAGGTTATGATGTGCCAGGACTGTCACCGGGCCTCAACACACAGCCACACTTGACAGTCCTGACACATCACTAGACCTTAATGGGTTAAATTGTGCTTTTAAATCCTTGGCTGGAACATGCACCAGAAGTTTGTAGCTGTCAAATGTAGCGGGTAGTGTGCGCAGTCCTTGTAGATCCTCAGTGCCAGGCTTTCAAGGCAGGTACAGAGAGTGTCTTTGGGGATCTGCAACATGCAGTGTAGACACTGAACAACAAGAGTTCAGTCTTGATATGAAGTCTCTAATGCAGGACCAGAGAGGACATACTGGGGTTTCTTTTCAGAGCGTCCTTTATACTCTTTCAATGGGCCAGAGTCTCCTAATCCCAGGAGAGCAGACCTGATGAGGGTGCAACTATACACATGATAGTTGATCTTAAAATAGATTAAAGGGATAGTAATGTTTCATAATAAAAGCAGCTCTAATTAATCATCATAGTATTTGGACCATGGAGAGTGTTATTTCAATTCTGTCATAGTTCAAGTTATAGTTCAAGAGTAATTGAATGATAAAGTATCCCCCTCCCACCCCTTTTACTGATGTAACACTGCTCAGCTAGATCAGAAGGGAGGTGCCCAGGTAGACTGCAGAGAAGGACAATCTTCAATTAAGATAAGGGAAAAACCTGAAAAACTTGTCAAGGGGGGCAGGGCTTTCATTGTTCTCATAGAAAGAAGATTGTCCGCTTCTGTTATCTGTCTGGTCTATGGACTGCATTCCGTTATGGTTTTTTTGTTTTTTTTTCAAAGCAGAAGCCCTGAGAAAAAAAGCCCTACTGGCCTAGTGCCAGCAGGTCATGTTGGCCACTGGTCACTGGCCATTGCCAAATGACCTCCTCCTATGTCCATAATTGCAGTATTTGTAACTGTTCTTGCTGCTGCTGCTGAGATGTTTAACCTCTTAAGGATCAGTGGTCCATGGAAGTTACCTTCCCTTAAGGACCTTTTGATCTTTGCAGATGCGCCGGTACACGTGACCTGTTACGTGTACCGGTGCGCTGCTTTGAGGCCTAAGAGAGATCTCTCTAGTCTTGGAGCAGTCAATTTTAGGCCCCATTTTTACTTACAGCTCTCCCGGTAGAGAGCTGCAAGTAAAAAGTACGTGACGTGCTATGACCGTCACTGGTCCTTAAGGGTATAAGGACCGTGACGGTCATAGTACGTCATGTAGTCCTTAAGGGGTTAAGCAGCAGGATGATTAGGCAGCTGAAAGGAATGGGATCAGCAATAGCAGTAACATGGGTGATGGATGATTAAGGTTCCACTTGCCACGACTATCTCCAGTGATGTGCTGAGGCAGTAAGACAATAACTATCCCCCAGTCTATGTGGAGAAAAGAAGAATTTGGCCAATAATTCTTCTCCACCTGCCCCTCCTCCAAAATCATAGGTGTGTTGTTATTAGAATATAAATTTTTCCCTTGAGAGCAGGAACTATGGCTCTCATCAGCATCTGCAATGTAGGGATAGGCGAAAATTTCCTCCTCATGCTGAAATTGGCGAAAAATGGCACTATCAACATGACAAAACATTTCCTGTGAAAAGTGTAGATTTTCCGCATAGAAGCGGGAAGCTCCAAAGCATACGCCAGAGGGTTAATTCTGCGCAATACACGGAATGGACCAACATATTGAGGAGCCAACTTATTACAAGGTACCTGGAAGTTAAGATTTCGGAATGACAACCACACCCTCTCCCCCACCTTTAAGGTAGGTGCCAGCAAAAGCCTACTGTCTGCCTGCCTTTTCTGCCGCTGCACAGAACCACGTAGGGTATGCTGTACTCGAACCCAAGAGGAACGGAGCGCCCTCAAATGCTCATCAAGCACTGGAATCTCCTGTGCTTGAAAGACCTCAAAACCCATAGTTGGTCAAGAAATGAGAACTCTGTGTGGAAGAGTTCATGGCACAATTCCAGCCAAACTCTGCCCGAGGTATCAGGGTAGCCCAATTATAGTGGTGGTCAGACCGTTTAGCCGCACCGTTAGACTGCGAATGGTAGGCAAAGGAGAATATTAGCTTGATCCCCATCTGGGCACAAAAGCATCTCCAGAACAGAGACATGAACTGGCTACCTCTGTCCGAGACAATAACCCTGGGTATGACATGAAGTCGAAAGACCACTTTAGCGATTATCACCGCCAATTCCTGTACATATGGTAAGCCCCTGAGTGGTACAAAGTAAGCCATTTTTGAAAAATTATCCACAATCATCAGGATGACTGTGAATCCCATAGATGCCGGAAGGTCAACCATAAAATCAATGGACAAATGTGACCAGGGGCGTTCCCCATTGGCAACAGGTTGGAGGAGACCGACAGGCAAATGTCGAGGAAACTTATTTTGAGCACAAGTAGTGCAAGCCACAGTGAAAGCAGCACAATCGGATCTGAGCGTGGGCCACCAAAATAGTCAAGATAGAGTCCAGATCAATTGGTCTCGCCCAATGTGATCTGCAATTCTGGAAGCATGGTACGTTTCTAATAGCTTAATGCATAGTTGAGCCAAGTTTCTCTAATGGGGCGGATGATTGAGCAGCCAAAATTTCCTCTCCCAGCGTAGAGGTAATACAAGTATGGATAGTAGCCAGGGTTCGATCAGCCGGAATAATTGGTGTTGGAGGAACCTCCTCTTTAGATAGGCTGCAAAACTGGTGTGACAGGGCATCCGCCTTCACATTCGTAGAGCCCAGAAGATACAAAACCACGTATTTGAACCTGGATAGGAACAGTCCTCATCTAGCTTGATGGGATGACAATCGTTTAGCCTTGGACAAGTTAGTGACATTCTTATGATCAGTAAGAATCAAGATTGGGGAATACCTTCCAAGAGGTGTCGCCATTATTTCAATGCCAATATAATGGCCAATAATTCTCTGTCCCCAATCTGATATACCATGTCCGCCTTAGAAAGGTTTTTTGATAAATAGCCACAAGGGCGTAAGGCATCCCCTGGGGCCGAGGGATGAGAAAGGAGGGCGCCTACTCCAATCTCAGACGCATCGACTTGCAGGGTAAAGGGCAGGGCGGGATTCGGATGCACCAAGATAGGAGCTGCTGCAAATGCTGCCTTGAGTTTCTCAAATTCTAGCAATGCACTGGGAGACCATTCTGTGACCTTAGCACCTTTAAGGGTCATATCGGTGATAGGTTTGACAAAATTTGAATACATTTCTGATAGTTATTAGCGAATCTCAGGAATCTTTGGATAGACTTAAGTCCCTCAGGACGAGGCCACTGTAATACTTCTGACAATTTCTGGGGGTCCATGGCCAACCCAGATGAGGAAATAATGTACCCCAGAAAGGTCACCTGAGGTTTGTGAAATTCGCATTTCTCCAACTTGCAAAACAAGTTGTTTTCTCTCCATAATCTTAGGACTTTGGTTACATCCGTCCGATGAGTCTCCAATGTAGGAGAATGAATAAGGATGTCATCCAGATAAACCACAACACAACTTTGTAATAGGTCTGGAGATTTTAGAGATCTGGAGGGGCAGGTTGCAACATTGAGACAGACGGACAATCTTGAGAGGGTTCTGCTGACTGAGCAGCAGGAAGTGGTGGTAGGTAGTTCTGGGGGTGGAGACTGCACAAAGAAAGAGCAGATAGCCAGATGGGTTACAGTTAGACATAGCAAGGGGGGTGGACAGAGAAATAGGGAGGACACTCCTGTGTTTACTAATCCTAACAGATTTGCTACATTAAGTAATGATGTTGGGGATGCTGACACAGGAATGTCTTTGCTGGAGAGGACTGTTCTCTCTAACAGCCGAGTGAACAGCCCCTCTAGCACGGATGAGATCCAGGACTCAGGCAGACCTAGACAGATGCTGGTGGTAGGGGATTCTATTATTAGGAAGACAGACAGGGTAATCTGTCGCCAAGATCGCCACAATCGTACAGTTTGCTGTCTCCCGGGAGCTCGGGTTCGACATGTGGCTGATCGGGTTGATAGATTGTTGGGAGGGGCTGGGCATGACCCGGCTGTCATGGTACATGTTGGTACTAATGACAAAGTCAGTGGAAAATGGAGGTCCGTTAAGAAGGATTTCAGGGACCTAGGATATAAGCTTAAGCAGAGGACCTCTAAGGTAGTATTTTCTGAAATTCTACCTGTGCCACGCGCTACATTAGAAAGGCAACGGGAGATTAGGGAGTTAAATGCGTGGATAAAGACTTGGTGTAAGCAGGAGGGGTTTGGGTTCCTAGAGCACTGGTCAGTCTTTTCCCTTGGGCGCAATCTTTATAGTAGTGATGGATTGCACCTTGGTGGAAGGGGGGCCACGGTGCTGGGTGATAGGATGGTTAGAAGGCTGGAGGAGACTTTAAACTGGAAAGGGGGGAGGGAGCTGCAACACAGGCTGGGGAAGATAGTATAATTGAGGGAATGGGATTAGAGAAGGGTCATGGGGATGGAGAGGGGGAATGGGCTAGTTCATCTAATAGGGAGTTGCCATTGTTACAGCCTGATAAAAGACAAATACATCTGAAAAAGAAAGAAATCTTTAAGAATGGCAAAAAGATAAAATGTATGCATGCAAATGCTCGCAGTCTGGCTGGTAAGATGGGGGAGCTAGAAATGATTGCAGTACATGAGCAGTATGATCTGATTGGAGTGTCTGAAACCTGGTTAGATGATACGTATGACTTGGCAGTCAATCTAGAGGGTTATTCACTTTTTAGGAGGGACTGGGTTAATAAAAGGGGAGGAGGGGTATGTCTATATGTAAAGCAGGCCTTAAAACCTAGTTTAAGGGAAGATATAAATGAAGGGTCCAATGAAAAGGTAGAGGCCTTGTGGGTTGAAATACACACTGGGGGCACACATAATAAAAAGATATTGGTGGGGGTTTGCTACAAGTCACCTAATGTTGGGGAGTTGGAGGAAGCCCAACTTTTACTGCAAATGGAAAAGGCTGCTAGGTCAGCAAAGGTAATTATAATGGGAGATTTCAACTACCCTGAAATTGACTGGAGCAATATGACTTCAGGCACAACAAAGGGAAATATTTTTCTAAGTATGATAAATGATAATTTTATGTCCCAACTAGTAGAGGAGCCAACTAGAAAAGAGGCCTTGCTTGACCTAGTGCTCTCAAACGATTCTGACATTGTAAACAATGTGCAGGTAAGGGAACATTTGGGCAGCAGTGACCACAATATTGTATCCTTTGAAGTTTGTTATGAGAAACCCAATAGCAAGAGTTTAACCAAAACATTCAATTTCAAAAAGGCTAATTTTACAAAGTTAAAAGAAGCTTTAAAGGATATCCAGTGGGATGTAATTTTCAAAGATAAAAATGCACAAGAGTCATGGATTGTATTTAAAATGCTCTTGGGCAAATATACACGTCAATATATACCATTGGGGAATAAGCACAAGAGAAGTAAAGCAAAACCAATGTGGATTAATAATGTGGTTAGCAGGGAAATGAGAAATAAAAAGCAGGCTTTTAAGGTGTTTAAGTCAAATGGGTCAGATGCATCATTTAAAAAATATAAAGAATGTAATAAAATCTGCAAACAAGCAATTAAGCTAGCTAAAATAGAAAATGAGCGAAACATTGCAAATGAGAGCAAGAAAAACACTAAACAATTCTACAAGTATATTAACAACAAAAAAGTTAAGGTTGATATTGGTCCTCTTAAGACTGAAACAGGTGAATTGATTAGTGAGGATAAAGCTATGGCTGACACCCTAAATACGTTCTTTGCTTCAGTATATACAAAGGAAGCAGAAATGACAAGCTGTGGGCAAACAGACAAAACCATGGAATTTCCTCCAACATCTACATGGCTTACTGAGGACAAGGTCCAAAAGAGACTGGAAAGGGTTATAGTGAATAAAGCGCCTGGACCGGACGGTATACACCCAAGGGTACTTAAGGAACTTAGTTCAGTAATAGCAAAACCATTATACTTAATATTTATTGATTCGCTTTCATCAGGCATAGTGCCCTGTGATTGGAGGAAAGCTGATGTAGTTCCATTGTTTAAAAAGGGAGCAAGATCCAAACCAGGAAATTATAGACCTGTGAGCTTGACTTCCATAGTGGGTAAGATACTAGAAGGGTTATTAACTGACAGTATTCAGAACTATGTGAAGACAAACAATATCATTAGCAGGAATCAGCATGGTTTCATGAAGAACAGATCATGTCAGACTAATTTACTTGCATTTTATGAAAGAGTGAGTAGTAATTTGGACAGGGGAATTGCTGTTGATGTAGTATACTTGGATTTTGCAAAAGCCTTTGACACAGTGCCTCACAACAGGTTACTGCATAAATTAAAAGGCTTCGGTTTGGGTGGTGTTATCTCTACATGGATTGAGAACTGGTTAAATGATAGATGGCAGAGAGTTGTTGTAAATGTAACTTTTTCAAATTGGTCTAGGGTTATAAGCGGGGTGCCGCAGGGTTCAGTCCTGGGCCCAATGCTTTTTAATTTGTTTATTAATGATCTAGAAGTGGGAATTGAAAGTAGCATCTCAATCTTTGCTGATGACACTAAGCTATGTAAGGAAATACATACAGAGCTCGATGTTTTTTCCCTACAGAAGGATTTAGATAAACTAAGTGAATGGGCAGAAAAGTGGCAGATGTCATTTAATGTAGATAAATGTAAGGTTATGCATTTGGGTTGTAGAAACAAACTTGCTGCATATACTCTAAATGGGAAACAACTTGGGAAATCCTCATTAGAGAAAGATTTAGGTGTACTGATAGACAATAGTCTTCACAGCAGTGTGCAGAGTCACTCAGCTGCTGCAAGAGCAAATAGAGTACTAGCCTGCATAAAAAGAGGTGTAGAAGCAAGGGATGCTAATATTATCATACCTCTGTATAAATCCTTGGTTAGGCCTCATCTAGAATATGGAGTACAATTTTGGGCGCCTGTCCTAAAAAAAGACATTGCTGACTGGAAAAGGTGCAGAGACGTGCAACAAAACTGATAAAGGGATTGGAGGATCTGAGTTACAAAGAGAGACTAGCCAAACTGGGTTTGTTTACATTAGAAAAGAGACGTCTAAGGGGTGATATGATTACCATTTACAAATACATTCAAGGTCAATACAAAGAACTATCCAATGAATTATTTATGCAAAGAGCTGAGCTAAGAACAAGAGGTCATCCATTAAGACTTGAGGAAAGGCGCTTTCGATTAAAACACAGGCAGGGATTCTTTACAGTAAGGGCTGTAAGGCTATGGAATTCTTTGCCTCGGGATGTTGTGCTTGCAGATAATGTAACTGCATTCAAAAAAGCAATGGATGCCTATCTAGCACAGAACAATATTGACAGTTATGACAGATGGCTTCAAAGCAAATAGGATATTGAGCCGGGGAACTATTTGCCACACACACACACCTACACTGGAAATTGCTCCAGAGGGCTTTTTTGTTGCCTTCCTCTGGATCAACAGGAGTGTTATTGGCATGGGCTGGACTTGATGGACGCATGTCTTTTTTCAGCCTTATCTACTATGTTACTATGTATGTCTCTCAGCACATCATTAATAAATTCCTGGAAGACAGCGGGAGCATTAGAAAGACCAAAAGGCATTACAAGGTATTCATAATGTCTGCTCCGGTGTTAAAGGCTGTCTTCCATTCGTTGCCCTCCTTCATTCTGACCAAATTGTAAGACGCCCTCAAATCCAGTTTCGTAAATATCAGAGGTATCGGATAAACGTTCTTAAACCATCAATTTATTCAAGCCACGGAAATCGATGCATGGACGCAACTCTCCGTCCTTCTTTTTTACAAAAAAAAATCCAGCACCAGCAGGGGATGTAGATTTGCGAATGATGCCCTTTTCCAGAGCATCGGCAACATAGTCCTCCATAGCCTTGTTTTCCTCCACAGACAGCGGGTATATACGGCCCCTAGGAGGGGTAGTACCAAGTAGTAAGTCTATCGAACAATCATAAGGCCTATGAGGAGGTAATGTTCTGGCCTGGACTTTATTAAACATATCAATGAACTGAGAATAGATTTCCGGTAGGCCAGAAGACTCTGCACATGTCAGTCTAATGGGGAGTGATAGACAGGACTCATCACAGTGAGGACCCCAAGACATTATTTCACAAGTACTCCAATCAATCCTAGGATTATGTGCCTGCAACCAAGGAAAACCTTGGACGATGGCATAATGAGGAGAGCTGATAACTTGAAACTTTAGGGTTTCTGTATGGAGGGCTCCCACTTTCAGGGTTAACGGAGACGTCTCATGAGTAATGTGTGATGGCAGCAAGGTTCTGCCATCAATGGCATCAACTGCCAAGGGAGAGGCGCGTGACTGTAAGGGAATACCATTTTGATCAGCAGAAGCAGCGTCCATAAAATATCCAGCCGCACCAGAGTCTATTAGTGCAGAAACTGAGATAGACTCATTGACCCAAGTAAGAACCACCTCAAGCATTGGTTTATCCTGTGTGGCTTCAGGGGACTGAGAGATGCCACCTAAGATCTGTCCCCTACAGGATCATAGGTGCAAGCATTTCCCGGACTTTCTGGGCATGACTTCAATAAGTGTCCAGGTCTCCCACAGTAGAGACATAGTCCCTCCCTCCTCCGAAAGGCCCTCTCCTCCACAGAGAGCCGGGTGGCCCCAACCTACATCTGTTCAACACCCCCAGAGCCAGAACCAGGAGGCATGGGAGATGAGGGAGAACTGGATGGGCAAGTTAAGTGAGAGAACATTCTGGCAGAATGCCTCTGCAGGCTCTCCCTAAATGTCCTAAACGAGGGTCTCCTCCGGACCCGAGTGTCAATCTGGATGATAAATGATATCACATCATCAAAACCCTTAGGTAAATCATGGGCAGCAATCATCCTTCACATAGTCACAAAGCCCTTGGGAAAAAGCAGCTATGAGAGCCTCATTGTTCCAACTCACCTCGGCTGCCAGGGTGAGGAACTCAATAGCCTACTTCACCACAGTACAGCTGCCATGGCGGATGGTCATTAGATGTTTAGAAGCCGAGGTCACGCGACCTGGCACATCAAAGACACGTTTGAAGGAGGCCACAAATTCATTATATATTATGGGTTTGTCCGTCTCCCATAAAGGATTCACCCAAGCCAAAGCCTTGCCAGAAAGGAGGGAAATCATTAGGCCAACCGTATTACACTCACTAGGGAAGGCATATGGAATAATTTCGAGGTAATTGTCCAGTTGGTTAAGAAATCCACGACACAGCTCAGGCTCCACACTGTAACGCTGTGGGAGTGGAGCAGATCCAGACAACCCTCTGACCAATCCTGCATCAGAGACGGTAGGAACTACCAGTGGCAAGGAAGGAGCTGGGGTGGCCACCGATTGTGGGTCAGAGCGTTCTAAGTGAGCGGTATGGCTAAGCAAGGTCTGCAAAGCCAATGTGAAATGATCAATGCATTGATCTTGGATCTGCATCCTGCCCAATTTTTTTTCTGAAAAGGTGGATTACTATCACCATCTGTAGTCATGACCCTTACGTACTGTTATGGTTATCAAGCAAGACAAGGAGTCAGACGGTATAGTTAAAATCACCTTTATTAGAATAATAGGTAGTTATGCAAATAGCTATAATAACGGAATAAACAGAGGGTGATGTAAAAAGCCAGATACTCTATCAGAAATAGGAGTCTGCCAATGGGCCAAACACAACTGTTAGAGACTAGGCCGGAGCCAACTGCTAGTTTCAATGGAAATCAGTAGAAGTCAGAATAGAACCGTGATCTCCCAATAGGTAGCAACAAGGAAGACTACTGACTCCTCCTGCAGTCAGTTAGGGAGATTTTGTCTCCAATAAAGGGTGACAACAATGGAGACACTAACTCATGTCTGCAGTCAGTAAGGCCGGAGTTTTCAAGAGCCCCAGGTCCATAGTAGGATGGATATCTGTGGGAAACAGGCAAAGCAGCGGAGCGAACAGACAAAGACACCGGTCAGCACCAGTTAGGATAGTCAGGCAAGCCAGGGTCATACACGGAGTGGATAGTCAGCCAGAGCCACAGGTCTGCACCAGATAGGATGTCCAATAATAGGAGGCAACACTGGGAGGATAGTTGGACAGAGCCCCAGGTCAGCACCAGGTTGGATAGTCAGACAAGACAGGGACATACACAGAGCAGATGGTCAGCCAGAGCCACAGGTCTGCACCAGTTTGGATGTCTATAGCCAAAGGAGAGCACAGGTAGAATGGCCAGACAGAGTCACAGGTCAGCACCAGAATGGATAGTCAGACAAGCCGAGTCAAACACAGGACACAGGAACAACTGGAACTAGAACTGCACTGAACAATAACATAAGGGTAATGATACACAGGCCCAGAGAGGTTTATGAAGGAGTAGGAGAAGTCGGGACAAGTTAGGTCGCCCAGGCTGGGCCTATAACAGGCGCCCAGGCATGTGCCTGATTAATGATGCCAGTAACAAGGAACCATATGCGAGTGTGGGCTCCCTTGACCGCTAGTCTGGAAGCTCTCAAATGTTTCCCCTACCACTCCAGCTGCTTCACCATTACTGCTACTACTACTAACACCAACCACATCAAGTTCGGCCTCAGAGTCTTCCTCCTCAGTCTCACCATCACTATTAATATGAGGATATTGTTGTTGATTACCCCCCTTATTCACTCCTAATGCTAACAAGCTGCTGAACCTTAGTAGTAGTACTAGCACTGGCGGGACTGCTTGGGGATGACAAGTGTGACTTAGGGTCCCTTCCTGTCACACTTGGCATAATTTTCTTCCCCTCCCCAAAGTATTACAAGACACACTAACAGCAGGCAAAGTGTAGTTGGCAGCAGGTTCAGAATTGGCAGCTGGTACAGCACTAGAGGCAGCAAAGGCAGCACATCTGACAGCAGGCACAGCAATGGTGGCTGCATGTACAGCACTGGTGGCAGCAGGGGCAGCACGTCTGCCAGCGTGTACAGCACTAGTTGCAGCAGGGGCAGTACATCTGGCAGCAGGTACATCAATGGTGGTTGCAGGTACAGCAGTGGTGGCACTGACAGCAGGGGCAGCACATCTTCCCTTTTCTCCATTCCTTCCCATTGCCTTTTATCCCTTCCTTCCCATTCCCTTTTCTCCCTCCCTTCCCATTAAATTCCCCAAGATCCCTTGGGTGATTTAGGGGGACTGAACAGCATTGGTTGAGCACTGCTAGTAACATCTCCTCCTCAGACTCAGTGGACACATAATAAGGGTCCTTCCAGTTCCTCCTGTTACTGCTCATAATGATAGTAGTCACTATGAGCCTCTACTCCCTCAATTTAGCAAATAATTCACAGAAGGACAGCACAGCACATCTATCTCGCTCTGTAGCTGCATCTATTGTGTTTCACTTCCTGGAATACATCACCTTTTTACAGCGAAAAAGCGAAAACAACGTAAATCAATGGGCGGAAACTTTCTAGCCGCTGAAAAATTGGTTGGGAACTTTGGTCAATGGGCGAGAAAAGCTGAAATTTTACTCATTGTTTTAAAAGCAGGATTTCTTGAGAAAAAGCGGACAATAATGTGGTTTTTGTGGAATTTGTCTTGGGAAAACGGCGACAACTTTCACCCATTTCTACTGCTGTGTGCACAGCATGTATGGTAAATAACATCTGGGGGCACAACTGTATCCAAACACCATGACAGCAGAACCCTAGTACTGCTGCTGTCACTATACCCCTTGTCAAGACCACATGAAGGACACATGACAACTTGCTGACAGTTTAATAGTAATGATGAACCCTCCCTGCCAGACTCCTAGCATATTCTGTGGGATGGAAACAGATTCAGCTTGATGACCTGGTACTGATTCTCCTCCACCACGCTGACATGTGTGGTCAGTGCACCACACAGTGTGCAATGGGTAGAGACAAACTGCCATATCATCAACAGAGTGGCTATCATTTGGTAGGGGAGGTAACTATGAATGAGGTGGACTGCCAGAAGATGTAGTTGTTACCCTAGAGGAAGAAGGTGAAGTTGATTGCAAGCTAGTTGTTTCTCTAGTCATGGAACTTCCAGTCTCTGTCTGGGCTTTTTTATTCTTCCTCCTCTTTGTTCTCAGACTCGCCTCTTGTTGCCTTTCTGGAGAGTCAGGGTTACAGCAACAGTGGTGCTTGATTTCTGTAATGGGTGTTTGGCTGTAACACGTTTGACATTAATGTCATGGTGCCTGTGGTTCATGTGTGTTATCAGGATGGTTGTGCCAAGGTGTGTTCCCTCCTTTCCCCTTCTCACTGACTTGTCACAAATTGTGCATAGTGCAGTTGGTGATGACTGCACTGTGCCTGCCCCAAGAGAAAAATTGTCCCACACCCATGACTTTGGGGGGAGGAAACAGGTGGAGAAGAATGGCCTCTTTCTTCTTGTCCTCCACATTCCCCTTCACTGTCTGTGCTGGCAGCGGATGATGTTGCTGCTGTTGTTGCTACTGCCTCAAAATCAGCACTGCAACTAGGAACAGGTGTATTGCTGGCATTGGCAAGTGGAACCTGTCCTATTCCTGCATCACTTGTTGACCCCATTTCCACTGTATCTACAGTGGTCTGTGGCACACTAGCTTGCTGCTCAGTATCCTGCTGCCCTTGCATCTCTGCAGCAGCAGAAATTAAAGCACTTGCAATTCCCGCAAATTCAAAAAGCTCATTGCTAGTGGCTGTGGTGGTGGTGGTGATGCCCATGCTCATCCTTGTCTCCCATTTATTCTCAGTTTCTGATAAAAAGGTCATCAATGTCTCTTCCACCCCAGCTTCTCTACCATCATCATCACCACCACTAGTCCCTCCGTGCTGTTGCTGCTCTATTACAGACATCTCACTGCTGCTTGGAGGAGGTGACGAGCAATGTGACAGAGGGTCCCCTAATGTCACACTTGCCATTTGTTTTTGACCTGAAGAAGGCAGACTGGCAGCAGTAGCAGTAGGCACAGGCAGCTCATTTGTGCTCCTTGTGGTGGTGGTGGTGGTATAAATTCTGAGCCTGTTCTCCCCCAACACCAGTTATGGCCTCTTCAGGATTGTGTTCCACTTGGACACTGTAGTGAAGGAAAGGAGAGGAGGACTCACAGGGCCAGGGGAATGGTGTGGACTCCCTTGACCGCTAGTCTGGATGCTCTCAAATGATTCCCCTACCACTCCCCTAATACTAGTCCTATCGGATGCTTCACCATCACTGTTACTACTACTACTAATACCAACCACATCAAGTTCAGCCTCAGAGTCTTCCTCCTCACAGTCAGTAGTAATATGAGGATATTGATTATCCCTCCTTCACTCCTAACACTAACAAGTTGCTGGACCTTCTTAGTAGTAGTAGTACTAGCACTGACAGGACTACTTGGGAATGGCAAGTGTGACTTAGGACCCCCTGCTGTCACACTTGGTGTCATCTTAGTATGATATTGGTGGCAGCAGGTTCAGCAATGGCAGCAGGCACAGCACTGGTTGCAACAGGGGCAGCACATCTGACAGCAGGCAGCGCTAGAGGCAGCAATGGTGGCATCAGGCACAGCACAGACAACTGACCTGTGCTGCTCTCACTAGTACTACCCTTTTCTCCCTCCCTTCCCATTCCCTTTTCTCCATCCCTCCCCATTACATTTCCCAAGATCCTTTGGGGTGATTTAGGGGGACTGGACATCATTGGTTCAGTAGTGCCCACTTCCTCCTCCTCAGACTAAGTGGACACATAAGGGTCTTTCCAGCTCCTCCTTTTATTAGTGTTAAACCTGCTCCTAGTGATACAGTCACTATGAGCCTCTCCTGACTCAGATTTGGAAAAAGACCACAGCAGAACAGCACAGCACATTAACCTCGCTCTGTAGCAGCTTCCTTTGTGTTTGATTTCCGCAAATATGTCACATTTTTATAGCGAAAAGGTGAAAACCAAGTAAATCAATAGGTGGAAACTTTCTAGCCATTGAAAAAATGGAGAAATATTTTGTCCAATGAGTGAAAAATGCCAAAAATTGCTAGTTTTAAAATGGATTTTCCCTCAAAAAAGCAGACAGCAACGTGATTTTAGTGGAATTTCTCACGGAAACATGGCGAGAGATTTTGCCCACCCCTACACATCACCAGACACACTTTGCCATAGCATCATCCCTTACTGAATCTCCACACCTATGAGCTGCGCTCACCCCTGGCTCAGTTCACACTTTGAATTGCCTGTACCCCCTAAAGTTGATCACTGACCCACCCTCCAGGAACCTGCCTGGATGACAGGGGACATCACACAGTGACCTCATTCATGAGTAAGAACTGGGAGGACAGATTGGTGAAAAAACTTTGCTTGATGCAGAGTGGTAAATTTTTGTTTTAAAGACAAGACTACTAAGTTTTACTAATTATATAAATAATAATAAACATTGTACACCCAAACATGTGTATCTGTGTTACAGAAAATAAGAAAATAAAAACATATGTAGAGCAGAATGACCCCCACACTCATTTAACTGGTGCCCCCCCCATGACTATGGAAGCCTAACCTGACCATTCCAACAACTAGTGAACACAGCGGTTCTCCAGTGCATTGTGCAGCACTGGAATATGTACAAATCCACTGCTGATTAACAAGTCACAGGTCATATTTAATGCAAATGGTAGAATCCTTCCATTTGAATTTAATGTTGATAAGCATACGCCATTTCTTTGGTTGGTTTGGGCATCATAGATTTAGTACTACATTATGACCAGTGACTTCATACAGCATCATTGGATTTATACATATTCCAGTGCTGCACAATGCACTGGAGACACAAGCTTCTCATTAGTTGTAGGAATGGTCAGGTTAGGCTTCCATAGCCATGGGGGGGTGGCACCAGTTCACTGAGTATGGGGGTCATTCAGCGCTACATATGTTTTTATGATCTTATTTTCTTATGACACTATTTTGGGTAACATGGATACTCATGTTTGGGTGTACAATGTATATTATTATTATTGATATTTTGCTTTATTATTCATATTGTTTACACATTGGGGATGGAAGAGTTGCACTGTGTTATGTCCATTGGGTATTTATAGGGGGTAGGGAGCACCATTTTGATGTCTTGGAAAAGATCCCAGTGAGGGGCGAAATAATGACCTGCAATAACATTTGAGTCATGATTTCCCCAGATTGATTAATGAATCCTGATCATGCACCCAGGCTTCTGTCCCACCTGTAATGAGTGTGTACTACTTCTGTTTTCTTATAGAGAGATAGATAGATAGATAGATAGATAGATAGATAGATAGATAGATAGATATGAGATAGATAGATAAAGAGATAGATAGATATGAGATAGATAGATAGATAGATAGATAGATAGATAGATAGATATGAGATAGATGGATAGATAGATAGATAGATAGATAGATAGATAGATAGATAGATAGATATGAGATAGATAGATAGATAGATATGAGATAGATAGATAGATAGATAGATAGATAGATAGATAGATATGAGATAGATAGATAGATAGATAGATAGATAGATAGATAGATAGATATGAGATAGATAGATAGATAGATAGATAGATAGATAGATATGAGATAGATAGATATGAGATAGATAGATAGATAGATAGATAGATAGATAGATAGATAGATAAGATAGATAGATAGATAGATAGATAGATAGATAGATAGATAGATAGATAGATAGATATGAGATAGATAGATAGATAGATAGATAGATAGATAGATAGATAGATAGATAGATAGATGTATATAATGTTATTGGCATCTTTCTGATGAGGTCTTCATCTTGCAGTGGATAAACAATGGCTGCTGCTGCTGATGAGGATTTGAAAAAGTACAACTAAAATTTCTGTTGTTCATGGATCAATTGTTTTGTATCAAATTTACTAATATTTTGCCTTAATACATATAACTCTGATGTGGAGGCAAAACTACCCAATTTTAACAAAGTGTATAGAAGACCACCACAAACCAACACACTCTCAAAGGGTGGAGGATTAATACTTTATTTAAGAACTCTACATCTGGAATATTTTTATAGAGAACAAACTAAATTTTGTGCAGACTATTAACTCATTTATAATTTGAGTAAACAGGACAGGAAAACAACCTACATCATAAATCCTGGCTCCAGTTTCTGTTATCAAGAATGATACCTCTCCACCACTGGTTGGTAAATCTCTCCTTGTGAAGGTCTGTACACGTGGCACACTAGCAGTAGTACCAGCAGGATGTCATAGGCTTGCATATAGCAGTGGTGGGAAAGCTTATTTCTTTTACTGCCAGTTGGCATGTTAATGTAACATTGATGCCCTGTGGCAGGGAACTGATCATTTATTGTTGGTTTTGAGGACATTGCAGAGATCAGGAAGCAAACACACAATTCTGCTGCACGATACGCGGTGTTTTTGATCATTAAACAAACGATACTTTAAGTGCAGGCCTTCAAGCAAAGTAACCCATTGAGGACCAAAGTGGTGTGGAACACACAACGAAAACTAATATTATATATATATATATATATATATATATATATATATATATATGTATATATATATATATATATATATATATATATATATAAATGTAAATAACTATATATATGTATATTAATGTAATATATATAATATACGTGTATTAATGTAAATATATATATATATATATATATATATAAATATATATATATACAGTTTGTAGTTCAAAAAACCGCACTCACAGGACTTCCAAATGATGCAAACTATGCGAGATTTATTATCAACGTTTCGGCCCCACCTTGGGCCTTTATCAAGATATCTATCTTGATAAAGGCCCAAGGTGGGGCCGAAACGTTGATAATAAATCTCGCATAGTTTGCATCATTTGGAAGTCCTGTGAGTGTGGTTTTTTGAACTACAACCTGTATGTATTACATGGAAATTGTCACCCAGGCAAGTGAACAATATTTTGGAGTGCTAGGATTCATCTGTTTTATATATATATATATATATATATATATATATATATATATATATATATATTTTTTTTTTATGTATTTATTTTGCCTTCTTCTGGATAAACAATGTGATTTGGACACATATTTTTTCAGTCTCATCAGCTATGGAACTATACCCTAGGAATAAGTACCTTTTATTTGTTTATCATAAGGAGTTACATCGGTTGGAGTCATTCAGACAGCAGATTGATAAAGAGGGGATGTAAGTACACAGCTGTTCCCCAAACAAACATACGAGTGCACATGCATGACTACACACAAATACACACACAAACACACACACATTTTTTCATTATTGTTGTTTCAAGGGGAACTATATATCTTAATTTCTTTAAAAGAAACACTTTGGCTTTGGCATTGTTGCAGTCTATAGCTGAACATTTTTCCCTTGTTCTTAAAGGGATAGTAATACTTAAAATGTAAAAAAAATATGTTGTAGGGTTTATCCCCCTGAGTAAAGCAAGAGTACTCCCACTGCTGAAAGGTGTTTCGTTCAAAAGTTATTCATTTTCAAAGTTGAATTTTTTAGGTGCAATATCACAGTGGCCTGAAATTGTACAGTGGCGCTGTTGCTACACCATCCTATGGAGATTTATGGTCCCAGGACCAGAGCTGTCCATAGGATCATGTAGCAACAGCGCCACTGTACAATTTCAGGCCACTGTGAAATTGCACCTAAAAAATTCAACTTTGAAAATGAATAACTTTTGAACGAAACACCTTTCAGCAGTGGGAGTACTCTTGCTTTACTCAGGGGGATAAACCCTACAACATATTTTTTTTTACATTTTAAGTATTACTATCCCTTTAAGCCTGAGCCCTGCTTCCTCAGATTGTCCTCATCCACTCCCCTGTGCAATCACTGGTTTCCAGCGTACTGTCCTCCCCCCACAGTGTCCTCATCCTGGAGAGCTAAGTTTCAGCCTGTTCAGCATGATAGCAGCGCACAGTGAGGCACGCTGCTATCATTTAACCCTTGAAATCCTGGCACATAATGGGCCGTTAAAGGGCTAAAAGGTGCGTGTGACATCAGAGCAGTCAATAGGAACCATCAGCGGTCTCTCTGGAGCTCATAGCAGCAGCTCTGATGATCAGAGACCAGGAGGGAACCTCTAAACTGAGGGTTGTGACTTTATATCGCTGTTGCTCTCAGAGTTGGAATGAGCAACATTTAACTAGTAAAATTCAGAGCTTTAAGATATATAAAATACAAACATTTAGATTAGTTCATTTTAAGGTGCCCAAAGTGATCTGTGCTGAGTCGAAATGGGTGAAAACTCCATTTTTTTCTGCTTTAATTTTCATGAACATAACCCCAAAATTTTATGCTTTCCCTGCGGGAATTCTCGCCAGTAGAGAAACCCAAAGATTTTACACCATTTCTCTAACACCACAGAATTTCCTGTAAGAACTACTGTTCTATTTCCCATGTTTTTTCAGTGGGGGTGAAATTTCCTGCCACCAAACTATAAAAAAAAACAAAATTTCCCACAAAGGTGTGGTGCAGAGAGAGAAAACAAAAATAAATTTAAGCTAAAAATAAGATTATTTGGAGTGGTGGCTAGCGCTATGATCAGCTGTATGAACCCTGATACTGATGATACTACTGATATAGAAATGAAGGCAGAAGTCAATAGCACCAGCTGTAAAGGGAGCCCACATACCCCTGACTAGGGGCGGGGCGAAAAGTCAGAAAAATATACTGCGTGTCTTTTTCGAAAGAAATGGTTGTTCATTTTTTTGCCAAAGTTTTCGCCCATAGACAATACATACAATTTTCTCCTTTTCACCACTACCAATACATTTCTCACCAGAACTTTTCCATATTTTTCCTCTGTTGTCTATGACTGCAATATTTCCCAACACAATATTTCTTCTTTTGAGGGCTGAAGTGGAGAAATAAATAGCTGAATGTAAAAGTTGTAAGTCCTACAACAACAAATGCCTTGAAAAAATTGTTAGCAGGCTGAGTGCCTTTGTCCTTTGAACACAGCACTAACTACCTGCTTAAGTAACATTGGCACAAAATATTTGCGACTTGAGATATACCAGCAGTGAACAACACATAACATCAGTTCTTTAAAGCCTCTGTTTTCAAGAAATGAAAAGGGCAGTATGTCAACCAGCAACATTTGGTAGTACATAGCAGAAAAACTGTGTAACTTTGTTGCTTTAATGACATGGCTTATGGAGGAGGTGGTGGTATGTGTAGGATCTCTATAACTCTTGTCATCTAGTCCCACTCCTCTGCAGGAGCAGAAAATCTTGGGACACTCTCTAACACATCAACAGCACTTCTATTTTGTGCCCCAGAACTGCAGTAACTTTTAGAAGTACTTCTAGTGTTGCTAGTTGTGGCACCTCTAACCTGTTGATGGTGTGTCTCCTAGTCAGACCTGTGGTTGTGCTTCAGGTAGGAACTCATTTAGGAGAGGCCTAGGTGAGAGCTTGCTTTCCTCCTGCTTACATGCTTCTTACATAGAAAACAGAGGGCAACATGCTTATCTTTTGGATCCTGAGTGAAGTATCTCCATAATGTGGACTTGATAAACTGTGAGGTTCCTCAGAGGCTACTACTACTACTAGTGGGACTAGATGTTGCTGAGTTTGTACTACTACTAGGTGTTACAGGTGCTGCACTTCCAAGAGCAGCAGAGGCACTCAAAGCTAAGGCTGTAGATGATGATACCTGTGTTGTTCCTAGATACTCAACAGTATTAGTGTGCATGGCTGAGTGTGACTTGGACTTGAAAGTGGTGATGATGCCAATGATGACTCACAAGATGACTGTATACTTTTTACCATCTTTGCTTGTCCAGGGTCAGACTTTCCAATTGTTTTCTCAACCAGTTAATGTACAGACACAGTGCTCCACTTCAGTGGTGGGAGATCAGTCCTTCGCCTTTCTGCTAACTTTCTAGCCATGTCATTATCTTTCTCACTCTCAGCTTCATCTGTATCTGAAGAAGAGGAGAATGCCGGATGGATATATTCTTAATCTACAGCCTCGTCAGTCATCAGGTCATCGTGAGCATTGCCCACGTCTTCTTCCCTACTACTTTTATATTCCTCCAGGCTTTCACAGGTCTCAAACAATTAGTTTTTACTTTTCTTCTTGGAGGAATTTTTACAGCCTTTGCTACTACTTTTAGGACAGACATTTCTGTGCTTGTTTGTCTCACTGTCAGAAGCAGCAATTGGTTGAGCTGCTACAACTTCTAGCACTATGCCATCAACACCAGAATGAGACTCATTGTCATCTCAGTGCTTTTAGAAGGTTTATTACTAGTACTGTTTCTGGTGGTGGTGGAAACTACATCTTCCTTGGTAGGATAGGGATCACCATTAATTATTGCACAGGCTGAAGTAACCATGGCTGCAGTCAGTTTTTGGAATACCACTTAACTCACATGTCCCTGCACTGCTCCTAATCCTTTCACCCTCCCACTACCCCTTGTGTGTTTGCTGGACTTTTCTCAACTACTTTGTATGTGTTTTTACTGTAAATTATAAAACAGAACTGATAGTGTCTAATGTCTTGCTTTGGATCTGTAAAAAATACTCTATCTCATCTAGTATCAGTCTGCCTCAATCACAAATCACACCAGGGTCTCTGTCTATGTCACCTATCAATCTCTTTTTCTTTTTTAATATTATATAATTATTTATTTGAATTAACTATTCACCCTATCCCTAGCACCGTGAAAAAAAACCACTCCCTGCTTCATTCCCCAGACTCCCCTAGGACAGAGATGAGATCCAGATCAGGAAGAAACTTGGATCACGGTTGACAGTATCCTCCCAGCCAGGCAGCATGAAGAATTTTTGGGTATTTGGGGTACTTTTTATTTGCTTCTGTCTCACAGACTCAGACTCTCATGACACAGAGATAAAAACCAGATCAAAAAGGAAACAGAAAAGGATCACAACTATCCAAATCTACTCGGTCACACAAAATTTTAGGGTATTTAGGTTAAAACATCTTTGTGAATGTACCATCACACCCTCACACCCCCAGGCTCCCCTAGAACAGAGGTAACAGCCATATTAGGAAGACACTTGGATCACCTCTGTTTGTGTGTTTCCAGTCACACAGAATTTTGGGTATTTGGGATAATTCTCCTTTGCTCCCTTCCTGTCCGCAGACTCTCCTAATACAGGGAACTGATTTCCTATCTACAAGACTCCCTAAACCAGAGGTTCTCAACCCATGCCCTCAGTGGCCACTAACAGGCCAGGACTTAGGAATTTCCCTGCTAGAACACAAGTGTGTTGATTAGAGGCTCAGTTGTATTGATTAACTCACCTGTGCTATTAAAAGGAAATTCTAAAATCCTGGCCTGTTAGTGGCCACTGATGACATGGGTTGAGAACCACTGCCCTAAACTATACTTTAACTCCACTTTTTTTGTTGCCTTCTGTAGCTCAAAAATGTGCTGCTTTTTCCTCTTACAAACACAGAATGGCATGCTGTGAGAGCCTGATAACTTTTAATAATCCTATGGGAAAAAGAGAAAATTGCCACGTGTTGGGGAGAAATTCTTTATTTCCTTTGATTTCAATGTAAAGAGCTAGGTGGAAAAAGTGTGAAAATTCCATTTGCTCCTGTTTCTCATTTGAGGCGAAAACTTCCCCCATCCCTAGCTGTCAGTGGACAGTGGAACAAGACTCAGGTGTCATCCTCTAAGCTGAATTTGACGGATGTATGTCTTTTTTTCAACCTCATTATATAACTACTAGCAGTGTGGGACAGTGTTTCCCATGTGTGTTTTTCTTTTGTGTGTGTTTTATCCTTATGCAATGAAACAGGTGATGAGTGTAGAATATATTGCTGTGCACCTCTTGGGAATACAAGGGGTTACCTGATGTCTCTGTAGCAGAATTCATCACTGGTTAACCCCTTGTATGGCATAGGGTTGTTGCGTGGCATTCAAGGAGTTAATTACTGGCGACTGATGCCTGTGTGGCATACAAAATGTTAATTTAACATATTGGTGTACACCTTTCTACCAAAGACCGGGTTAATACATGTGCATGTATGTAACTGTTCAAATGATACATTGATTAACCCTTTGAGTGCCAGAGTTCCCCTCTGGCACTCAAAGGGTTAAAAAAAGATCCTGAGTTGCACAACACGTGGATACTGAAAACGCTGACAATAAAACAATAAAGTAACTCATTAAAATGCCCCAATGGAAATGCTGATAATTAGTTGTGAACAGTTTCAGTGCAGCACATAGTACATAAACGCCATAGCTTTGCAATGCTTTGCGTACCAGTCTGGCAGTCAGATGATTAAGTGGACTCTGGAATGCGGTTGGGTAGCTACGGAGTTTATGTACAATGTACTGGCACACATGAGGTGTAATGCAATGTGGTGTCCAGATGTAGCTGGGTCACTGTACATCAGGTCTCTCATGTTCCACAACAAATCGCTATGAGGCCACTGACCTCTCTCTACTCACCCTCCAGTACATAGCAGGCAGCGATGTGTGTAATTGGTGAACAGATGCAAAAGAGTGAGGCATCAGCTACTACGTTAACCCACTGAGTGGCAGAGGGTATGCAACACATAGCTCAGCAATGCATTGCATACCCCTCTGGCACTCACTGGGTTAAGGAAGGGTGGAAGGTGTCAGTACTTACATATGTTTTTTCAAGTATTGTATTTTGTTCTACATTTGGGCCACAGGACACAACAGCAGCGCCGGGGGGACCATCCTATAACCAGTGACAGCATGCAGTTGCATTTCTTTGGCAAAAAACAGTGCGGCACTTGGGGGGGGGGGGTTTGACCTAGAACCGCTCACAGCATACACTTGCATAGCATGCCACCACACACAGTATGCAAGTGTATGATGTGAGCGCTCATAGGACAGTCAGCCCAGTGTTGTACTGTATTGTGCCAATGATAAGCACCTGTATTCTGTCACTGGTTGGAGGACGGTCCCTCAGGTGCTGCTGCTGTGTTATGCTTAAGCAGCAAAATTTGAGGGCACTACCTGCAATAGTTTGTGTAGGACATTCTCAAGCTGCTCTGTGTTTTCTGGGCATAAACTGGATTTGGTGAGTATAGGAGAGGTCCGGGGCGAGTGAGCTTGTGTTATGTTGGTCATGTCTTTTTTTTTCGGACAGAAGTTGAGGGAAGGCAAACTCCTTCCAGAGATTTTGGCAGGAGTGGCCACTCCTGTCAAAATCACCCTACCCTGTATCTCCTGGACAGGCAGTATGGAGGAGATTTGAATACCTCCTCCTTGCTGCAATGTGCGTATGTGTGTGTGTGTGTGTGTGTGTGTGTGTGTGTGTGTGCCACGCATGCAGGTTTCTTCTTTATATATATAGATACCCTAGAAAAAAGTGGTAAAGTGGTTTCTATTTTTTTATCATAAAGAAGTAACTAAGTAGGAGTCAGTAACATAGAAGCTTGATAAACATAACTGTATCTACACAGGTAATCCCAATCACATACAAGTGCATACAGACCCAGAAATATACAGAAATATATTGTCATTCTACTTTAAAGGTGTGTATGACACCACAGCAGCCAACAGGAATCATCCGCTGCCTCTCTTGAGATAACAGCACCAGCTCTGATGATTAAAATCCATAAAAACATGGGAGGGCTCTTCACAACACATGAACATTGTTACCGGAGTACAATAATAAAATAATGGATATATTAGAAGGTAAAACAAAAAGGTTGATTACGAAACATTTTCAGGCTATTGTATTAGCACATTTGCTTTAACCCTTTATTTTGTGTCAAAAGGCTATGCAACACATTTCTTTGCAATGCTTTGCACTCTTTTGGCAGCCAAAGGGTTAATATATACATTAAAGAATATTTTATTATTATTGTACTCCTGTTATGTTATCTTTGTTTTTCCTGAGTATATCGAGAAGATCCCTGTTCAGGGGCAGGTGCTTCCCCTGTTGCTTTATCGGTTGTTCTGATCCCAACAAGTTTCATATTGAAAAGTGAGTCATTTGCTATTTATCACGAAATGTAACAATATTAATGTGTTCTTAAGAACGCTCAATTGTTTCTCTCACCACCTGCCACTCCCTGCCAGCCAGATACTAGCATTTCACACTGCTCTCCCACCACTCTCCCTGCCAGCCAGATACTAGCATTTCACACTGCACTCCCACCACTCTCCTTGCCAGCCAGATACTGGCATTTCACACTGCTCTCCTACCACTCTCCCTGCCAGCCATATACTGGCATTTCACACTGCTCTCCCACCACTCTCTGCCAGCCAGATACTAGCATTTCACACTGCTCTCCCACCACTCTCCTTGCCAGCCAGATACTGGCATTTCACACTGCTCTCCTACCACTCTCCCTGCCAGCCATATACTGGCATTTCACACTGCTCTCCCACCACTCTCCCTGCCAGCCAGATACTAGCATTTCACACTGCTCTCCCACCACTCTCCTTGCCAGCCAGATACTGGCATTTCACACTGCTCTCCCACCACTCTCCCTGCCAGCCAGATACTGGCATTTCACACTGCTCTCCCACCACTCTCCTTGCCAGCCAGATACTGGCATTTCACACTGTTCTCCCACCACTCTCTGCCAGCCAGATACTAGCATTTCACACTGCTCTCCCACCACTCTCCCTGCCAGCCAGATACTGGCATTTCACACTGCTCTCCCACCACTCTCCTTGCCAGCCAGATACCGGCATTTCACACTGTTCTCCCACCACTCTCCCTGCCAGCCAGATACTGGCATTTCACACTGCTCTCCCACCACTCTCCTTGCCAGCCAGATACCGGCATTTCACACTGCTCTCCTACCACTCTCCCTGCCAGCCATATACTAGCATTTCACACTGCTCTCCCACCACTCTCCCTGCCAGCCAGATACTAGCATTTCACACTGCTCTCCCACCACTCTCCTTGCCAGCCAGATACTGGCATTTCACACTGCTCTCCTACCACTCTCCCTGCCAGCCATATACTGGCATTTCACACTGCTCTCCCACCACTCTCCCTGCCAGCCATATACTAGCATTTCACACTGCTCTCCCACCACTCTCCTTGCCAGCCAGATACTGGCATTTCACACTGTTCTCCCACCACTCTCTGCCAGCCAGATACTAGCATTTCACACTGCTCTCCCACCACTCTCCCTGCCAGCCATATACTAGCATTTCACACTGCACTCCCACCACTCTCCCTGCCAGCCAGATACTAGCATTTCACACTGCTCTCCCACCACTCTCCTTGCCAGCCAGATACTGGCATTTCACACTGCTCTCCCACCACTCTCCTTGCCAGCCAGATACTGGCATTTCACACTGTTCTCCCACCACTCTCTGCCAGCCAGATACTAGCATTTCACACTGCTCTCCCACCACTCTCCCTGCCAGCCATATACTAGCATTTCACACTGCACTCCCACCACTCTCCCTGCCAGCCAGATACTGGCATTTCACACTTCACTCCCACCACTCTCCCTGCCAGCCAGATACTAGCATTTCACACTGCTCTCCCACCACTCTCCCTGCCAGCCAGATACTAGCATTTCACACTGCTCTCCCACCACTCTCCCTGCCAGCCAGATACTGGCATTTCACACTGCTCTCCCACCACTCTCCTTGCCAGCCAGATACCGGCATTTCACACTGCTCTCCCACCACTCTCCTTGCCAGCCAGATACTAGCATTTCACACTGCTCTCCCACCACTCTCCCTGCCAGCCAGATGCTGGCATTTCACACTGCTCTCCCACCACTCTCCCTGCCAGCCAGATACTAGCATTTCACACTGCTCTCCCACCACTCTCCCTGCCAGCCAGATACTGGCATTTCACACTGCTCTCCCACCACTCTCCTTGCCAGCCAGATACTGGCATTTCACACTGTTCTCCCACCACTCTCCTTGCCAGCCAGATACTAGCATTTAAAACTGCTCTTCCACCACACTCCCTGCCAGCCAGATACTGGCATTTCACACTGCTCTCCCACCACTCTCCTTGCCAGCCAGATACCGGCATTTCACACTGCTCTCCCACCACTCTCCTTGCCAGCCAGATACTAGCATTTCACACTGCTCTCCCACCACTCTCCCTGCCAGCCAGATACTGACATTTCACACTGCTCTCCCACCACTCTCCTTGCCAGCCAGATACTAGCATTTAAAACTGCTCTTCCACCACACTCCCTAGCAACTGGATACTAGCATTTCACACTGCTCTCTCACCACAATCCCTGCCAGCCAGATACTAGCATTTCACACTGCTCTCTCACCACACTCCATGCCAGTCAGATACTAGCATTTCACACTGCTTTCCATCCCACTTACCACACCCTGCCAGCCAGATACTAATATTTCACACTGTTCTTCCACTATGCTACCTGCCAGCCAGATACTAGCATTTCACACTGCTCTCCCACCACGCTCCCTGCGAGCCAGAAACTAACATTGCACACTGCTCTCCCACCACACTTCCTGCCATCCACATACAGTACTAGCATTTCACACCACTCTACCTCCTACCTGCCACCTCTTCCCACTAATTTATTAACATTCCACATTATTCTCCCTTCCACTTGCCACTCCTGATTGACAGACACTAACACCCCATCCTACAACATCCTCCACCTGTCCCTCCCTGTTGGTCTGATAATAACATTCCACACTGCTCTCCCTCCCACCACCCATTACCAATTCATTTCCATAAATGGACAAACTGATAATAATGCAAGTCCTTTCAGGGCAGATGCTCCCAATAAGGAGTGAATGTGGGACAGGTGACAGTTCTGGACAAACTGGAGCTTTTTTAGCCTTATGAACCTTACCAAATTTCAGTTTTCTAGGTAAATTGAGGTTTATCTGGCTTATTGATTAGTGTAGGCATGGGCACTCCAAATGTGCACTATTACACAGCAAAACCCTTTAGACTAACACTGTTGGACCTGAGATCATGTTTAGTGTGTGTGTTTGTATGTCCATGTGTGTTTCTGTCTGTGTCTGTTTATGAGTGAGACTATTTGCAGGTTTGTGTGTATGTGTATGTATACATAAATGCGTGTGTCTTTGTGAGTGTATGTGAGTGTCTCTATGTGTGTGCACGTGGGTGGGTGCGAGTATGTGAGACTGTCATGCACAGGTTGAATGTCAGTGCGACTGTGCTGCTTTGATGGAGTGGATATTGTGATGTGTATCCTGAGATTGGTGAGTCTTCTTATGAGTTTTGTATGCAGAGGTGAGTATGCACATGTGAGTGTGAGCGGTTTTGAGTGTCTGAGGATGTGTACTGACGTGAATGTATGTATGCATGTAAGATTGCCAAGGTAAAAGACTGAGGAGGTGAGTGAGTGTGTGTGTGTGTGTGAGAGAGAGAGAGACTGTGTGCTGAGTTGAGTATGTTCATAGAAGACTACACTATGGTTAATGTTTGCAGGTCAGGCGTTGTGCTGTGGTGAGTGTGTTTATGTGATACTGTTCTGTGTTACAGTATTTAGGACTGTGCTATAATAAACTAAAATGCTATATGCAAAATTATATATGCAGTACATTATATGCAATACTCTATACGCAAAACACTATATACAAAACGCAATGCGCTCTACATAAAATGCAAAACTATATATGCAAAATCATATATATAGTATGTAGAATGCTATACACTACACACAAAACACTATATTCTAAAAGTAAAATGCAATACCCAATACGCAAAACACCATATGCAATATGTAAAATACTATACACAAGACACCATATGTAATACTTTATATGCAAAACACTGAATTCAAAATGCTGAATGCAATCCTCAACATGCTATATACAAAATGCTAAACACAATATGATATATGGTACAAGCAAAACTGTGTACGCTATATGGAAAATGCAATACACAAAACACTACACACAAACACACACTACAGCTCACATACGCTGACAGACCTTCTCACTCACTCACACACTCACTCACACACTCACTCACTCACAGTCATTGATGAAGAGTTGTGTAACTCAGTGCTTTGCAATGTGTTGCACACCTTTTTGGAGCTGAAAGAGTTAAGAAGTGAAAATTCAACAAGCCAGTCATTATAAACATGGCCTCCTTTCTGGATTCACCTGGATGTCAAGGGAAAATAGTCCTACAATTAAATTCACTTTTAATTTTCTTTTTAACCCATTTAGTGTCACACACACATATATCCAGTGTATAGGTTTGCAATGCAGTGGACAACACACCATATGGATAATCCTGTTTTATGACGTTTTGTATAGTGTACGTCTTCATAACATAATTCTGTTATATAACATTCTGTGTTTATTTAGCCGTACATACAACTGCATGGGACTTATGTTTTTTATTTGTTTTATTGTCCACATGAGCAAACCCATGGCACTATTTCTAGCAAATAAATCGAAATACTCTTTATAGATAAAAAAAGAAGGTGACTTATTGCCAAATATATATTTGTATTATACAGCATCTCAAATCCCTTAGCTAATGCAATTACTTAATACACAGATAGAAATAGCTTTGGATACCTAAATGGGGAGAACAAGAGAGAAACGATACAACAAAAATATTTAATTTGCCAAAAATATATATCAATTATATAAAATAAACACAGAAAAAAACTCATGAACTGGCATGTTTCCTTTTTGTATTTGAGTGGTCAAAAATACTGTAGAAGATGAAATAATAAAAATAACACAAAAAAAGACCTTAAGAAAAATAGATTCTATATATAATAAAAAAATTGATCTGTTGTGAGAATGTAACGCAACACTGTGCACAGATGGTTTTATTGAAATTTTTAAAATAAATTGTTTAATAATCAACCCGTACTTAGGAAACTACATTCAAAAATATATGACATTTGAAAAATACACTCAAAACTGGAACGTAAATAATAGAACTCTGTCAGGATTTATAAAATGCTAATTTTTGACAATAAGAAAATGAAATGTCAAACAAAATGCTAATTGTTATTAGATGCAAATTTGCATGATAAAGAATGGCATAATATATAATGTTCAGTTAATATTTTATCAAATTAAAATATTTGGGGCTCGATTCTATTACCAGCGCTAAAAATAAACAGGCACTCTGTTTTTTTAAAGTCAGTTTTTGCTATCCTATTACCCGACTTGTGAAAGCAAAATCATCTGTAATTATACTTACCGCCAGTCTGAAAAAAGCCCATAGGAAACAACTAAAAACAACGTGCAATTACTATCCTATTACCCACGCTCAGTATTACCGCCTGTTTTGTGGTTACATTTAAGTCAGAAATTTTGCACATCAGAGGTTGAGGTGTAGAAGCCATAATGACAGTTTCAAAACAATCACTGTTCGAACAAAAGCAGTGTATAATACATTATACAGCATAGAAATCCGACATAAAGTACCCCCCTTCGACATATTCACCCCCGCTTTTAAAAGTCGACTTGCAGCGCTTTCTTTCACCATATTAATCTGACAAATATTGTTCATAGTCGACAATTAACCCTTCCCCTTCCAAATACGACTTATAGTGCTTTCTTACACCACATGAATCCGACAAATATTGTTCATAGTCGACAATTAACCATTCCCCTTCCAAATCCGACTTACAGTGCTTTCTTTCACCATATTAATTAGATGAATATTGTACATACGACATTTTAACCCTCCCCCTTGAAAAGTCGACTACAGTGCTCCCGTGACTTCCTTTCACCATTTTAACCCTATGAGTACCAGAGAGGAATTGTAATGTGTTTGCTACCCCTCTGGTAGTCATAGAGTTATTAGGCAACCTGTATATGTATAAAAAAGGTGTTTGTCTTTATTATATATGTAATTTCTGTGAAAATGTAATTAAATATTTAATTTATGTGTAACAATGATTTTCTTTTTTTAAATTATATATGTAATTTGTATTAAAAAAGTACTTTAATACATATAGGTTATCCGCTCTTAAATAAATAAAGGGGACAATTGTCGCCACCATGTTGGGGGTGTCATGAGGGGTCCTGATACCCCTCTTGAGGTCCGAAGTACTTTTTTAATACAAATTACATATGTAATTAGAAAAAAGTAATTGTTACACAGAAATTAAATATTTAATTACATTTTCACACAAATTACATATATAATAAAAACAAACACCTTTTATTTTATACATATACAGGTTGCCTAGTAACTCTATGAGTACCAGAGGGGTAGCAAACACATTACAATACCTCTCTGGTACTCATAGGGTTAATTGATATGAAGGCCTGGACATGTTTATTAGGTAGAAGAGGTGAAACCGTTAGTAAATATGAAGTCAGAATCTTACAGTGTGTAAGTATGGGGACTAGAATATATATATATATATACTGCCTCTCAATGGAGGAAGACATGTTTATCTTGTTTTCTACTATACAGAAAAATAACATACACGATACATTTTTATCTTAATATGAAACAACATACACACTTATTGATCACAATATGGACACCTTGGTTGGAAACTGTAGAACTTTGTTGTTTATGAAACAAGTAATGGATAATGTTTAGTGGTATTTATTTAAAAATGACATCATTTTAATAAAACATAAAATGTAAGTTCAAAAAGTGTGTATGTGTGTCTGTATTCGTGTGTACATGTTTGTGTGCATATCTGTGCATGTAATTGTACGTGTTTTTGTGTGTATGTGTGTATGTGCGTGTATATATGTGTATGTATGAATGTATACGTGTGTGCATGTATGTGTGCATATCTGTGTCTGTAACTATACATGTGGTTTTGTGTGTATGTGTGTCTGTGCGTGTATGTATGTGTTACTCTATGTGTGCATATTTGTGCATGTAACATGAGAGTCTATATGTGAGTGATTGGGTGTGTATATGTGTGATTCTGTGTGCATACATATCTGTGCAAGTAACTGTGTGTGTTTGTGTGAGTCTGTATGTGTGAGTATGATTGGGTGTGTGTATATGTGTGATTGTATGTTTGTGTGTGTGTGTTTGCATATGTGTGTGTGTATGTGTGTGTATGTGTGTATATGAGTGTATATGTGTGTGTATGTGTGTGTGTATGTGTGTGTATCTGTGTATGTATGTGTGTTTATGTGTCTGTATGTGTGTGTGTGTATGTGTGTGTGTGTGTTTGTGTGTGTATGTACGTGTGTGTATGTGTGTATGTATGTAAGTGTGTGTATGTGTGATTGTATGTGTTTGTGTGTGTGTGTTTGCATATGTGTGTGTGTGTGTGTATGTATGTGTGTATATGTGTGTGTGTATATGTGTGTGTGTGTGTTTGTGTGTGTATGTATGTAAATGTGTGTATGTATGTATGTATGTATGTGTGTATGTATGTGTGTGTATGTATGTATGTATGTGTATGCATGTATATATGTATGTATGTGTATGTATGTGTGTATGCATGTGTATGAATGTATGTGTGCATGTATGTGTGTATGTATGTATGTGTATGTATGCATGTGTATGCATGTATGTATGTATGTGTATGTATGTGTGTATGTATATGTGTATGTGTGTATGTATGTGTGTATGTATATGTGTATGTGTGTATGTATGAGCGTGTAGAATCATTATGAAGGGATTCTATCAGAAGTGGAATTTTCCCGTTACTGTAAGAACCGATCTCATAGTGAATTTCTCATCTCTAATCACAAGTAAAAGGACTTTTCCATCTTTAGTAAATGGACCCTTATTTTTGAGGCAATGAAAATCAAAAATCAAATCCTCCTGCCTGTTACACATCACTGATAACTGTATTGTGAGTGGGACCAGACATCAGATTTACATCATGCTTTGCTCTGGTCCCTCCTCCCCATCACCTCCTGCCTGTTACACATCACTGATAACCGTATTGTGAGTGGGAGCAGACATCAGATTTACATGGTGATTTGCTCTGGTCCCTCCTCCCCATCACCTCCTGCCTGTTACACATCACTGATAACCGTATTGTGAGTGGGAGCAGACATCAGATTTACATGGTGATTTGCTCTGGTCCCTCCTCCCCATCACCTCCTCCCCGTTACACATCACTGATAACTGTATTGTGAGTGGGAGCAGACATCAGATTTACGTGGTGATTTGCTCTGGTCCCTCCTCCCCATCACCTCCTGCCTGTCACACGTCACTGATAACTGTATTGTGAGTGGGCGCAGACATCAGATTTATATGGTGATTTGCTCTGGTCCCTCCTCCCCATCACCTCCTGCCTGTTACACATCACTGATATCTGTATTGTGAGTGGGAACAGACATCAGATATACATGGTGATTTGCTCTGGTCCCTCCTCCCCATCACCTCCTGCCTGTTACACATCACTGATAACCGTATTGTGAGTGGGAACAGACATCAGATATACATGGTGATTTGCTCTGGTCCCTCCTCCCCATCACCTCCTGCCTGTTACACATCACTGATAACCGTATTGTGAGTGGGAGCAGACATCAGATTTACATGGTGATTTGCTCTGGTCCCTCCTCCCCATCACCTCCTGCCTGTTACACATCACTGATAACCGTATTGTGAGTGGGAGCAGACATCAGATTTACATGGTGATTTGCTCTGGTCCTTCCTCCCCATCACCTCCTCCCCGTTACACATCACTGATAACTGTATTGTGAGTGGGAACAGACATCAGATTTACGTGGTGATTTGCTCTGGTCCCTCCCCATTACCTCCTGCCTGTCACACGTCACTGATAACTGTATTGTGAGTGGGCGCAGACATCAGATTTATATGGTGATTTGCTCTGGTCCCTCCTCCCCATCACCTCCTGCCTGTTACACATCACTGATAACTGTATTGTGAGTGGGAACAGACATCAGATATACATGGTGATTTGCTCTGGTCCCTCCTCCCCATCACCTCCTGCCTGTTACACATCACTGATAACTGTATTGTGAGTGGGAGCAGACATCAGATTTACATGGTGATTTGCTCTGGTCCCTCCTCCCCATCACCTCCTCCCTGTTACACATCACTGATAACTGTATTGTGAGTGGGACCAGACATCAGATTTACATAGTGATCTGCTCTGGTCCATCCTCCCATCACCTCCTGCCTGTTACACATCACTGATAACTATATTGTGAGTGGGAGCAGACATCAGATTTACGTGGTGATTTGCTCTGGTCCCTCATCCCCATCACCTCCTGCCTGTTACACATCACTGATAACTGTATTGTGAGTGGGAGCAGACATCAGATTTACATGGTGATTTGCTCTGGTCCCTCCTCCCCATCACCTCCTGCCTGTTACACATCACTGATAACTGTATTGTGAGTGGGAGCAGACATCAGATTTACATGGTGATTTGCTCTGGTCCCTCCTCCACATCACCTTCTGCCTGTTACACATCACTGATAACTATATTGTGAGTGGGCGCAGACATCAGATTTACATGGTGATTTGCTCTGGTCCCTCCTCCCCATCACCTCCTGCCTGTTACACATCACTGATAACCGTACTGTGAGTGGGTGCAGACATCAGGTTTACATGGTGATTTGGTCTGGTCCCTCATCCCCATCACCTCCTGTCTGTTACACATCACTGATAACCGTATTGTGAGTGGGAACAGACATCAGATTTACATGGTGATTTGCTCTGGTCCCTCCTCCCCATCACCTCCTCCCCGTTACACATCACTGATAACTGTATTGTGAGTGGGAGCAGACATCAGATTTACGTGGTGATTTGCTCTGGTCCCTCCCCATCAACTCCTGCCTGTCACACGTCACTGATAACTGTATTGTGAGTGGGCGCAGACATCAGATTTACATGGTGATTTGCTCTGGTCCCTCCTCCCCATCACCTCCTGCCTGTTACACATCACTGATAACTGTATTGTGAGTGGGACCAGACATCAGATTTACATAGTGATCTGCTCTGGTCCATCCTCCCATCACCTCCTGCCTGTTACACATCACTGATAACTGTATTGTGAGTGGGAGCAGACATCAGATTTACATGGTGATTTGCTCTGGTCCCTCCTCCACATCACCTTCTGCCTGTTACACATCACTGATAACTATATTGTGAGTGGGCGCAGACATCAGATTTACATGGTGATTTGCTCTGGTCCCTCCTCCCCATCACCTCCTGCCTGTTACACATCACTGATAACCGTATTGTGAGTGGGTGCAGACATCAGGTTTACATGGTGATTTGGTCTGGTCCCTCCTCCCCATCACCTCCTGTCTGTTACACATCACTGATAACCGTATTGTGAGTGGGAACAGACATCAGATTTACATGGTGATTTGCTCTGGTCCCTCCTCCCCATCACCTCCTCCCCGTTACACATCACTGATAACTGTATTGTGAGTGGGAGCAGACATCAGATTTACGTGGTGATTTGCTCTGGTCCCTCCCCATCACCTCCTGCCTGTCACACGTCACTGATAACTGTATTGTGAGTGGGCGCAGACATCAGATTTACATGATGATTTTCTCTGGTCCCTCCTCCCCATCACCTCCTGCCTGTTACACATCACTGATAACTGTATTGTGAGTGGGACCAGACATCAGATTTACATAGTGATCTGCTCTGGTCCATCCTCCCATCACCTCCTGCCTGTTACACATCACTGATAACTATATTGTGAGTGGGAGCAGACATCAGATTTACGTGGTGATTTGCTCTGGTCCCTCCTCCCCATCACCTCCTGCCTGTTACACATCACTGATAACTGTATTGTGAGTGGGAACAGACATCAGATATACATGGTGATTTGCTCTGGTCCCTCCTCCCCATCACCTCCTGCCTGTTACACATCACTGATAACTGTATTGTGAGTGGGACCAGACATCAGATTTACATAGTGATCTGTTCTGGTCCATCCTCCCATCACCTCCTGCCTGTTACACATCACTGATAACTATATTGTGAGTGGGAGCAGACATCAGATTTACGTGGTGATTTGCGCTGGTCCCTCCTCCCCATCACCTCCTGCCTGTTACACATCACTGATAACTGTATTGTGAGTGGGAGCAGACATCAGATTTACATGGTGATTTGCTCTGGTCCCTCCTCCACATCACCTTCTGCCTGTTACACATCACTGATAACCGTATTGTGAGTGGGTGCAGACATCAGGTTTACATGGTGATTTGGTCTGGTCCCTTCTCCCCATCACCTCCTGCCTGTTACACATCACTGATAACTGTATTGTGAGTGGGACCAGACATCAGATTTACATAGTGATCTGCTCTGGTCCATCCTCCCATCACCTCCTGCCTGTTACACATCACTGATAACTATATTGTGAGTGGGAGCAGACATCAGATTTACGTGGTGATTTGCTCTGGTCCCTCCTCCCCATCACCTCCTGCCTGTTACACATCACTGATAACTATATTGTGAGTGGGCGCAGACATCAGATTTACATGGTGATTTGCTCTGGTCCCTCCTCCCCATCACCTCCTGCCTGTTACACATCACTGATAACCGTATTGTGAGTGGGTGCAGACATCAGGTTTACATGGTGATTTGGTCTGGTCCCTTCTCCCCATCACCTCCTGCCTGTTACACATCACTGATAACTGTATTGTGAGTGGGAGCAGACATCAGATTTACATGGTGATTTGCTCTGGTCCCTCCCCATTACCTCCTGCCTGTCACACGTCACTGATAACTGTATTGTGAGTGGGCGCAGACATCAGATTTATATGGTGATTTGCTCTGGTCCCTCCTCCCCATCACCTCCTGCCTGTTACACATCACTGATAACTGTATTGTGAGTGGGAACAGACATCAGATATACATGGTGATTTGCTCTGGTCCCTCCTCCCCATCACCTCCTGCCTGTTACACATCACTGATAACTGTATTGTGAGTGGGACCAGACATCAGATTTACATAGTGATCTGCTCTGGTCCATCCTCCCATCACCTCCTGCCTGTTACACATCACTGATAACTATATTGTGAGTGGGAGCAGACATCAGATTTACGTGGTGATTTGCTCTGGTCCCTCATCCCCATCACCTCCTGCCTGTTACACATCACTGATAACTGTATTGTGAGTGGGAGCAGACATCAGATTTACATGGTGATTTGCTCTGGTCCCTCCTCCCCATCACCTCCTGCCTGTTACACATCACTGATAACTGTATTGTGAGTGGGAGCAGACATCAGATTTACATGGTGATTTGCTCTGGTCCCTCCTCCACATCACCTTCTGCCTGTTACACATCACTGATAACTATATTGTGAGTGGGCGCAGACATCAGATTTACATGGTGATTTGCTCTGGTCCCTCCTCCCCATCACCTCCTGCCTGTTACACATCACTGATAACCGTACTGTGAGTGGGTGCAGACATCAGGTTTACATGGTGATTTGGTCTGGTCCCTCCTCCCCATCACCTCCTGTCTGTTACACATCACTGATAACCGTATTGTGAGTGGGAACAGACATCAGATTTACATGGTGATTTGCTCTGGTCCCTCCTCCCCATCACCTCCTCCCCGTTACACATCACTGAAAACTGTATTGTGAGTGGGAGCAGACATCAGATTTACGTGGTGATTTGCTCTGGTCCCTCCCCATCAACTCCTGCCTGTCACACGTCACTGATAACTGTATTGTGAGTGGGCGCAGACATCAGATTTACATGGTGATTTGCTCTGGTCCCTCCTCCCCATCACCTCCTGCCTGTTACACATCACTGATAACTGTATTGTGAGTGGGACCAGACATCAGATTTACATAGTGATCTGCTCTGGTCCATCCTCCCATCACCTCCTGCCTGTTACACATCACTGATAACTGTATTGTGAGTGGGAGCAGACATCAGATTTACATGGTGATTTGCTCTGGTCCCTCCTCCACATCACCTTCTGCCTGTTACACATCACTGATAACTATATTGTGAGTGGGCGCAGACATCAGATTTACATGGTGATTTGCTCTGGTCCCTCCTCCCCATCACCTCCTGCCTGTTACACATCACTGATAACCGTATTGTGAGTGGGTGCAGACATCAGGTTTACATGGTGATTTGGTCTGGTCCCTCCTCCCCATCACCTCCTGTCTGTTACACATCACTGATAACCGTATTGTGAGTGGGAGCAGACATCAGATTTACATGGTGATTTGCTCTGGTCCCTCCTCCCCATCACCTCCTCCCCGTTACACATCACTGATAACTGTATTGTGAGTGGGAGCAGACATCAGATTTACGTGGTGATTTGCTCTGGTCCCTCCCCATCACCTCCTGCCTGTCACACGTCACTGATAACTGTATTGTGAGTGGGCGCAGACATCAGATTTACATGATGATTTTCTCTGGTCCCTCCTCCCCATCACCTCCTGCCTGTTACACATCACTGATAACTGTATTGTGAGTGGGACCAGACATCAGATTTACATAGTGATCTGCTCTGGTCCATCCTCCCATCACCTCCTGCCTGTTACACATCACTGATAACTATATTGTGAGTGGGAGCAGACATCAGATTTACGTGGTGATTTGCTCTGGTCCCTCCTCCCCATCACCTCCTGCCTGTTACACATCACTGATAACTGTATTGTGAGTGGGAACAGACATCAGATATACATGGTGATTTGCTCTGGTCCCTCCTCCCCATCACCTCCTGCCTGTTACACATCACTGATAACTGTATTGTGAGTGGGACCAGACATCAGATTTACATAGTGATCTGTTCTGGTCCATCCTCCCATCACCTCCTGCCTGTTACACATCACTGATAACTATATTGTGAGTGGGAGCAGACATCAGATTTACGTGGTGATTTGCGCTGGTCCCTCCTCCCCATCACCTCCTGCCTGTTACACATCACTGATAACTGTATTGTGAGTGGGAGCAGACATCAGATTTACATGGTGATTTGCTCTGGTCCCTCCTCCACATCACCTTCTGCCTGTTACACATCACTGATAACCGTATTGTGAGTGGGTGCAGACATCAGGTTTACATGGTGATTTGGTCTGGTCCCTTCTCCCCATCACCTCCTGCCTGTTACACATCACTGATAACTGTATTGTGAGTGGGACCAGACATCAGATTTACATAGTGATCTGCTCTGGTCCATCCTCCCATCACCTCCTGCCTGTTACACATCACTGATAACTATATTGTGAGTGGGAGCAGACATCAGATTTACGTGGTGATTTGCTCTGGTCCCTCCTCCCCATCACCTCCTGCCTGTTACACATCACTGATAACTATATTGTGAGTGGGCGCAGACACCAGATTTACATGGTGATTTGCTCTGGTCCCTCCTCCCCATCACCTCCTGCCTGTTACACATCACTGATAACCGTATTGTGAGTGGGTGCAGACATCAGGTTTACATGGTGATTTGGTCTGGTCCCTTCTCCCCATCACCTCCTGCCTGTTACACATCACTGATAACTGTATTGTGAGTGGGAGCAGACATCAGATTTACATGGTGATTTGCTCTGGTCCCTCCTCCCCATCACCTCCTGCCTGTTACACATCACTGATAACTGTATTGTGAGTGGGAGCAGACATCAGATTTACATGATGATTTGCTCTGGTCCCTCCTCCCCATCACCTCCTGCCTGTTACACATCACTGATAACTGTATTGTGAGTGGGAGCAGACATCAGATTTACATGGTGATTTGCTCTGGTCCCTCCTCCCCATCACCTCCTGCCTGTTACACATCACTGATAACCGTATTGTGAGTGGGCGCAGACATCAGATTTACATGGTGATTTGCTCTGGTCCCTCCTCCCCATCACCTCCTGCCTGTTACACATCACTGATAACCGTATTGTGAGTGGGAACAGACATCAGATTTACATGGTGATTTGCTCTGGTCCCTCCTCCCCATAACCTCCTGCCTGTTACACATCACTGATAACTGTATTGTGAGTGGGAGCAGACATCAGATTTACATGATGATTTGCTCTGGTCCCTCCTCCCCATCACCTCCTGCCTGTTACACATCAGTGATAACTGTATTGTGAGTGGGAACAGACATCAGATTTACATGGTGATTTGCTCTGGTCCCTCCTCCCCATCACCTCCTGCCTGTTACACATCACTGATAACCGTATTGTGAGTGGGAACAGACATCAGATTTACATGGTGATTTGCTCTGGTCCCTCCTCCCCATCACCTCCTGCCTGTTACACATCACTGATAACCGTATTGTGAGTGGGAACAGACATCAGATTTACATGGTGATTTGCTCTGGTCCCTCCTCCCCATCACCTCCTGCCTGTTACACATCACTGATAACCGTATTGTGAGTGGGAGCAGACATCAGATTTACATGGTGATTTAATCTTGTCCCTCCTCTCCATCACCTCCTGCCTGTTACACATCACTGATAACCGTATTGTGAGTGGGTGCAGACATCAGATTTACATGATGATTTGCTCTGGTCCCTCCTCCCCATCACCTCCTGCCTGTTACACATCACTGATAACTGTATTGTGAGTGGGAGCAGACATCACATTTACATGGTGATTTGTTCTGGTCCCTCCTCCTCATCACCTCCTGCCTGTTACACATCACTGATAACTGTATTGTGACTGGTAGCAGACATCAGATTTACATGGTGATTTGCTCTGGTCCCTCCTCCCCATCACCTCCTGCCTGTTACACATCACTGATAACTGTATTGTGAGTGGGCGCAGACATCAGATTTACATGGTGATTTGCTCTGGTCCCTCCTCCCCATCACCTCCTGCCTGTTACACATCACTGATAACTGTATTGTGAGTGGGACCAGACATCAGATTTACATAGTGATCTGCTCTGGTCCCTCCTCCCCATCCCCTCCTGCCTGTTACACATCACTGATAACTGTATTGTGAGTGGGAGCAGACATCAGATTTACATGGTGATTTGCTCTGGTCCCTCCTCCACATCACCTTCTGCCTGTTACACATCACTGATAACTATATTGTGAGTGGGCGCAGACATCAGATTTACATGGTGATTTGCTCTGGTCCCTCCTCCCCATCACCTCCTGCCTGTTACACATCACTGATAACCGTATTGTGAGTGGGTGCAGACATCAGGTTTACATGGTGATTTGGTCTGGTCCCTCCTCCCCATCACCTCCTGTCTGTTACACATCACTGATAACCGTATTGTGAGTGGGAGCAGACATCAGATTTACATGGTGATTTGCTCTGGTCCCTCCTCCCCATCACCTCCTCCCCGTTACACATCACTGATAACTGTATTGTGAGTGGGAGCAGACATCAGATTTACGTGCTGATTTGCTCTGGTCCCTCCCCATCACCTCCTGCCTGTCACACGTCACTGATAACTGTATTGTGAGTGGGCGCAGACATCAGATTTACATGATGATTTTCTCTGGTCCCTCCTCCCCATCACCTCCTGCCTGTTACACATCACTGATAACTGTATTGTGAGTGGGACCAGACATCAGATTTACATAGTGATCTGCTCTGGTCCATCCTCCCATCACCTCCTGCCTGTTACACATCACTGATAACTATATTGTGAGTGGGAGCAGACATCAGATTTACGTGGTGATTTGCTCTGGTCCCTCCTCCCCATCACCTCCTGCCTGTTACACATCACTGATAACTGTATTGTGAGTGGGAACAGACATCAGATATACATGGTGATTTGCTCTGGTCCCTCCTCCCCATCACCTCCTGCCTGTTACACATCACTGATAACTGTATTGTGAGTGGGACCAGACATCAGATTTACATAGTGATCTGTTCTGGTCCATCCTCCCATCACCTCCTGCCTGTTACACATCACTGATAACTATATTGTGAGTGGGAGCAGACATCAGATTTACGTGGTGATTTGCGCTGGTCCCTCCTCCCCATCACCTCCTGCCTGTTACACATCACTGATAACTGTATTGTGAGTGGGAGCAGACATCAGATTTACATGGTGATTTGCTCTGGTCCCTCCTCCACATCACCTTCTGCCTGTTACACATCACTGATAACCGTATTGTGAGTGGGTGCAGACATCAGGTTTACATGGTGATTTGGTCTGGTCCCTTCTCCCCATCACCTCCTGCCTGTTACACATCACTGATAACTGTATTGTGAGTGGGACCAGACATCAGATTTACATAGTGATCTGCTCTGGTCCATCCTCCCATCACCTCCTGCCTGTTACACATCACTGATAACTATATTGTGAGTGGGAGCAGACATCAGATTTACGTGGTGATTTGCTCTGGTCCCTCCTCCCCATCACCTCCTGCCTGTTACACATCACTGATAACTATATTGTGAGTGGGCGCAGACACCAGATTTACATGGTGATTTGCTCTGGTCCCTCCTCCCCATCACCTCCTGCCTGTTACACATCACTGATAACCGTATTGTGAGTGGGTGCAGACATCAGGTTTACATGGTGATTTGGTCTGGTCCCTTCTCCCCATCACCTCCTGCCTGTTACACATCACTGATAACTGTATTGTGAGTGGGAACAGACATCAGATTTACATGGTGATTTGCTCTGGTCCCTCCTCCCCATCACCTCCTGCCTGTTACACATCACTGATAACCGTATTGTGAGTGGGCGCAGACATCAGATTTACATGGTGATTTGCTCTGGTCCCTCCTCCCCATCACCTCCTGCCTGTTACACATCACTGATAACCGTATTGTGAGTGGGTGCAGACATCAGGTTTACATGGTGATTTGGTCTGGTCCCTTCTCCCCATCACCTCCTGCCTGTTACACATCACTGATAACTGTATTGTGAGTGGGAGCAGACATCAGATTTACATGGTGATTTGCTCTGGTCCCTCCTCCCCATCACCTCCTGCCTGTTACACATCACTGATAACTGTATTGTGAGTGGGAGCAGACATCAGATTTACATGATGATTTGCTCTGGTCCCTCCTCCCCATCACCTCCTGCCTGTTACACATCACTGATAACTGTATTGTGAGTGGGAGCAGACATCAGATTTACATGGTGATTTGCTCTGGTCCCTCCTCCCCATCACCTCCTGCCTGTTACACATCACTGATAACCGTATTGTGAGTGGGCGCAGACATCAGATTTACATGGTGATTTGCTCTGGTCCCTCCTCCCCATCACCTCCTGCCTGTTACACATCACTGATAACCGTATTGTGAGTGGGAACAGACATCAGATTTACATGGTGATTTGCTCTGGTCCCTCCTCCCCATAACCTCCTGCCTGTTACACATCACTGATAACTGTATTGTGAGTGGGAGCAGACATCAGATTTACATGATGATTTGCTCTGGTCCCTCCTCCCCATCACCTCCTGCCTGTTACACATCAGTGATAACTGTATTGTGAGTGGGAACAGACATCAGATTTACATGGTGATTTGCTCTGGTCCCTCCTCCCCATCACCTCCTGCCTGTTACACATCACTGATAACCGTATTGTGAGTGGGAACAGACATCAGATTTACATGGTGATTTGCTCTGGTCCCTCCTCCCCATCACCTCCTGCCTGTTACACATCACTGATAACCGTATTGTGAGTGGGAACAGACATCAGATTTACATGGTGATTTGCTCTGGTCCCTCCTCCCCATCACCTCCTGCCTGTTACACATCACTGATAACCGTATTGTGAGTGGGAGCAGACATCAGATTTACATGGTGATTTAATCTTGTCCCTCCTCTCCATCACCTCCTGCCTGTTACACATCACTGATAACCGTATTGTGAGTGGGTGCAGACATCAGATTTACATGATGATTTGCTCTGGTCCCTCCTCCCCATCACCTCCTGCCTGTTACACATCACTGATAACTGTATTGTGAGTGGGAGCAGACATCACATTTACATGGTGATTTGTTCTGGTCCCTCCTCCTCATCACCTCCTGCCTGTTACACATCACTGATAACTGTATTGTGACTGGTAGCAGACATCAGATTTACATGGTGATTTGCTCTGGTCCCTCCTCCCCATCACCTCCTGCCTGTTACACATCACTGATAACTGTATTGTGAGTGGGAGCAGACATCAGATTTACATGGTGATTTGTTCTGGTCCCTCCTCCCCATCACCTCCTGCCTTTTACACATCACTGATAACTGTATTGTGAGTGGGCGCAGACATCAGATTTACATGGTGATTTCTCTGATTTCAGATATTGGCTGTTCTCTGCTCATTTCTCTTCCTTGTTGGGTCTGTGCAAGGTAAGAACTTCTCCCTGCGGATGTCATCACAGAAACTGGGAACCAGTAATGCTACAGGGACATGTGTACAAAGGATAAAGGGGGTAATTCTGGGGTAAACCAACTTCACCATAGGGAGGAAACAAAGATTCTCCAAATGTCCTTTAATTTAAATAGGGATTTTAACCCTCTGAGTGTCAGAGGGGTACACAGATCAATGAATTGCATTACTCTTTGGCACTCAAAAAGTTAACTTCTTTAGTGCAAGTGGGATGACCAATGCATTGTTTTGTAGACCTATCTTGCATTTGAGGGGTTAAAATTCCCATTTTTATCAACTTACTAATTAAAAAAATGTGAGTAATTATCAGAGAACTGAGTTTCTTTCCTGCTATACAGTATACTTGTGTACACTATGGCAGAATATGATAAGAACCAGAAAAGAAAATAATCTGCCAATTGTAATAATAAAATCATTATTGATTGTAATGAATAAAAACATGTAATAGAATGGAGTAATAGCTATCAATGTATGTGGAATATCTATCACTATGCCAAATGGACTAGTACAAATCCCATAGCAGTTATACCCATCTCAGTGTCCTAGGGGGCGCCAAATCCCACACACATCAAAGGTAACAGAGAGAAAGCCTCATTAAATAATTGATGTCTCCTCAGGAGGCACACACACACCCAGGGGCAGCAGTAAGGAGGGGAAATTCATATTAATATAAAATAGGCGGAGTTACATGTAAATATTATGTAATACAGGCAAGATTCTTTAAAAAAAATCTATTTGATTCTACCAGGCCAATTTAAAAAGTACTTGAGTAAAACAGAGATTAAACCAATTGTACCATTCTCATTCCCAAAAAATTGAATTGATTTAAGTGAGACTTTGAAGCCCATGAATACTAGAGACAACTCACTTGTATCACTTTCTCCCTTATGGTACAATTGGTTTGCTCAGGAATTGCTGATGTTTAGCTTCAGGAACAAGGCCCATAATGCTCTCTTATTGGTGTAGGTTCATACTGGTCATACAACGTGAATGCCTTGATGACTACTACAACCACCGTTCAGGGAAACGTTCAAGTGTCATTGACTGGAGAAAATGGAAACACAAGTCTACAGGAGATCTGCAGGTAAGCAAAGACAAGTTGTCCATACACTGGAGACAGGAGATCTGCAGGTAAGTAAAGACAAGTTGTCCATACACTGGAGACAGGAGATCTGCAGGTAAGTAAAGACAAGTTGTCCATACACTGGAGACAGGAGATCTGCAGGTAAGTAAAGACAAGTTGTCCATACACTGGAGACAGGAGATCTGCAGGTAAGTAAAGACAAGTTGTCCATACACTGGAGACAGGAGATCTGCAGGTAAGTAAAGACAAGTTGTCCATACACTGGAGACAGGAGATCTGCAGGTAAGTAAAGACAAGTTGTCCATTCACTGGAGACAGGAGATCTGCAGGCAAGTAAAGACAAGTTGTCCATACACTGGAGACAGGAGATCTGCAGGTAAGTAAAGACAAGTTGTCCATACACTGGAGACAGGAGATCTGCAGGTAAGTAAAGACAAGTTGTCCATACACTGGAGACAGGAGATCTGCAGGTAAGTAAAGACAAGTTGTCCATACACCGGAGACAGGAGATCTGCAGGTAAGTAAAGACAAGTTGTCCATACACCGGAGACAGGAGATCTGCAGGTAAGTAAAGACAAGTTGTCCATACACCGGAGACAGGAGATCTGCAGGTAAGTAAAGACAAGTTGTCCATACACCGGAGACAGGAGATCTGCAGGTAAGTAAAGACAAGTTGTCCATACACTGGAGACAGGAGATCTGCAGGTAAGTAAAGACAAGTTGTCCATACACTGGAGACAGGAGATCTGCAGGTAAGTAAAGACAAGTTGTCCATACACTGGAGACAGGAGATGACCAACTCTGTACTAAAGTGATCTGTAGAATCATCAGAAACAACGAGGATGATTCCTGACACAAATGATAACAATGTTCTAATGTTCCCGGGATTTACATCCCACATGTTCCAAGTCACAGGCACTCTTGGTGACTAGCCCTGGGGTGGGCAATTAATTTGGCACAAAGGACACATAATAATAAGAAAAACAACAAATTACAAACATATAAAGAACCTCTCTGCCTGATACCCCTTGCCCTACAGGTAATACCCAGTGAGATGAGTGAGAGATGATACACAGAGGGAGATGTGAGTGACAATTACCTAGTTCTGTCTGTCTGGTCACATAGTTAATTGACTCTCACTTGTATCAGTCCCCTTTCCCTTCCTCCCTGTAGGAAAGACATCCACCTGTATGACATGTGTCACCACAACAGTCTCACACATCCCTGATTATCTGACCACAGAATTATACTGGTGACTGTCTGTAAAACTGGGATTTTTGGGAACCCATGATGAGGTCTGAAAATAGGCCTCTGATGAACACAGTGTGAGCCTGTGTATTAAAATGCCTCTACCTCCCCCCATCCATTGCCACACCCCGGTGTCCTCTTATGTCCCCCGCCCCATGCGCTGTTGTTTTGGGTAATATAAATGCAGTGCCCATTACAGGGATAAGTACACTGACCACATTAGTATGGGGCAGGTTTATTGTACAGAGAGGTGTAACATGTAACTACTGGGCCCCCCATTAACCCCAAACACCCCAGACTACAACAAATCTCGTTCTCTTTGTGCCGTGTGTATAAGAGCAAAGCGGTGCAATTCTGGTGTAAACCAACTTCACATTAGGGGTTAAATACAAATTCCTATTGATGTTAATTGGGATTCTACAGATGTCTTTATTGCACTGTGAATCCTGTCTAGCATTCAAGGGGTTAAAAAGCCTTATATAGCTCAGTGGGAATTAGGGGAATTGATATATGTCCCTGGAGATGCCGTTGGTTTGTCCCAAAACTACATCTCGTCGCTTTTGTTCATTCAGCTTAATATTATCTTCAGGACCAACATAAACATAAACACCTGGATCCAGGCCCGGACTGGCCATCGGGCATACCGGGCATTTGCCCGGTGGGCCGGTCCTGTGACCCAGGCTCTGTAGCAATACAGAGCTCTGGGAGATGACATCATCTCCCAGCGCTGTGCATTACTGCGAACCGCGGGCGGGAGATTAAGCTGTGTGCCGAAGGAGGCACAGATGTCTTTTAACTATGGCACGCCGCTAGATCACCAGGGACTTGAGGTACGGAATCAAGGGGCAATGTGGAGACAAACGGGCAATGTGGAGATGAAGGGGCTTTGATGAAGGGGAATTGTGGAAAGGGCAATGTGGAGATGAAGGGGAATTGATGGACATGAAGGGGGCACTGTGGAAGGCACATTGTGGACATGAAGGGGGCACTGTGGAAGGCACATTGTGGACATGAAGGGGGCACTGTGGAAGGCACATTGTGGACATGAAGGGGGCACTGTGGAAGGCACATTGTGGACATGAAGGGGGCACTGTGGAAGGGACATTGTGGACAAGAAGGGGCAATGTGGAAGGCACATTGTGGACATGAAGGGGGCACTGTGGAAGGCACATTGTGGACATGAAGGGGGCACTGTGGAAGGCACATTGTGGACATGAAGGGGGCACTGTGGAAGGCACATTGTGGACATAAAGGGGGCACTGTGGAAGGCACATTGTGGACATGAAGGGGGCACTGTGGAAGAGACATTGTGGACATGAAGGGGGCAATGTGGAAGGCACATTGTGGACATGAAGGGGGCATTGTGGAAGGGACATTGTGGACATGAAGGGGGCACTGTGGAAGAGACATTGTGGACATGAAGGGGGCACTGTGGAAGGCACATTGTGGACATGAAGGGGCATTGTGGAAGAGACATTGTGGACATGAAGGGGGCATTGTGGAAGGGACATTGTGGACATGAAGGGGGCACTGTGGCAGGGACATTGTGGACATGAAGGGGGCATTGTGGCAGGCACATTGTGGACATGAAGGGGGCACTGTGAAAGGCACATTGTGGACATGAAGGGGCATTGTGGAAGGGACATTGTGGACATGAAGGGGGCATTGTGGAAGGGACATTGTGGACATGAAGGGGGCACTGTGGAAGGCACATTGTGGACATGAAGGGGGCACTGTGGAAGAGACATTGTGGACATGAAGGGGGCACTGTGGAAGAGACATTGTGGACATGAAGGGGGCACTGTGGAAGGCACATTGTGGACATGAAGGGGGCACTGTGGACATGAAGGGGGCATTGTGGAAGAGACATTGTGGACATGAAGGGGGCACTGTGGAAGGCACATTTTGGACATGAAGGGGGCACTGTGGACATGAAGGGGGCACTGTGGAAGGCACATTGTGGACATGAAGGGGGCATTGTGGACATGAAGGGGGCATTGTGGACATGAAGGGGGCATTGTGGAAGGGACATTGTGGACATGAAGGGGCATTGTGGACATGAAGGGGGCATTGTGGACATGAAGGGGGCACTGTGGAAGGCACATTGTGGACATGAAGGGGCACTGTGGAAGGCACATTGTGGACATGAAGGGGCATTGTGGAAGGGGCATTGTGGACATGAAGGGGGCAATGTGGCAGGGACATTGTGGACATGAAGGGGGCACTGTGGAAGGCACATTGTGGACATGAAGGGGGCATTGTGGAAGGGACATTGTGGACATGAAGGGGGCACTGTGGAAGGCACATTGTGGACATGAAGGGGGCACTGTGGAAGAGACATTGTGGACATGAAGGGGGCACTGTGGAAGAGACATTGTGGACATGAAGGGGGCACTGTGGAAGGCACATTGTGGACATGAAGGGGGCACTGTGGACATGAAGGGGGCATTGTGGAAGAGACATTGTGGACATGAAGGGGGCACTGTGGAAGGCACATTTTGGACATGAAGGGGGCACTGTGGACATGAAGGGGGCACTGTGGAAGGCACATTGTGGACATGAAGGGGGCATTGTGGACATGAAGGGGGCATTGTGGACATGAAGGGGGCATTGTGGAAGGGACATTGTGGACATGAAGGGGCATTGTGGACATGAAGGGGGCATTGTGGACATGAAGGGGGCACTGTGGAAGGCACATTGTGGACATGAAGGGGCACTGTGGAAGGCACATTGTGGACATGAAGGGGCATTGTGGAAGGGGCATTGTGGACATGAAGGGGGCAATGTGGCAGGGACATTGTGGACATGAAGGGGGCACTGTGGAAGGCACATTGTGGACATGAAGGGGGCATTGTGGAAGGGGCATTGTGGACATGAAGGGGGCACTGTGGAAGGCACATTGTGGACATGAAGGGGGCATTGTGGAAGGGGCATTGTGGACATGAAGGGGGCACTGTGGAAGGGACATTGTGGACATGAAGGGGGCAATGTGGACATAAAGGGGGCACTGTGGAAGGGGCATTGTGGACATGAAGGGGGCACTGTGGAAGGCACATTGTGGACATGAAGGGGGCACTGTGGAAGGCACATTGTGGACATGAAGGGGGCACTGTGGAAGGGACATTGTGGACATGAAGGGGGCACTGTGGAAGGCACATTGTGGACATGAAGGGGGCATTGTGGAAGAGACATTGTGGACATGAAGGGGGCATTGTGGAAGGGGCATTGTGGACATGAAGGGGGCACTGTGGAAGGGACATTGTGGACATGAAGGGGGCACTGTGGAAGGCACATTGTGGACATGAAGGGGGCATTGTGGAAGGGGCATTGTGGACATGAAGGGGGCACTGTGGAAGGGACATTGTGGACATGAAGGGGGCAATGTGGACATAAAGGGGGCACTGTGGAAGGGGCATTGTGGACATGAAGGGGGCACTGTGGAAGGCACATTGTGGACATGAAGGGGGCTCTGTGGAAGGCACATTGTGGACATGAAGGGGGCATTGTGGACATGAAGGGGCATTGTGGACATGAAGGGGGCACTGTGGAAGGCACATTGTGGACATGAAGGGGGCATTGTGGACATGAAGGGGCATTGTGGACATGAAGGGGGCTCTGTGGAAGGCACATTGTGGACATGAAGGGGGCATTGTGGACATGAAGGGGGCACTGTGGAAGGCACATTGTGGACATGAAGGGGGCATTGTGGAAGAGACATTGTGGACATGAAGGGGCATTGTGGACATGAAGGGGGCACTGTGGTAGGCACATTGTGGACATGAAGGGGGCATTGTGGACATGAAGGGGGCACTGTGGAAGGCACATTGTGGACATGAAGGGGCATTGTGGAAGGGGACATTGTGGACATGAAGGGGGCAATGTGGAAGGCACATTGTGGACATGAAGGGGGCATTGTGGAAGGGACATTGTGGACATGAAGGGGGCAATGTGGCAGGGACATTGTGGACATGAAGGGGGCACTGTGGAAGGCACATTGTGGACATGAAGGGGGCATTGTGGAAGGGGCATTGTGGACATGAAGGGGGCACTGTGGAAGGCACATTGTGGACATGAAGGGGCATTGTGGAAGGGACATTGTGGACATGAAGGGGGCAATGTGGAAGGCACATTGTGGACATGAAGGGGCATTGTGGAAGGGGCATTATGGACATGAAGGGGGCACTGTGGAAGGCACATTGTGGACATGAAGGGGCATTGTGGAAGGGACATTGTGGACATGAAGGGGGCAATGTGGCAGGGACATTGTGGACATGAAGGGGGCATTGTGGAAGAGAGATTGTGGACATGAAGGGGGCACTGTGGAAGAGACATTGTGGACATGAAGGGGGCACTGTGGAAGAGACATTGTGGACATGAAGGGGGCACTGTGGAAGGGGCATTGTGGACATGAAGGGGCATTGTGGAAGGGACATTGTGGACATGAAGGGGGCACTGTGGAAGAGACATTGTGGACATGAAGGGGGCACTGTGGAAGAGACATTGTGGACATGAAGGGGGCACTGTGGAAGAGACATTGTGGACATGAAGGGGGCACTGTGGAAGGGGCATTGTGGACATGAAGGGGGCACTGTGGAAGGGACATTGTGGACATGAAGGGGGCACTGTGGAAGGCACATTGTGGACATGAAGGGGCATTGTGGAAGGGACATTGTGGACATGAAGGGGGCATTGTGGAAGGCACATTGTGGACATGAAGGGGCACTGTGGAAGGCACATTGTGGACATGAAGGGGCATTGTGGAAGGGGCATTGTGGACATGAAGGGGCACTGTGGAAGGCACATTGTGGACATGAAGGGGCATTGTGGAAGGGACATTGTGGACATGAAGGGGGCAATATGGCAGGGACATTGTGGACATGAAGGGGGCATTGTGGAAGGGACATTGTGGACATGAAGGGGCATTGTGGAAGGGACATTGTGGACATGAAGGGGGCACTGTGGAAGGGGCATTGTGGACATGAAGGGGGCACTGTGGAAGAGACATTGTGGACATGAAGGGGGCACTGTGGAAGAGACATTGTGGACATGAAGGGGGCACTGTGGAAGGGGCATTGTGGACATGAAGGGGGCATTGTGGAAGGGACATTGTGGACATGAAGGGGGCACTGTGGAAGGGACATTGTGGACATGAAGGGGGCACTGTGGAAGAGACATTGTGGACATGAAGGGGGCATTGTGGAAGGGACATTGTGGAGATGAAGGGGGCATTGTGGAAGGGACATTGTGGACATGAAGGGGCAATGTGGCAGGGACATTGTGGACATGAAGGGGCATTGTGGAAGGGACATTGTGGACATGAAGGGTGCACTGTGGAAGAGACATTGTGGACATGAAGGGGGCACTGTGGAAGAGACATTGTGGACATGAAGGGGGCACTGTGGAAGGGACATTGTGGACATGAAGGGGCATTGTGGCAGGGACATTGTGGACATGAAGGGGGCATTGTGGAAGGCACATTGTGGACATGAAGGGGGCACTGTGGAAGAGACATTGTGGACATGAAGGGGGCATTGTGGAAGGGGCATTGTGGACATGAAGGGGCACTGTGGCAGGGACATTGTGGACATGAAGGGGGCACTGTGGCAGGGACATTGTGGACATGAAAGGGGCATTGTGGAAGGCACATTGTGGACATGAAGGGGGCAATGTGGAAGGCACATTGTGGACATGAAGGGGGCATTGTGGAAGGCACATTGTGGACATGAAGGGGGCACTGTGGAAGGCACATTGTGGACATGAAGGGGGCACTGTGGAAGGCACATTGTGGACATGAAGGGGGCATTGTGGAAGGCACATTGTGGACATGAAGGGGCACTGTGGAAGGCACATTGTGGACATGAAGGGGGCACTGTGGAAGGCACATTGTGGACATGAAGGGGGCATTGTGGAAGGCACATTGTGGACATGAAGGGGGCAATGTGGAAGGCACATTGTGGACATGAAGGGGCACTGTGGAAGGCACATTGTGGACATGAAGGGGGCACTGTGGCAGGGACATTGTGGACATGAAGGGGGCACTGTGGCAGGGACATTGTGGACATGAAGGGGGCACTGTGGAGGGGACATTGTGGACATGAAGGGGGCATTGTGGAAGAGACATTGTGGACATGAAGGGGGCACTGTGGAAGGGGCATTGTGGACATGAAGGGGGCATTGTGGAAGGCACATTGTGGACATGAAGGGGGCAATGTGGAAGGCACATTGTGGACATGAAGGGGGCATTGTGGAAGGCACATTGTGGACATGAAGGGGGCACTGTGGAAGGCACATTGTGGACATGAAGGGGGCACTGTGGAAGGCACATTGTGGACATGAAGGGGGCACTGTGGCAGGGACATTGTGGACATGAAGGGGGCAATGTGGAAGAGACATTGTGGACATAAAGGGGGCACTGTGGAAGGGACATTGTGGAGATGAAGGGGGCATTGTGGAAGAGACATTGTGGACATGAAGGGGGCATTGTGGAAGAGACATTGTGGACATGAAGGGGGCACTGTGGAAGGGACATTGTGGAGATGAAGGGGGCATTGTGGAAGAGACATTGTGGAGATGAAGGGGGCATTGTGGAAGAGACATTGTGGACATGAAGGGGGCACTGTGGAAGGGACATTGTGGAGATGAAGGGGGCACTGTTGAAGAGACATTGTGGACATGAAGGGGGCACTGTGGAAGAGACATTGTGGACATGAAGGGGGCACTGTGGAAGGGACATTGTGGAGATGAAGGGGGCATTGTGGAAGGGACATTGTGGACATGAAGGGGGCATTGTGGAGATGAACAGTGTGGGCACTGTGGAGGTGGGGAGGAGGATGGGGTGGGCAGTGTGGAGCTGAATATGTGGGCGGGGCAGGGGATTGTGTCCGGGTCGGAGGGGGGTAGGGGCATCAAAATGCACCTTCGCCCCGTGTATACATAAACCCTTGCACTGGCCCAGGGGCCGGTCCGGACGGTTAAAAAAAATAAATAATGCGCGAACGCTCCCCCCCCCCCACGGGCTGCTCAAAAAATAAAAATGGCCGCTCCACTTTAAATGCCCGGGCCTATTTTTTGTCCCAGTCCGGGACTGCCTGGATCACAGATAAAGGGTTATATACAATGTATAAAGGAAAAGTGGAGCAATTCTGGGGCAAACTATCTGCACCATAGGGGATTAGTAAACATCCCCATTGATTAATTGGTCTTTTATCCCTTTCAGTACTAGAGAGGTCTCTAGAGCATTGCACAGCAACGAATGTTCATCCTCTCTATCACCCAATGTGTTACATTTAACTCAATGGGAATTTAGGGAATTTTATTTGTCCCCTGTAGTGCAGCTGGTTTGTCCCAGAACTGATTTAATAAATAAAACTCAAAATGATGTGGTTTGTTCTCTTTTTTCCATATAAAGTGGAACTATTACCCAAGGGATGGAATGTGCAGGCTCCGTGGAATCAGACAGAGATCTTGGACCCATCAAATCTGTGACCATGATCTGGTACAACAACTTCAATTTAGTGCAGCTTGATAGTAAGATGGGCGTTCAGACTCTGAGAATTGTTTCTAAAACAGATAAATCTAGGTAAGTTTACCCACAAACAGTCCTGGGTCTTACATGTTTACTCATTCTGGAGCAAAACAAAGCTTAGATTACATTGCAGTTGATAAGGGTTGGCTATGGTTTTTATCTAACAGATTCCAATTTATGTCAATGAAGACATTTGTAGATAAAACCCTTGAAAAAGTTACCATTTGCAAAGGTATCCAGGCCCAGGTTTGCTGTGAGGATAAGTTATATTTCTGTTAAATTAAAAGGACCCTGTCACATAAAAACAACTTTATTGATTAAAACAGTAAACTGACACTAATAATTCATGTATAAAACATGCACGTGTGTTCTATATAACAGTAAATTTACACTAATAATTCATGTATACGACTTGCACTTGTGTTCTATATAACAGTAAATTTACACTAATAATCCAGGTATAAAACATGGACGTGTGTTCTATATAACAGTAAATTTACACTAATAATCCATGTATAAGACATGCACTTGTGTTCTATATAACAGTAAACTTACACTAATAATCCATATATAAAACATGCACTTGTGTTCTATATAACAGCACATTTACACTAATAATCCATGTATAAAACATGCACTTGTGTTCTATATAACAGTAAATTTACACTAATAATCCATGTATAAGACATGCACTTGTGTTCTATATAACAGTAAATTTACACTAATAATCCATGTATATGACATACACTTGTGTTCTATATAACAGTAAATTTACACTAATAATCCATGTATAAAACATGCACTTGTGTTCTATATAACAGCACATTTACACTAATAATCCATGTATAAAACATGCACTTGTGTTCTATATAACAGTAAATTTACACTAATAATCCATGTATAAGACATGCACTTGTGTTCTATATAACAGTAGATTTACACTAATAATCCATGTATAAGACATGCACTTGTGTTCTATATAACAGTAGATTTACACTAATAATCCATGTATAAAACATACACTTGTATCTATATAACAGTAAATTTACACTACTAATCCATGTATAAAACATACACTTGTATCTATATAACAGTAAATTTACACTACTAATCCATGTATAAAACATACACTTGTGATCTATATAACAGTACATTTACACTAATAATCCATATATAAAACATGCACTTGTGTTCTACATAACAGTAAATTTACATTATAATCCATGTATATAACATACACTTGTGTTCTATATAACAGTACATTTACACTTATAATCCATATATAAAATATGCACTTGTGTTCTATAAAACAGTAAATTTACACTAATAATCCATGTATATAACATACACTTGTAGCTATATAACAGTAAATTTACACTAATAATCCATGCATATAAGATATACTTGTATCTATATAACAGTAAATTTACACTAATAATCCATGTATATAAAATATACTTGTATCTATATAACAGTAAAATTACACTAATAATCCATGTATATAACATACACTAGTGTTCTATATAACGGTAAATTCACACTAAAAATCAATGTATAAAACATACACTTGTGTTCTATATCACAGTAATTTTACACTAATAATCCATGTATATAACATGCACTTGTGTTCTATATAACAGTACATTTACACTAATAATCCATGTATAAAATATGTACTTGTGTTCTATATAACAGTACATTTACACTAATAATCCATGTATAAAATATACACTTGTGTTCTATATCACAGTAAATTTACACTAATAATCCATGTATAAAACATGTACTTGTGTTCTATATAACAGTACATTTACACTATAATCCATGTATACGACTTGCACTTGCGTTCTTTATAACAGTAAATTTACACTAATAATCCATGTATAAGACATGCACTTGTGTTCTATATAACAGTACATTTACACTAATAATCCATGTCTAAAACATGCACTTGTGGTATATATAACAGTAAATTTACACTATTAATCCACATATATAACATGCACTTGTGTTCTATATAACAGTAAATTTATACTAATAATCCACGTATATAACATGCACTTGTGTTCTATATAACAGTACATTTACACTAATAATCCATGTCTCAAACATGCACTTGTGTTCTATATAACAGTACATTTACACTAATAATCCATGTCTAAACATGCACTTGTGTTCTATATAACAGTAAATTTACAGTAATAATCCATGTATAAGACATGCACTTGTGTTCTATATAACAGTAAATTTACACTAATAATCCATGTATAAGACATGCACTTGTGTTCTATATAACAGTAAATTTACACTAATAATCCATGTATAAGACTTGCACTTGTGTTCTATATAACAGTAAATTTACACTAATAATTAGTGTTGAGCGAGCACCCCGATGCTCGGGTGCTCGGGTGCTCTGACCGAGCACCCCTGAGGCTCGAGTGCTCGGCCGAGCACCCGAGCCCCATTGAATTGAATGGGGCGACACGAGCATTACACCAGGCACCCCCTGCTCTGATGAGGGGAGGGTGCCTGGTCAATGCCCCCCTTCATCTCCGCAATGTCCCCCTTCATCTCCGCAATGTCCCCCTTCATCTCCTCTATGCCCCTCTTCCACAATGTCCACCTTCATCTCCGCTATGCCCCTCTTCCACAATGTCCCCTTCATCTCCTCTATGGCATAGAGGAGATGAAGGGGGACATTGTGGAAGAGGGGCATAGCGGAGATGAAGGGGGACATTGTGGAAGAGGGGCATAGAGGAGATGAAGGGGGACATTGTGGAAGAGGGGCATAGCGGAGATGAAGGGGGACATTGTGGAAGAGGGGCATAGACTCTATGCCCTCTTCCACAATGTCCCCCTTCATCTCCGCTATGCCCCTCTTCCACAATGTCCCCCTTCATCTCCACACTGTCCCCCTTCATCTCCGCAATGCCCCCTTCATCTCCTCAATGCCCCCGTACCTCCAGTCCCTGGTGGTCCAGAGGAGCGTCTTCAGATCTGTGCCTCCTCCGGCACAGATCCCCGCCACCCGAACACGGCGGGCGAGCACATGGCGGTACTCGACAAGTACCGCCATGTGCCGAGCAGAGCGATGCTCGAGCCGATCCGAGCATCGGCCGAGCACGCTCGCTCAACACTACTAATAATCCATGTATAAGACATGAATTTGTATCTATATAACAGTACATTTACACTAATAATCCATGTATAAGACATACACTTGTGTTCTATATAACAGTAAATTTATACTAATAATCCATGTATAAGACATGCACTTGTGTTCTATATAACAGTAAATTTACACTAATAATCCATGTATAAGACATACACTTGTATCTATATAACAGTAGATTTACACTAATAATCCATGTATAAAACATGCACTTGTGATCTATATAACAGTAAATTTACACTAATAATCCATGTATAAGACATGCACTTGTGTTCTATATAACAGTAAATTTACACTAATAATCCATGTATAAGACATACACTTGTATCTATATAACAGTAGATTTACACTAATAATCCATGTATAAAATATGCACTTGTGATCTATATAACAGTAAATTTACACTAATAATCCATGTATAAGACATGCACATGTGTTCTATATAACAGTACATTAACACTAATAATCCATGTATAAGACATACACTTGTATCTATATAACAGTAAATTTACACTAATAATCCATGTATAAGACATGCACATGTGTTCTATATAACAGTACATTAACACTAATAATCCATGTATAAGACATACACTTGTATCTATATAACAGTAAATTTACACTAATAATCCATGTATAAGACATACACTTGTGTTCTATATAACAGTAAATTTACACTACTAATCCATGTATAAGACATACACTTGTGTTCTATATAACAGTGCATTTACACTAATAATCCATGTATAAAATATGCACTTGTGTTCTATATAACAGTAAATTTACACTAATAATCCATGTATAAAACATACACTTGTATCTATATAACAGTAAATTTACACTAATAATCCATGTATAAGACATGCACTTGTGATCTATATAACAGTAAATTTACACTAATAATCCATGTATAAGACATGCACTTGTGATTAGTGTTGAGCGAGCGTGCTCGGCCGATGCTCGGATCGGCTCGAGCATCGCTCTGCTCTGCACATGGCGGTACTCGTACGAGTACCGCCATGTGCTCGCCCGACATGCTCGGGTGAAGAGGATCTGTGCCGGAAGAGGCACAGATCCGAAGACGCTCCGCTGGACCACCAGGGAATGGAGGTACGGGGGCATTGCGGAGATGAAGGGGCATTGCGGAGATGAAGGGGGACATTATGGAAGAGGGGCATAGACTCTATGCCCCTCTTCCACAATGTCCCCCTTCATCTCCGCTATGCCCGTCTTCCACAATGTGCCCCTTCATCTCCGCTATGCCCCTCTTCCACAATGTCCCCCTTCATCTCCTATGCCATAGAGGAGATGAAGGGGGACATTGTGGAAGAGGGGCATAGCGGAGATGAAGGGGGACATTGTGGAAGAGGGGCATAGAGTCTATGCCCCTCTTCCACAATGTCCCCCTTCATCTCCGCTATGCCCCTCTTCCACAATGTCCCCCTTCATCTCCGCTATGGCATAGGAGATGAAGGGGGACATTGTGGAAGAGGGGCATAGCGGAGATGAAGGGGGACATTCACCAGGCACCCTCCGTTCATCAGAGCAGGGGGTGCCTGGTTTAATGCTCGAGTGCTCCCATTCATTTGAATGGGGCTCGGGTGCTCGGCCGAGCACTCGAGCATCAGGGGTGCTCGGTCAGAGCACCCGAGCACCCGAGCATCGGGGTGCTCGCTCATCTTTACTTGTGATCTATATAACAGTAAATTTACACTAATAATCCATGTATAAAACATACACTTGTATCTATATAACAGTACATTTACACTAATAATCCATGTATAAAACATGCACTTGTGATCTATATAACAGTAAATCTACACTAATAATCCATGTATAAAACATGCACCTGTATGCTATATAACAGTAAATTTACACTGATAATCCATGTATAAGACATGCACTTGTGTTCTATATAACAGTAGATTTACACTAATAATCCATGTATAAGACATGCACTTGTGTTCTATATAACAGTAAATTTACACTAATAATCCATGTATAAGACATGCACTTGTGATCTATATAACAGTAAATTTACACTAATAATCCATGTATAAGACATGCACTTGTGTTCTATATAACAGTAAATTTACACTAATAATCCATGTATAAGACATGCACTTGTGTTCTAAATAACAGTAAATTTACACTAATAATCCATGTATAAGACATACACTTGTGTTCTATATAACAGTAAATTTACACTAATAATCCATGTATAAGACATGCACTTGTGTTCTAAATAACAGTAAATTTACACTAATAATCATGTATAAGACATGCACTTGTGTTCTATATAACAGTACATTTACACTAATAATCCATGTATAAGACATACACTTGTGTTCTATATAACAGTAAATTTACACTAATAATCCATGTATAAGACATACACTTGTATCTATATAACAGTACATTTACACTAGTAATCCATGTATAAAACATGCATTTGTATCTATATAACAGTACATTTACACTAAGAATCCATGTATAAGACATACACTTGTGTTCTATATAACAGTAAATTTATACTAATAATCCATGTATAAGACATGCACTTGTGTTCTATATAACAGTAAATTTACACTAATAATCCATGTATAAGACATACACTTGTATCTATATAACAGCAGATTTACACTAATAATCCATGTATAAGACATACACTTGTGTTCTATATAACAGTAGATTTACACTAATAATCCATTTATAAAACATGCACTTGTGATCTATATAACAGTAAATTTACACTAATAATCCATGTATAAAACATGCACTTGTGTTCTATATAACAGTAAATTTACACTAATAATCCATGTATAAAACATGCACTTGTGTTCTATATAACAGTACATTTACACTAATAATCCATGTATAAGACATACACTTGTGTTCTATATAACAGTAAATTTATACTAATAATCCATGTATAAGACATGCACTTGTGTTCTATATAACAGTAAATTTACACTAATAATCCATGTATAAGACATACACTTGTATCTATATAACAGTAGATTTACACTAATAATCCATGTATAAAACATGCACTTGTGATCTATATAACAGTAAATTTACACTAATAATCCATGTATAAGACATGCACTTGTGTTCTATATAACAGTAAATTTACACTAATAATCCATGTATAAGACATACACTTGTATCTATATAACAGTAGATTTACACTAATAATCCATGTATAAAATATGCACTTGTGATCTATATAACAGTAAATTTACACTAATAATCCATGTATAAGACATGCACATGTGTTCTATATAACAGTACCTTAACACTAATAATCCATGTATAAGACATACACTTGTATCTATATAACAGTAAATTTACACTAATAATCCATGTATAAGACATGCACATGTGTTCTATATAACAGTACATTAACACTAATAATCCATGTATAAGACATACACTTGTATCTATATAACAGTAAATTTACACTAATAATCCATGTATAAGACATACACTTGTGTTCTATATAACAGTGCATTTACACTAATAATCCATGTATAAAATATGCACTTGTGTTCTATATAACAGTAAATTTACACTAATAATCCATGTATAAAACATACACTTGTATCTATATAACAGTAAATTTACACTAATAATCCATGTATAAGACATGCACTTGTGATCTATATAACAGTAAATTTACACTAATAATCCATGTATAAGACATGCACTTGTGATCTATATAACAGTAAATTTACACTAATAATCCATGTATAAAACATACACTTGTATCTATATAACAGTAAATTTACACTAATAATCCATGTATAAAACATGCACTTGTGATCTATATAACAGTAAATCTACACTAATAATCCATGTATAAAACATGCACCTGTATGCTATATAACAGTAAATTTACACTGATAATCCATGTATAAGACATGCACTTGTGTTCTATATAACAGTAGATTTACACTAATAATCCATGTATAAGACATGCACTTGTGTTCTATATAACAGTAAATTTACACTAATAATCCATGTATAAGACATGCACTTGTGTTCTAAATAACAGTAAATTTACACTAATAATCCATGTATAAGAGATGCACTTGTGATCTATATAACAGTAAATTTACACTAATAATCCATGTATAAGACATGCACTTGTGTTCTATATAACAGTAAATTTACACTAATAATCCATGTATAAGACATGCACTTGTGTTCTAAATAACAGTAAATTTACACTAATAATCCATGTATAAGACATACACTTGTGTTCTATATAACAGTAAATTTACACTAATAATCCATGTATAAGACATGCACTTGTGTTCTAAATAACAGTAAATTTACACTAATAATCCATGTATAAGACATGCACTTGTGTTCTATATAACAGTACATTTACACTAATAATCCATGTATAAGACATACACTTGTGTTCTATATAACAGTAAATTTACACTAATAATCCATGTATAAGACATACACTTGTATCTATATAACAGTACATTTACACTAGTAATCCATGTATAAAACATGCATTTGTATCTATATAACAGTACATTTACACTAAGAATCCATGTATAAGACATACACTTGTGTTCTATATAACAGTAAATTTATACTAATAATCCATGTATAAGACATGCACTTGTGTTCTATATAACAGTAAATTTACACTAATAATCCATGTATAAGACATACACTTGTATCTATATAACAGTAGATTTACACTAATAATCCATGTATAAGACATACACTTGTGTTCTATATAACAGTAGATTTACACTAATAATCCATTTATAAAACATGCACTTGTGATCTATATAACAGTAAATTTACACTAATAATCCATGTATAAAACATGCACTTGTGTTCTATATAACAGTAAATTTACACTAATAATCCATGTATAAAACATGCACTTGTGTTCTATATAACAGTACATTTACACTAATAATCCATGTATAAGACATACACTTGTGTTCTATATAATAGTACATTTACACTACTAATCCATGTATAAAACATACACTTGTATCTATATAACAGTAAATTTACACTAATAATCCAGGTATAAGACATGCACTTGTGATCTATATAACAGTAAATTTACACTAATAATCCATGTATAAGACATGCACTTGTTTTCTATATAACAGTAAATTTACACTAATAATCCATGTATAAAACATGCACCTGTATTCTATATAACAGTAAATTTACACTAATAATCCATGTATATAACATGCACTTGTGTTCTATATAACAGTAAATTTACACTAATAATCCATGTATAAGACATACACTTGTGTTCTATATAACAGTAAATTTACACGAATAATCCATGTATATAACATAGACTTGTGTTCTATATAACAGTAAATTTACACTAATAATCCATGTATAAGACATACACTTGTGTTCTATATAACAGTAAATTTACACTAATAATCCATGTATAAGACATACACTTGTGATCTATATAACAGTACATTTACACTAATAATCCATGTATAAGACATACAATTGTATCTATATAACAGTAAATTTACACTAATAATCCATGTATAAGACATGCACTTGTGATCTATATAACAGTAAATTTACACTAATAATCCATGTATAAGACATGCACTGTGTTCTATATAACAGTAAATTTACACTAATAATCCATGTATAAGACATGCACTGTGTTCTATATAACAGTAAATTTACACTAATAATCCATGTAGAAAACATACACTTGTGTTCTATATAACAGTAAATTTACACTAATAATCCATGTAGAAAACATACACTTGTGTTCTATATAACAGTAAATTTACACTAATAATCCATGTATAAAACATGCACTTGTGTTCTATATAACAGTAAATTTACACTAATAATCCATATATAAGACATACACTTGTATCTATATAACAGTACATTTACACTAATAATCCATGTAGAAAACATACACTTGTGTTCTATATAACAGTAAATTTACACTAATAATCCATGTAGAAAACATACACTTGTGTTCTATATAACAGTACATTTACACTAATAATCCATGTATAAGACATGCACTTGTGTTCTATATAACAGTAAATTTACACTAATAATCCATGTATAAGACATACACTTGTGTTCTATATAACAGTACATTTACACTAATAATCCATGTATAAGACATGCACTTGTATCTATATAACAGTAAATTTACACTAATAATCCATGTATAAGACATGCACTTGTGTTCTATATAACAGTAAATTTACACTAATAATCCATGTATAAAACATGCACTTGTGTTCTATATAACAGTAAATTTACACTAATAATCCATGTAGAAAACATACACTTGTGATCTATATAACAGTAAATTTACACTAATAATCCATGTAGAAAACATACACTTGTGATCTATATAACAGTAAATTTACACTAATAATCCATGTAGAAAACATACACTTGTGTTCTATATAACAGTAAATTTACACTAATAATCCATGTATAAGACATACACTTGTGTTCTATATAACAGTACATTTACACTAATAATCCATGTATAAGACATGCACTTGTATCTATATAACAGTACATTTACACTAATAATCCATGTATAAGACATGCACTTGTATCTATATAACAGTAAATTTACACTAATAATCCATGTATAAGACATGCGCTTGTGATCTATATAACAGTAAATTTACACTAATAATCCATGTATAAGACATACACTTGTGTTCTATATAACAGTACATTTACACTAATAATCCATGTATAAGACATGAACTTGTGTTCTATATAACAGTATATTTACACTAACAATCTATGTATAAGACATACACTTGTGTTCTATATAACAGTACATTTACACTAATAATCCATGTATAAAACATGCACCTGTATTCTATATAACAGTAAATTTACACTAATAATCCATGTATATAACATGCACTTGTGTTCTATATAACAGTAAATTTACACTAATAATCCATGTATAAGACATACACTTGTGTTCTATATAACAGTAAATTTACACGAATAATCCATGTATATAACATAGACTTGTGTTCTATATAACAGTAAATTTACACTAATAATCCATGTATAAGACATACACTTGTGTTCTATATAACAGTAAATTTACACTAATAATCCATGTATAAGACATACACTTGTGATCTATATAACAGTACATTTACACTAATAATCCATGTATAAGACATACAATTGTATCTATATAACAGTAAATTTACACTAATAATCCATGTATAAGACATGCACTTGTGATCTATATAACAGTAAATTTACACTAATAATCCATGTATAAGACATGCACTTGTGTTCTATATAACAGTAAATTTACACTAATAATCCATGTATAAGACATGCACTGTGTTCTATATAACAGTAAATTTACACTAATAATCCATGTAGAAAACATACACTTGTGTTCTATATAACAGTAAATTTACACTAATAATCCATGTAGAAAACATACACTTGTGTTCTATATAACAGTAAATTTACACTAATAATCCATGTATAAAACATGCACTTGTGTTCTATATAACAGTAAATTTACACTAATAATCCATATATAAGACATACACTTGTATCTATATAACAGTACATTTACACTAATAATCCATGTAGAAAACATACACTTGTGTTCTATATAACAGTAAATTTACACTAATAATCCATGTAGAAAACATACACTTGTGTTCTATATAACAGTACATTTACACTAATAATCCATGTATAAAACATACACTTGTATCTATATAACAGTAAATTTACACTAATAATCCATGTATAAAACATGCACTTGTGATCTATATAACAGTAAATCTACACTAATAATCCATGTATAAAACATGCACCTGTATGCTATATAACAGTAAATTTACACTGATAATCCATGTATAAGACATGCACTTGTGTTCTATATAACAGTAGATTTACACTAATAATCCATGTATAAGACATGCACTTGTGTTCTATATAACAGTAAATTTACACTAATAATCCATGTATAAGACATGCACTTGTGTTCTAAATAACAGTAAATTTACACTAATAATCCATGTATAAGACATGCACTTGTGATCTATATAACAGTAAATTTACACTAATAATCCATGTATAAGACATGCACTTGTGTTCTATATAACAGTAAATTTACACTAATAATCCATGTATAAGACATGCACTTGTGTTCTAAATAACAGTAAATTTACACTAATAATCCATGTATAAGACATACACTTGTGTTCTATATAACAGTAAATTTACACTAATAATCCATGTATAAGACATGCACTTGTGTTCTAAATAACAGTAAATTTACACTAATAATCCATGTATAAGACATGCACTTGTGTTCTATATAACAGTACATTTACACTAATAATCCATGTATAAGACATACACTTGTGTTCTATATAACAGTAAATTTACACTAATAATCCATGTATAAGACATACACTTGTATCTATATAACAGTACATTTACACTAGTAATCCATGTATAAAACATGCATTTGTATCTATATAACAGTACATTTACACTAAGAATCCATGTATAAGACATACACTTGTGTTCTATATAACAGTAAATTTATACTAATAATCCATGTATAAGACATGCACTTGTGTTCTATATAACAGTAAATTTACACTAATAATCCATGTATAAGACATACACTTGTATCTATATAACAGCAGATTTACACTAATAATCCATGTATAAGACATACACTTGTGTTCTATATAACAGTAGATTTACACTAATAATCCATTTATAAAACATGCACTTGTGATCTATATAACAGTAAATTTACACTAATAATCCATGTATAAAACATGCACTTGTGTTCTATATAACAGTAAATTTACACTAATAATCCATGTATAAAACATGCACTTGTGTTCTATATAACAGTACATTTACACTAATAATCCATGTATAAGACATACACTTGTGTTCTATATAACAGTAAATTTATACTAATAATCCATGTATAAGACATACACTTGTGTTCTATATAACAGTAAATTTACACTAATAATCCATGTATAAGACATACACTTGTATCTATATAACAGTAGATTTACACTAATAATCCATGTATAAAACATGCACTTGTGATCTATATAACAGTAAATTTACACTAATAATCCATGTATAAGACATGCACTTGTGTTCTATATAACAGTAAATTTACACTAATAATCCATGTATAAGACATACACTTGTATCTATATAACAGTAGATTTACACTAATAATCCATGTATAAAATATGCACTTGTGATCTATATAACAGTAAATTTACACTAATAATCCATGTATAAGACATGCACATGTGTTCTATATAACAGTACATTAACACTAATAATCCATGTATAAGACATACACTTGTATCTATATAACAGTAAATTTACACTAATAATCCATGTATAAGACATGCACATGTGTTCTATATAACAGTACATTAACACTAATAATCCATGTATAAGACATACACTTGTATCTATATAACAGTAAATTTACACTAATAATCCATGTATAAGACATACACTTGTGTTCTATATAACAGTAAATTTACACTACTAATCCATGTATAAGACATACACTTGTGTTCTATATAACAGTGCATTTACACTAATAATCCATGTATAAAATATGCACTTGTGTTCTATATAACAGTAAATTTACACTAATAATCCATGTATAAAACATACACTTGTATCTATATAACAGTAAATTTACACTAATAATCCATGTATAAGACATGCACTTGTGATCTATATAACAGTAAATTTACACTAATAATCCATGTATAAGACATGCACTTGTGATCTATATAACAGTAAATTTACACTAATAATCCATGTATAAAACATACACTTGTATCTATATAACAGTAAATTTACACTAATAATCCATGTATAAAACATGCACTTGTGATCTATATAACAGTAAATCTACACTAATAATCCATGTATAAAACATGCACCTGTATGCTATATAACAGTAAATTTACACTGATAATCCATGTATAAGACATGCACTTGTGTTCTATATAACAGTAGATTTACACTAATAATCCATGTATAAGACATGCACTTGTGTTCTATATAACAGTAAATTTACACTAATAATCCATGTATAAGACATGCACTTGTGTTCTAAATAACAGTAAATTTACACTAATAATCCATGTATAAGAGATGCACTTGTGATCTATATAACAGTAAATTTACACTAATAATCCATGTATAAGACATGCACTTGTGTTCTATATAACAGTAAATTTACACTAATAATCCATGTATAAGACATGCACTTGTGTTCTAAATAACAGTAAATTTACACTAATAATCCATGTATAAGACATACACTTGTGTTCTATATAACAGTAAATTTACACTAATAATCCATGTATAAGACATGCACTTGTGTTCTAAATAACAGTAAATTTACACTAATAATCCATGTATAAGACATGCACTTGTGTTCTATATAACAGTACATTTACACTAATAATCCATGTATAAGACATACACTTGTGTTCTATATAACAGTAAATTTACACTAATAATCCATGTATAAGACATACACTTGTATCTATATAACAGTACATTTACACTAGTAATCCATGTATAAAACATGCATTTGTATCTATATAACAGTACATTTACACTAAGAATCCATGTATAAGACATACACTTGTGTTCTATATAACAGTAAATTTATACTAATAATCCATGTATAAGACATGCACTTGTGTTCTATATAACAGTAAATTTACACTAATAATCCATGTATAAGACATACACTTGTATCTATATAACAGTAGATTTACACTAATAATCCATGTATAAGACATACACTTGTGTTCTATATAACAGTAGATTTACACTAATAATCCATTTATAAAACATGCACTTGTGATCTATATAACAGTAAATTTACACTAATAATCCATGTATAAAACATGCACTTGTGTTCTATATAACAGTAAATTTACACTAATAATCCATGTATAAAACATGCACTTGTGTTCTATATAACAGTACATTTACACTAATAATCCATGTATAAGACATACACTTGTGTTCTATATAATAGTACATTTACACTACTAATCCATGTATAAAACATACACTTGTATCTATATAACAGTAAATTTACACTAATAATCCAGGTATAAGACATGCACTTGTGATCTATATAACAGTAAATTTACACTAATAATCCATGTATAAGACATGCACTTGTTTTCTATATAACAGTAAATTTACACTAATAATCCATGTATAAAACATGCACCTGTATTCTATATAACAGTAAATTTACACTAATAATCCATGTATATAACATGCACTTGTGTTCTATATAACAGTAAATTTACACTAATAATCCATGTATAAGACATACACTTGTGTTCTATATAACAGTAAATTTACACGAATAATCCATGTATATAACATAGACTTGTGTTCTATATAACAGTAAATTTACACTAATAATCCATGTATAAGACATACACTTGTGTTCTATATAACAGTAAATTTACACTAATAATCCATGTATAAGACATACACTTGTGATATATATAACAGTACATTTACACTAATAATCCATGTATAAGACATACAATTGTATCTATATAACAGTAAATTTACACTAATAATCCATGTATAAGACATGCACTTGTGATCTATATAACAGTAAATTTACACTAATAATCCATGTATAAGACATGCACTTGTGTTCTATATAACAGTAAATTTACACTAATAATCCATGTATAAGACATGCACTGTGTTCTATATAACAGTAAATTTACACTAATAATCCATGTAGAAAACATACACTTGTGTTCTATATAACAGTAAATTTACACTAATAATCCATGTAGAAAACATACACTTGTGTTCTATATAACAGTAAATTTACACTAATAATCCATGTATAAAACATGCACTTGTGTTCTATATAACAGTAAATTTACACTAATAATCCATATATAAGACATACACTTGTATCTATATAACAGTACATTTACACTAATAATCCATGTAGAAAACATACACTTGTGTTCTATATAACAGTAAATTTACACTAATAATCCATGTAGAAAACATACACTTGTGTTCTATATAACAGTACATTTACACTAATAATCCATGTATAAGACATGCACTTGTGTTCTATATAACAGTAAATTTACACTAATAATCCATGTATAAGACATACACTTGTGTTCTATATAACAGTACATTTACACTAATAATCCATGTATAAGACATGCACTTGTATCTATATAACAGTAAATTTACACTAATAATCCATGTATAAGACATGCACTTGTGTTCTATATAACAGTAAATTTACACTAATAATCCATGTATAAAACATGCACTTGTGTTCTATATAACAGTAAATTTACACTAATAATCCATGTAGAAAACATACACTTGTGATCTATATAACAGTAAATTTACACTAATAATCCATGTAGAAAACATACACTTGTGATCTATATAACAGTAAATTTACACTAATAATCCATGTAGAAAACATACACTTGTGTTCTATATAACAGTAAATTTACACTAATAATCCATGTATAAGACATACACTTGTGTTCTATATAACAGTACATTTACACTAATAATCCATGTATAAGACATGCACTTGTATCTATATAACAGTACATTTACACTAATAATCCATGTATAAGACATGCACTTGTATCTATATAACAGTAAATTTACACTAATAATCCATGTATAAGACATGCGCTTGTGATCTATATAACAGTAAATTTACACTAATAATCCATGTATAAGACATACACTTGTGTTCTATATAACAGTACATTTACACTAATAATCCATGTATAAGACATGAACTTGTGTTCTATATAACAGTATATTTACACTAACAATCTATGTATAAGACATACACTTGTGTTCTATATAACAGTACATTTACACTAATAATCCATGTATAAAACATGCACCTGTATTCTATATAACAGTAAATTTACACTAATAATCCATGTATATAACATGCACTTGTGTTCTATATAACAGTAAATTTACACTAATAATCCATGTATAAGACATACACTTGTGTTCTATATAACAGTAAATTTACACGAATAATCCATGTATATAACATAGACTTGTGTTCTATATAACAGTAAATTTACACTAATAATCCATGTATAAGACATACACTTGTGTTCTATATAACAGTAAATTTACACTAATAATCCATGTATAAGACATACACTTGTGATCTATATAACAGTACATTTACACTAATAATCCATGTATAAGACATACAATTGTATCTATATAACAGTAAATTTACACTAATAATCCATGTATAAGACATGCACTTGTGATCTATATAACAGTAAATTTACACTAATAATCCATGTATAAGACATGCACTTGTGTTCTATATAACAGTAAATTTACACTAATAATCCATGTATAAGACATGCACTGTGTTCTATATAACAGTAAATTTACACTAATAATCCATGTAGAAAACATACACTTGTGTTCTATATAACAGTAAATTTACACTAATAATCCATGTAGAAAACATACACTTGTGTTCTATATAACAGTAAATTTACACTAATAATCCATGTATAAAACATGCACTTGTGTTCTATATAACAGTAAATTTACACTAATAATCCATATATAAGACATACACTTGTATCTATATAACAGTACATTTACACTAATAATCCATGTAGAAAACATACACTTGTGTTCTATATAACAGTAAATTTACACTAATAATCCATGTAGAAAACATACACTTGTGTTCTATATAACAGTACATTTACACTAATAATCCATGTATAAAACATACACTTGTATCTATATAACAGTAAATTTACACTACTAATCCATGTATAAAACATACACTTGTATCTATATAACAGTAAATTTACACTACTAATCCATGTATAAAACATACACTTGTGATCTATATAACAGTACATTTACACTAATAATCCATATATAAAACATGCACTTGTGTTCTACATAACAGTAAATTTACATTATAATCCATGTATATAACATACACTTGTGTTCTATATAACAGTACATTTACACTTATAATCCATATATAAAATATCACTTGTGTTCTATAAAACAGTAAATTTACACTAATAATCCATGTATATAACATACACTTGTAGCTATATAACAGTAAATTTACACTAATAATCCATGCATATAAGATATACTTGTATCTATATAACAGTAAATTTACACTAATAATCCATGTATATAAGATATACTTGTATCTATATAACAGTAAAATTACACTAATAATCCATGTATATAACATACACTAGTGTTCTATATAACGGTAAATTCACACTAAAAATCAATGTATAAAACATACACTTGTGTTCTATATCACAGTAATTTTACACTAATAATCCATGTATATAACATGCACTTGTGTTCTATATAACAGTACATTTACACTAATAATCCATGTATAAAATATGTACTTGTGTTCTATATAACAGTACATTTACACTAATAATCCATGTATAAAATATACACTTGTGTTCTATATCACAGTAAATTTACACTAATAATCCATGTATAAAACATGTACTTGTGTTCTATATAACAGTACATTTACACTAATAATCCATGTATACGACTTGCACTTGCGTTCTTTATAACAGTAAATTTACACTAATAATCCATGTATAAGACATGCACTTGTGTTCTATATAACAGTACATTTACACTAATAATCCATGTCTAAAACATGCACTTGTGGTATATATAACAGTAAATTTACACTATTAATCCACATATATAACATGCACTTGTGTTCTATATACAGTAAATTTATACTAATAATCCACGTATATAACATGCACTTGTGTTCTATATAACAGTACATTTACACTAATAATCCATGTCTCAAACATGCACTTGTGTTCTATATAACAGTACATTTACACTAATAATCCATGTCTAAAACATGCACTTGTGTTCTATATAACAGTAAATTTACACTAATAATCCATGTATAAGACATGCACTTGTGTTCTATATAACAGTAAATTTACACTAATAATCCATGTATAAGACATGCACTTTGTGTTCTATATAACAGTAAATTTACACTAATAATCCATGTATAAGACTTGCACTTGGTTCTATATAACAGTAAATTTACACTAATAATTAGTGTTGAGCGAGCACCCGATGCTCGGGTGCTCGGGTGCTCTGACCGAGCACCCCCTGAGGCTCGAGTGCTCGGCCGAGCACCCGAGCCCCATGAATTGAATGGGGCGACACGAGCATTACACCAGGCACCCCTGCTCTGATGAGGGGAGGGTGCCTGGTCAATGCCCCCCTTCATCTCCGCAATGTCCCCCTTCATCTCCGCAATGTCCCCCTTCATCTCCTCTATGCCCCTCTTCCACAATGTCCACCTTCATCTCCGCTATGCCCCTCTTCCACAATGTCCCCCTTCATCTCCTCTAGGCATAGAGGAGATGAAGGGGGACATTGTGGAAGAGGGGCATAGCGAGATGAAGGGGGACATTGTGGAAGAGGGGCATAGAGGAGATGAAGGGGGCACATTGTGGAAGAGGGGCATAGCGGAGATGAGGGGGACATTGTGGAAGAGGGGCATAGACTCTATGCCCCTCTTCCACAATGTCCCCCTTCATCTCCGCTATGCCCTCTCCACAATGTCCCCCTTCATCTCCACACTGTCCCCCTTCATCTCCGCAATGCCCCTTCATCTCCTCAATTGCCCCCGTACCTCCAGTCCCTGGTGGTCCAGCGGAGCGTCTTCAGATCTGTGCCTCCTCCGGCACAGATCCCCGCCACCCGAACACGGCGGGGCGAGCACATGGCGGTACTCGACAAGTACCCGCCATGTGCCGAGCAGAGCGATGCTCGAGCCGATCCGAGCATCGGCCGAGCACGCTCGCTCAACACTACTAATAATCATGTATAAGACATGAATTTGTATCTATATAACAGTACATTTACACTAATAATCCATGTATAAGACATACACTTGTGTTCTATATAACAGTAAATTTATACTAATAATCCATGTATAGACATGCCACTTGTGTTCTATATAACAGTAAATTTACACTAATAATCCATGTATAAGACATACACTTGTATCTATATAACAGTAGATTTACACTAATAATCCAGTATAAAACATGCACTTGTGATCTATATAATAGTAAATTTACACTAATAATCCATGTATAAGGACATGCACTTGTGTTCTATATAACAGTAAATTTACACTAATAATCCATGTATAAGACATACACTTGTATCTATATAACAGTAGATTTACACTAATAATCCATGTATAAAATATGCACTTGTGATCTATATTACAGTAAATTTACACTAATAATCCATGTATAAGACATTCACATGTGTTCTATATAACAGTACATTAACACTAATAATCCATGTATAAGACATACACTTGTATCTATATAACAGTAAATTTACACTAATAATCCATGTATAAGACATGCACATGTGTTCTATATAACAGTACATAACACTATAATCCATGTATAAGACATACACTTGTATCTATATAACAGTAAATTTACACTAATAATCCATGTATAAGACATACCACTTGTGTTCTATATAACAGTAAATTTACACTACTAATCCATGTATAAGACATACACTTGTGTCTATATAACAGTGCATTTACACTAATAATCCATGTATAAAATATGCACTTGTGTTCTATATAACAGTAAATTTACACTAATAATCCATGTATAAAACATACACTTGTATCTATATAACAGTAAATTTACACTAATAATCCATGTATAAGACATGCACTTGTGATCTATATAACAGTAAATTTTACACTAATAATCCATGTATAAGACATGCACTTGTGATCTATATAACAGTAAATTTACACTATAATCCATGTATAAAACATACAGTTGTATCTATATAACAGTAAATTTACACTAATAATCCATGTATAAAACATGCACTTGTGATCTATATAACAGTAAATCTACACTAATAATCATGTATAAAACATGCACCTGTATGCTATATAACAGTAAATTTACACTGATAATCCATGTATAAGACATGCACTGTGTTCTATATAACAGTAGATTTACACTAATAATCCATGTATAAGACATGCACTTGTGTTCTATATAACAGTAAATTTACACTAATAATCCATGTATAAGACATGCACTTGTGTTCTAAATAACAGTAAATTTACACTAATAATCCATGTATAAGAGATGCACTTGTGATCTATATAACAGTAAATTACACTAATAATCCATGTATAAGACATGCACTTGTGTTCTAATATAACAGTAAATTACACTAATAATCCATGTATAAGACATGCACTTGTGTTCTAAATAACAGTAAATTTACACTAATAATCCATGTATAAGACATACACTTGTGTTCTATATAACAGTAAATTTACACTAATAATCCATGTATAAGACATGCACTTGTGTTCTAAATAACAGTAAATTTACACTAATAATCCATGTATAAGACATGCACTTGTGTTCTATATAACAGTACATTTACACTAATAATCCATGTATAAGACATACACTTGTGTTCTATATAACAGTAAATTTACACTAATAATCCATGTATAAGACATACACTTGTATCTATATAACAGTACATTTACACTAGTAATCCATGTATAAAACATGCATTTGTATCTATATAACAGTACATTTACACTAAGAATCCATGTATAAGACATACACTTGTGTTCTATATAACAGTAAATTTATACTAATAATCCATGTATAAGACATGCACTTGTGTTCTATATAACAGTAAATTTACACTAATAATCCATGTATAAGACATACACTTGTATCTATATATGACAGTAGATTTACACTAATAATCCATGTATAAGACATACACTTGTGTTCTATATAACAGTAGATTTACACTAATAATCCATTTATAAAACATGCACTTGTGATCTATATAACAGTAAATTTACACTAATAATCCATGTATAAAACATGCCACTTGTGTTCTATATAACAGTAAATTTACACTAATAATCCATGTTAAAAACATGCACTTGTGTTCTATATAACAGTAAATTTACACTAATAATCCATGTATAAGACATACACTTGTGTTCTATATAATAGTACATTTACACTACTAATCCATGTATAAAACATACACTTGTATCTATATAACAGTAAATTTACACTAATAATCCAGGTATAAGACATGCACTTGTGATCTATATAACAGTAAATTTACACTAATAATCCATGTATAAGACATGCACTTGTTTATCTATATAACAGTAAATTTACACTAATAATCCATGTATAAAACATGCATCTGTATTCTATATAACAGTAAATTTACACTAATAATCCATGTATATAACATGGCACTTGTGTTCTATATAACAGTAAATTTACACTAATAATCCATGTATAAGACATACACTTGTGTTCTATATAACAGTAAATTTACACGAATAATCCATGTATATAACATAGACTTGTGTTCTATATAACAGTAAATTTACACTAATAATCCATGTATAAGACATACACTTGTGTTCTATATAACAGTAAATTTACACTAATAATCATGTATAAGACATACACTTGTGATCTATATAACAGTACATTTACACTAATAAATCCATGTATAAGACATACAATGTATCTATATAACAGTAAATTTACACTAATAATCCATGTATAAGACATGCACTTGTGATCTATATAACAGTAAATTTACACTAATAATCCATGTATAAGACATGCACTTGTGTTCTATATAACAGTAAATTTACACTATAATCCATGTATAGACATGCACTGTGTTCTATATAACAGTAAATTTACACTAATAATCCATGTAGAAAACATACACTTGTGTTCTATATAACAGTAAATTTACACTAATAATCACATTGTAGAAAACATACACTTGTGTTCTATATAACAGTAAATTTACACTAATAATCCATGTATAAAACATACACTTGTGTTCTATATACAGTAAATTTACACTAATAATACATGTATAAACATACACTTGTATCTATATAACAGTACATTTACACTAATAATCCATGTAGAAAACATACACTTGTGTTCTATATAACAGTAAATTTACACTAATAATCCATGTAGAAAACA